>OX578146.1:18498737-18833737 GCA_951213105.1 Amaurobius ferox
TGGTGCAACACATGAAACTTGTTTACATGTCAATAACCATTTGCTAAGATTATTATGCTGATGGCCCCAACAAATACGCCTCATCAGTATCAGATGTTGCAACCTCGGTGCAATGCGTAAATGAGCCGTTATTAAGTGAAGTGAACTACAAGTATATTGCCCGCAACTAAATTTGCATGAATATTCCAGACTTAACAGCTTTAACAAGTCTGGGTATTGAATATTAGTCTATAAATTTTGAGATGGCTGGAATAAAATTGTAAGTTTATTTTAAACTAATAATGCTTTTAATAATTAAGGAATTTAGCGCAGGGCCGTGGTTTTCATGTGGTAAGGATTTATAAATTAATATTTAAAATAATCTTATGCAAATAAAAGAAGTGTCACAAAGGAAATTATTATTTTAATCAAACTAATATATATTCCTTTTACTGAGAAATAGGGAATTGTTATATTTACACCATATTTATAATTAACAAGAAAGATCAATCATGCATAAGCATTGATTATGAAACACTTTCCAACTGAAATGTAATTTCATTTAAAAATTTCTGAAATGTGATACATTTAGTGGTGATATCTTTTACATTATCACAGTACTACAGTAATTTATTATACTTAAATATTTAAAACTGTATCGAAATATAAATCATCTGATTCTTTATGCAAAATCAATGAATATTTCATTCATATAACTTGTAATTCAGACTCCAGAGCTAAAGAATTTTGTGTGAAAAAAATTCAGCAATTCTTATGTAATTCATCTTACAATCGCTTGAGATATTTGCATTCTGCATATGTTAAAATTAGGCTTCCTTGAAGAAATAATAAAAGTTTAGGGATCATTTAAAATCACAACTATTGTAATTGCATAGGCACGGAATTTAGATACACAGATAATATATATGTGTATGTGTATGTACTCAAAGTATTGGAATCGTGCCGAAGATCGGAACTCGAATTTTCAAAGGATCTACACGTTTTGGGACTTCTAGAACACGAAAAAACTACTTTTAGGAAGACGTCTGTGTGTGTAAGGGTGTATCTCTGTATGTTTCTGTGTGTCTGTGTGGATATTACATCCACTCTAATTGAAAAACTAATGGACCGAATTTCATACAATTTGGTAGGTATGTTTTTTGTGGGAAATCCTGATGTTCATTAGATTATAGTACGATTTGTAATAAAAGAATCTGCCTTCTTTGCGAAATGGCAGCAGAAATTGCCTTTATCCACTCTAGCTAAAAACTAATGAACCAAATTTAACAAAATTTGGTGTATAATATTTCAATAACCTACAAGTGATTTATATACCAAATTTAACAAAATTTTGTATATAAATCATTTGTAGGTTATTCTACTACGATTCGGGAAAAAGGAACGGGCTATTTTTGCGAAATGGCCAGCAAAAATCGTTATATAAAAAAATAAAAGACTACGTGTGCTCAATTATATCAATTAAATTCCTATTTTATATGTGATTTTTGACAACAAAAAGAATAAGACTAACCCCATTACTCTAGGACTAGCCGTTCTTGAGATATTCTAGTTTTTTCGCGTTTTCGCTACGCCACCTTTGACAATAAGTCCAGCTATCAAATGAGAACCAAATTTAAGTTTAACGTGTAAATTCAATGTCATTTAAAATACTTATGTTGTGCAGATAAACTCAAATTATCATTGAATAAATAAAGAGAACGAATATGAGTCTGCAGAGAAAGACATGTGCTGTCCACATCAGAATTTTTAACAATATTACAACAATGATTTATAGAAGTGAACGGGGATTATTTTCAGGCCATTTCGAAAAAAATGTATGATCTATATTTAAAGATCCATCAAATTTTTGTCGAATAAAATGTTCAACAAATTTAAGCTGTGTACCAAATTTTAACTCTCTAGGACGTAGGAAAGTGCAATTAAAATGCCATCAATTAAATTTATCATGAAGAGTTATATAAAATTTAAAAAAAAATGAAAAATTGTTATCTACCAAATTTATTTTAAAACATGAAGCCACTCCCATATGTAAAACGTTTAAACAAATGGAGAGATATTTATTATATAATATCTCTTTCTTTTCTTTCTGGAAGATATCCCAAAGTCAGAATTTAATTGAATTTGTTTTTTTCCCTATATTAAACAATTAAATTTATCATGAAGAGTTATATAAAATTTAAAAAAAATGAAAAATTGTTATCTACCAAATTTATTTTAAAACATGAAGCCACTCCCATATGTAAAACGTTTAAGCAGCAGCAGCAGAGCCTGGGTGAGTTCCTGGAGCGCCTGGGCAAAAATTGCCCGTATCTCCTGGATGAGTAATATGTGGCTGTATTTTACATTATCTGAAGTGCACCATAATGGAGGGGGGGTAATATTTGATCAAGCTGTAGGTAATAATTCAGGATGAAATTGTTTTAACGCATAAGTCTCTTTTCCTTCCCCAAAAAAAAGGGGGCCACACTTTTTTTTTTTTTTTTTTTTTTTTTTTTTTTTTTTTTTCGCCCTTTGGCTTCATGAGAGTAACAAACTTCTGTTTACTGTGTAGTAATACGTCAGCTCTGTACTTTTTGAGAAATTACATCTTATATTTGAGTTTTATAAACAGCAAGTAAATTTTCAGAGATTTTCCAGTTTGTGAAATTTAATTATAAGTTAAAAGTTTGCTTTGCTGAAGCAGGATAAAGTTCTTTAATGAGTTGTTGAGTTATTACTATTTAAGTATGATAATTTTAATTTTTTAAAGTTTAATTATACTAGGTCAGAATGGACGAGGCCCTTGGCCGCTTGCGGTACTTCCATTGGTGGGGGTCATAATCCGCCAAGTTGCAAATTTCCTCGTTCGGTATTTGGTTAAGATTCTGATAAAATTTTACAGCTAACTTTGCAATTTGTTTATTGATTTTGAGTATTCCGAAGTCTCTGTGTATTACTTCATTCCGAAGAAATCTCGGTGCTTTTCTTATGTTCCTTAGGATTATGTTTTGGGTGGTTTGTAATTTTTTAAGAACTTTTGAGTCTGCAAATCCCCACACTGGGGCGGCATACAGAAGGATGGGCCGTAGGACTGTCTTATATAATAGAACCTTGTTCTGATAGCTGGCATCATTGGAGTGTAGGATTGTTGTAAAACGTTTAAACAAATGGAGAGATATTTATTATATAATATCTCTTTCTTTTCTTTCTGGAAGATATCCCAAAGTCAGAATTTAATTGAATTTGTTTTTTTCCCTATATTAAATAATTTTTTTAATTAAAAAACTACTTAACATATTTTACTGAATTTTTTTTTATATATTCTATGGGATAATGTGAATATTTCGTAAAAATTTCGAAGCAATTCGTGAATTTTAAATTTACTTAAAAAATGTTTGAAAAATTAGGTCCCATAGGGTTCAATGTATTTCATTTTTTCAACCCGGGTTCAATAAAAAACTAATTGGGTGATATTATTTATTTATATTCCCATAGGTCCTACAGACAGTCTGAACAACATACTAAAATTTCATTTTGATAAACTCATTTTTACGGCAGTTATCGTGCTAACGGACAGACAGACAGACAGACAGACAGACAGACAGAATGAACAAAGTCATAAACACTTTTCAACTTTGTTGTAAAGTGTTAAAAAAATACGATTTATTATTTGGATGTATACTGTTCGATATAATTTATTGCTTGGGTGGATATTGTTTGGTAATTTATGTTCCAGTAGCCCAATTATTATAGTATAATGCTAATTGAATGCACGTTATTTAAGAATTGTTCCTTGTGTTCTAATGAGAAGTACATAGAAAGTATAAAATACGTGCAAAACTATATTTCTTTGGTCCCGATGTTTTCATAAATATAACGGCTACTTGTAAAGAAACAACTTACTAAGTTTCATTTAAGAAAGCTGACGTATATAAGTTTGGAGACAACAGCGAATTCGATGACATTACAAAACTCTTCTTCAGACCAGAAGAACAGTATGCTCCTTTTGCAACCGTTTTTAAGGAGTTGTTAAGTGCGCATACTCTTCTTCCACAACATCCCTGCAATAACCAGACTACACGATGCTGAAATTATTGACATCGACTTTAAACGGGGGTAAAATCATTCTCCCCTTCTCTTCTACAGTCGATCTTACCTGCAGTTTCAGTCACAAGAAAGACCACTGATGCATAAATCATTGATTATGAAACACTTTCCAACTGCAATGCAATTTTATTTAAACATCTTTAAAATGTGATACATTCCTGGGTAATATTTTAAAAATTATCACAATACTACATTAATTTATTATATTTGAAAACTTAAAAGTTCATCGAAAAAAATGAACTTCATTCAAATGAAGTCAATTAAATATAAATCGCCTGACTCCTCAGTAATGTGTTTAGCATTTTCCTAATACTACAATAATTTATTATATTTGAAAACTTCATCAAAAACAACTGAAATTTATTCAAATGACGCCATCGAAATATAACACGCCTGTCTCTCTCTATAAAAGCAGCATTTCATTCATAACATTTTGTCATTCTTTTCATTCAACACAATACTATAATGATTTATTTTATTTAAAAACTTGGGGCCATGGAGTTACAAGTAATTAAACTCTATTCTTAAAACTTCATCGTAAAAAATCGTCCTTCTCTCTGTAAAATCAATGAATATTTCATTCATCTCAGCTATGCAGACTCCATGAGCTAAATAATTTTGCGTTAAAGAAATGTAGCAATTCTTAGACAACTCATTCTACATATTTTGCTGTTTACATTTTACATAAGTGAAAAATAGGCTTCGTTTTAGAAATAATCAAATTTGGATGATCATTCAAACTCAAATATATTGTAATTGCGTTGTTTCAGTATGTAGATGCACAGAATTTAAGCAAAAATAAAGTGGTTTTAGGCCGGATGCAACATTCAATATGAATTAAAAAGAACTTTAAAAATCACGATTTTGAGACATGATGGATGTCATTTTTCATTTTGAAGTGGGTCACGTGATACCTTCATGGTCACGCAATCGCTTTATATAAAAGGTGTAATTATTATTTTAATTTCTAATTAGAAAACTACTGAATATATTTTGAATTTTTTTTTATATTTTTTATGGGTACTTTGAATATTATCTAAAATTTTCGAAGCAAATTGAGAATTTTAATTCCTCTTAAAAAATCTTTGGACCGTAAGGGACCTATTTTTTCAATGCATTTCAATTTTTCAACCGGGGTTCAATCCAAACTGATTGGGTAATATTATTCATTTATATTCCCGTAGGTCCCACAGACCGTCTGAACAACATACTAAAATTTCATTTTGATTAAATCATTTTTACAGCATTTATCGTGCTACCGGACAGACAGACAGACAGACAGAATGAACAAAGTCATAAACACTTTTCAACTTTGTTGTAAAGTGTTAATAAAAATAATTTTAAAAATCACGATTTTGACACAAGATGGGTGCCATGGTCATATAATGGTCACCTAATCTCCTCATATAAAGTGTGTAATTATTGTTTTAATTTTTATGTGTAAAACTACTGAATATATTTTCCTGAAATGTTTTTATATATTTTATGGGATAATTTGAATATTTCCTAAAACTTTCGAAGCAATTTGTGAATTTTCAATTCGCTTAAAAATTTTTGAAATTTTAGGTCCCATAGGTTCAATGTATTGCATTTTCTCAACCCATGTTCAATTCGAAACTAATTGGGTGACATTATTTATTTATATTCTCATAGGTCCCACAGACTGTTTTAAGAACATACTAAAATTTCATTTTGATAAAGTCATTTTTACTGCAGTTATTGTGCTAACGGACAGACAGAGAGGCAGAATGAACAAAGTCATAAACACTTTTCAACTATGTTGTAAAGTGTTAAGAATTAAGAACATATACCATTGAGTTTGCAATTAAGTTATATCATAGTGTTTGCATCATTAAACCATTGCGCAAATATAAATACAAACAATTGAGATCAATCATGCTTAAAGCATTGATTATAAAACACTTTCCAACTACAATGCAATTTTATTTAAACAACTCTAAAACGCAATACATTTCTAAGTAATATTTTAAAACTTATCCCAATACTACATTAATTTATTATATTTGAAAACTTAAACCTTCATCGAAAAAACTGAACTTCATTCAAATGACGGCATTGAAATATAATTTGCTTGGTTTAAACATCTTTAAAATGCGATACATTCCTCGGTAATATTTTTAAAATCATCACAATACTACAATAATTTATTATGTTTGAAAGTCTTCATCGAAAACCACTGACATTTATTCAAATGACGTCATATAAAAAATAAACGTCTGACCCACTCTATAAAAGCAGCATGTCATAAGGTAAAGTTGTCCTTATCAAAAATTACTTTACCAGGACTTACCTTTGATGCCTTCACTGAGGGTGGAGTGTAGTACATTATTTGTACAACATGTCCCACCCCCAATTACAATTGCCAAGAAAGATAATGAGCTATCTAAATGCAGCAGAGGAAAGCAATTGCAACACAATCATAGATAAACAGTGGCCATCCCCTTCTGCATCAACGACAAATGGGAGAAGTGGTATGACACCAAAGGGGGAAATAAAAAAGTGCCCCAGAGTTTTGTTCCAGAGAGTTCAGAAGACATGAATTTTCGAACGAACTAACAACGTGTCTCTTGGTTTTGTGTAGAAAATATCTACAGTGAGCACGCAAAAAGAAAGCGTGGCTCAGATATATGACGTGCAATAGTATCTTACAGCATAGTGATTGCGCGAATCAGTGTTGAATACAAGAGAGAAGAGGTATTTATATATTTCACTTGTCACTAATTAGCACAGGAGGCACACATTTAACGGTTATTCTAATAATGAACAATCAATTTGGTCTCGGTTGTAATAACGAGTTCTTGTATTTTAAACTAATAGAACTATTTTGAGTTTCGGTAGATTAAAAAAAAGTGTCTAAATATATATGCCAATTATAGTATGTGTGTAAATATGTGTATTAATGAAATATTGTCAGTGCTAGATACATTATAATAATGGATTTATGAATAATATTATTAATCAAGACTTAAATGGATATCTATAACTTAAATATTCAATAAATTGGTCAATTTAGATAAGTGTGTTTATTTATATTTTGTGTATTTGTCTCTCTCCGGCTTGAGAACCAGGAGTTCACTTGCTCCACCCTTAGTGAAGGCATCAAGGTAAGTCCTAAGATAGTAATTTGTGATAAGGACAACTTTACCTTATTACATGGAGCATGTAATCTCCCGGTTCTCAAGCCGGAGAGACAAATACACAAGATATAAATAAACACTTATCTAAATTGACCAATTTATTTAATATTTAAGTTCATAGATATCTATTTATCTTGATTATTAAGAACTGTTCAACAATCCATTTTTATAATACATCTAGAGCTACCAATATTTCATTAATAAACATATTTATAAGACATAATATAATTGACACATATATTTAGACACTTTCTTTTAAACTACCGAAACTCAAAATAGTTCTTTTAGTTTAAAATACAAGAACTCAATATTACGACGTAGATTAGTACGAACTAATTGTTCATTATTAGATAACAGTTAAGTGTGTGCCTTCCGTGATAACTAGTGACAAGTTAAACACGTAAATAACTATTCTCCTGAATTTTGACACTTATTCGCGCAAACACTATGCTGTAAGGTTCTATTGCAGATAACACTTCTGGGCCACGCTTTCTTTGTGTGCTCACTGTAAATATTTTTTTGAACAATTCAATTGACATGTTGCTAGGTCGTTGTTGAAAATTCAAATCTGTCAAACTTTCTGGAACAAACTTTGGGGCACTTTTTTAATTCCCACTTTGGTTTCATACCACTTCTTCCATTTGCCGTTGATGCAGAAGGGGATGAACGCTGTTTATCTATGTTTGCTTTCCTATTGATTTCCTCTGCGGCATTTACATTGCTCATTATCTTTCTTGGCATTCGTAATTGCAATGTCAACATGTCGTACCAGTATTGTACGACACAGCATTTCATTCATAACATTTTCCCAATTATTTCATTCATCACATTGCTAAAATAATTAATTTCATTTAAAAACTTAAGACCATGGAGATACAAGTAATTAAACTCTATGCTTAAAACTTCATCGAAAAAATCGTCCATCTCTCTGTAAAATCAATGAATATTTCATTCATATCAGCTATGCAGACTCCATGAGCTAAATAATTTGGCGTTAAAAAAATACAGCAATTCTTATACAATTCATCCTACATATTTTGCTGTTTAAATTTTACATAATTGGAAAATAGGCTTCGTTGTAGAAATAATCAAATTTGGATTATCATTTAAACTCAAATATATTGTCATTGCGTTGTTTCAGTATGTAGATGCACATAATTTAAGCAAAAAAAAGCGGTTTTAGGATGAATACAACACTCAATATGAACAAGAAAGATCAATCATGCTTAAAGCATTGATTATGAAACACTTTCCAACTTCAATGCAATTTTATTTAAACATCTCTAAAATGCAATACATTCCTCGGTAATATTTTAAAACTTATCACAATACTACAATAATTTACTATATTTGAAAACTTAAACCTTCATCGAAAAAAATGAACTTCATTCAAATGACGGCATTGAACATTCAAATGCAGTCATAGTATAAATAACACGTCTGACTCTCTCTATAAAAGCACCATTTCATTCATAAATAATTTCCCATTCATGTCATTCATCACAATACTATAATAATTTATTTTATTTAAAAATTAAGACCATGGAGCTACAAGTAAATTAACTCAATGCGTAAAACTTCATCGAAAAAAATCGTCCTTCTCTTTGTAAAATCAATGAATATTTCATTCATATCAGCTATGCAGACTCCATGAAATAAATGATTTTATGTTAAAGAAATACAGCAATTCTAGTACAAATCATTCTACACATTTTGCTGTTTACATTTCACATAGGTGAAAAATAGGCTTCGTTGTAGATATAATCAAATTTGGATGAGTATTTAAACTTAAATATATTGTAATTGCGTTGTTTCAGTGTGTAGATGCACAGAATTTAAGCAAAAATAAAGTGGTTTTAGGACGGATACAACACTCAATATAAATTAAAAAAACTTTAAAAAATCATGATTTTGAGACAAGATGGATGTCATATATCACTTTGAAGTGGGTCACGTGATCTTTTCATATCATGGTCACGTGATCGTTTCATATAAGATGTGTTATTAATATTTTAATTTTTATTTAAAAAACTACTGAATATATTTCGCTGAATTTTTTTTATATATTTTATGGAACAATTTGAGTATTACCTAAAACTTTCGAAGCAATTTGTGAATTTTAAATCCGCTTAAAAAATGTTTCAAAAATTAGGTCCCTTAGGGCTCAATGTGTTTCATTTTTTCAACCCGGGTTCAATCCAAAACTAATTGGGTGATATTATTCATTTGTATTCCCATAGCTCCTACTGACCGTCTGAACAACATAGTCAAATTTCATTTTGATTAAGTCATTTTTACGTCAGTTATCGTGCTAATGGACAGACAGACAGACAGACAGACAGAATGAACAAAGTCATAAACACTTTTCAAATTTGCTGTAATGTGTTAATAGAAGAGAACTAAAAATCACGATTTTGAGATAAGATGGATGCCATATTTTATTTTGAAGTGAGTCGCGTGATCTTTTCATATCATGGTCACGTAATCGCTTCATAAAAGAGGTGTAATTATAATTTAAATTTTTATGTAAAAAACTACTGAATATATTTTGCTGCAATTTTTTTATATATTTTATGGAATAATTTGAATATTACCTAAAATTTTCGAAGCAATTTGTGAATTTTACATCCGCTTAAAAAATGTTTGAAAAATTAGGTCCCATAGGGTTCAATGTATTTCATTTTTTCAACCCGGGTTGAATTCAATACTAATTGGGTAATATTATTCATTTATAGTCCCATAGATCCTACAGACTCTCTGAACAACATACTAAAATTTCATTTTGATCAAGTTATTTTTACGGCAGTTATCGTGCTAAAGGACAGACAGAATGACAGACAGAATGAACAAAGTCATAAACACTTTTCAACTTTGTTGCAAAGTGTTAGAAATGCAAATGCTTAGATGGAGCTGGTGGAAATTAAGACGGTATAGAAAATTCAAAGTTAATTGAGAACGTTATTTCAGTCCCCTCTCCCCATCGTAATGGTTTTGGCAAAGAGCCAAATTAATTGCAATCTTCGCAGTATGGTATGTGTTTTTAACACTTTACAACAAAGTTGAAAAGTGTTTATGACTTTGTTCATTTTGTCTGTCTGTCCGTTAGCACGATAACTGCTGTAAAAATGACTTTATCGAAATGAAATTTTAGTATGTTGTTCAGACGGTCTGTAGGACCTATGGGAATATAAATGAATAATATCACCCAATTAGTTTTGGATTGAACCCGGGTTGAAAATATGAAATACATTGAGCCCTATGGGACTTAATTTTTCAAACATTTTTTAAGCGGATTTAAAATTCACAAATTGCTTCGAAAATTTTAGGTAATAGTCAAATTGTTCCGTAAAATTTATAAACAAATTCAGCGAAATATATTCAGTAGTTTTTAAATAAAAATTAAAATGATAATAACACCTCTTATATGAAGCGATCACTATGAAAAGATCACGTGACCCACTTCAAAATGATATATGGCATCCATCGTGTCTCAAAATCATGATTATTAAAGTTCTTTTTAATTCATATTGAGTGTTGTATCCGTCCTAAAACCTCTTTATTTTTGCTTAAATTCTGTGCATCTACATACTGAAACAACGCAATTATAATATATTTAAGTTTAAATAATCATCCAAATTTGATTATTTCTACAACGAAGCCTATTTTTCACCTATGTAAAATGTAAACAGCAAAATATGTAGAATGAGTTGAATTAGAATTGCTGTATTTCTTTAACACAATATCATTTAGTTCATGGAGTCTGCATAGCTGATATGAATGAAATATTCATTGATTTTATAGAGAGAAGGAAGATTTTTTTTCGATGAAGTTTTAAGCATAGAGTTTAAATACTTGTAGCTCCATGATCTTAATTTTTAAATAAAATAAATTATTATAGTATTGTGATGAATGACATGAATGGGAAATTATTCATGAATGAAATGCTGCTTTTATAGAGAGAGTCCGGCGTTTTCTTTTTCTATGACGTCATTTGAATGAATTTTAGTTGTTTTTGATGAAGTTTTCAAATATAAATAAATTATCATAGTATTATGATAATTCTAAAATTATTACCGAGGAATGTATTACATTTTAGAGGTGTCTAAACCAGGCAATTTATATTTCAATGCCGTCATTTAAATGAAGTTTATTTTTTTCGATGAAGGTTTAAGTTTTCAAACATTATAAATTAATGTAGTATTGTGATAAGTTTTAAAATATTACCGAGGAATGTATTGCATTTTAACGATGTTTAAATAAAATTGCATCGAAGTTGGAAAGTGTTTCATAATCAATGCTTGAAGCATGATTAATCTTTCTTGTTTGTTTTTATGGGACTCATGAATAAATATCAGAATTTGGATGTTGAGAGGAAAATGATTTTGGCGCTGTTCAATTGGCATATATTTTATGATTTTATTTTAAACATTAACTTGTTAATCTGAGGAAATTAAGATCACATACCAAATCGAATCTGCAAAGATTCAGAATCATTTGAACTTCTCAAACTAGGGTTAGTTTGTCATAAGCGCCGAATATTCACATGGATAGATCTATATCATATGGAGTGATTGCTTGACTGTCGTCGTCTGCTTAACCGCATCAAATCTTTCGGCAGCGAACTTGGAACAAAGTGCAATATTCTTCACTATTTTAATTTTTTTGTTAGAGAATAGGAAGCATTCACCTTTTATAATACATATCATTGTGATTTGTAACTTGTTAATACCGGATATTACGACTGATTTTTTACCATACCCTTTATATTGAAGTGAATAACATCTGTGCTTGGTTTCTGTGGCGGAAATCGGAGCGTTACAAAACATGTAAACATTTATGGATGCCTGTACACCCGAACCTAATAGATAAACATGTAAATCATATTTCTTGTTTTGTCGGAAATACGGTGCAGATTATCAATATATATACATGATTTCAATATTTTTATATTTTGAATATTTAAGTCTAACAAACCAAAAAATGCCTCTATCCAAGAAACTGTTTTCTTCATTTTAAACACTTTACAACATTGCCGAAAAGTGTTTATGACTTTGTTTATTCTGTCTGTCCGTTCACGACTGACTATTCTGACCGTTCACGACTTTATCAAAATGAAATTTTAGTACGTTGTTCAGGCGGTCTGTGGGACATATGGGAATATAAATAAATACTACCACACAATTAGTTTTGGATTGAACCCGGGTTGAAAAAATGCAATACATTGAACCCTATGGGTCCTAATTTTTCAAACAGTTTTCATGTGAATTTAAAATGTACAAATTTCTTTTAGGAAATATACAAATTAGTTCATAAAAATTATGAAAAAAATATATATATTCGATAGTTTTTTTAAATAAAAATTAAAATATTAATTACACTCATATTATATGTAGAGATTGGGTGACCCTCTTCAAAAAAATATATGGCATCATTCTTGTGTCAAAATCTTGATTTTTAAAGTAATTTTTTATTTATACTTAGTGTTGTATCTGTCCTAAAACCGCTTTATTTTTCCTTAATTTCTGTGCATTTATAATCTGAAACAGCGCAATTACAATATATAAGAGATTAAATTATGATCGGACTTTCATTATTTCTACAACGAATCGTAATGTTCACTTATGGAGAATGTAAGGAAATAAAGTTGTAGGAGGAGTTGTATAAGAATAGCTGAGTTTCTTTAACGCAAATTATTTAGCTCTGGAGTCTGCAATACAGCTGATATGAATGAAACATTCATTACTTTTGCAGAGAGAAGTAGACGATTTTATAACATACTTTTTCGATGAAGTTTTAAGCATCGAGTTAAATTACATAGCATTAGTTACGTACATTTTGCCTCCATGGTTTTAAGTTTTTAAGTAAAATAAATTATTGTAGAATTGTGATGAATGAAAATAATGGAATAAAAGTGCATAAATGAAATATTTACTGCTATTACATAGAGAGCCAGGCAATTTATATTCCAATGCCGTCATTTGAATAAAGTTCATTTTCTTCGATGAAGTTTTAAGTTTTCAAATATAATAAATTATTGTAGTATTTTGATAATTTTAAAAATATTTCCGCGAATGTATCGTATTTTAGAAATGTTTAAATAAAATTGCATTGCAATTGGAAAGTGTTTCATAATCAATGTTTTATGTATGATGGATCTTACTTGTTCTTGTTTTCACTCGAAATAGCTTCGAAACTACAAAAGATTGACAGAAATTGTAAGTGATAAAAATATGTGCCAAGAAATTAAGTATTTAAATCTAGATTTATTTTAAAAAAAACTCATATAGTTTTCGAGTAATCATCTTATCAAGTTGAAGAAGATTTAAATTGTTTGGTTTTTCAAGTTTGTAATGTCTATATAGTAAAAACTAAAGTGCAAAACTAAAGTGTCTAAAGTAAAAACTAAAGTGTCTATATAGTAAAAATGTGAGTAATAAGCAAGAATTTGCAGATCTATAACAGCCCTGTAAATGTATATATTTGAATTTTGGATTGAGCTCTTAGCGTTTGAGGTACACTTTTAGTTTCGGTATTTTATGTTATAAATTCGGTATTTCAGGTTATACTTTCGGTTTTAAAGGTTATACTTTCGGTTTTAAAGGTTATACTTTCGGTATTTCAGTAATGTAATCTGGGTTTACCAATGGACAGGGAAGCAGCTGTAATGTTGAAAATGTCCCAATTATTGCGGCTCAGCCTGCTTACTTACTACTTGGTGAAAAATTGTTGCATAAGCACGAGATATTGTACTTTGTTTGCCTCGTGTCACCTTTTACTTAGTGAAATATAATGCGTCATTTAATATTGCCACCCTTGACTTTGTGAAATATAATATAAAACAAACACCAAACTGCGATATGCTGTGAATTACAGAAAGTAATTTAGTAAGTAAAATAGAAAATGACTATAAGTTGACAATATTGTAATATTTTCAACACGTGATAGTTTTTATTTTAAATTAGTAAAACATATTACCTTAAAGGATACATGGGGATAATAAATGAACTTTTGTAAGTTTGTTAGTAAAATTACTGCAGAAAAATTATATGTACTAACAAAATATTTTACTGTCGAAAATCAGAAACTATTATAACATGAAAAAAATTATATTTAGCTTACAAAGCAGTTTATCTTCTCTTAAAGACAAAACATTAACCCAAAAAACTGTATATCTTTAATTGAATTATTAGTGGTCGGCATTAATCTTACATACTAGAAGAATAGATCTCTGGGTGTGTGTGCGTGTGTGTATGTCTAAATAATCTGCAGACGAAAATCTAACCGTTGTACGGATATGAAATTTGGTACTTTAAGACCCGAAAATGTAGAAATTGGATATTTATATTTATTTGATTCGATTTAGTTTTTCTATTACATTATGTTTTAGCATGATGTATTCATATTTTGACTATATTCACTCAAGTTAATTCCTTAGTGACCGAAAATATTAATATAGCTTTTTTATATTGACACCATTGGAAACATAAAAGAACATTATTTTTTAAATAAACTTTGAAGGGAATCCATACGGTTAATAGACGAATTTTTGTAAGTTTGCAAAAAATATATAGTTTTCGTGTAATAATCAAATTGGCATCACGTCTGTTTCAACTAAATAAATTAAGGACACAATATTGATAGACAAGGCTATTTAATAAAAACATACTAAAGACGCACAAAGTTTTAAAAACATGGCCAGAGCGCTTTCGGGCGTTAGCACACCCTTCATCAGTGGCTACATGAAATGCAAACATGGATCATTCATATATACTCCATGTACGTAGCAAATTTGCATAAATAAATATAAAATATAATCTGAAATTAGTAAGTTGCTATTAGTTAATAAGATAAACCTAAAAAATTGGTACAAAATTCTTTAAAAAACATATGTTAAGAACATTACCAGAAAAGTACAAATTCGAAAAAATTAAAAAAGAACAGTCTAGCATACATTTTATAAGGATGACGTTATAGATAACTCTGGAGAGATTTGAATTGCATAGAGTCAAGAACGAGTCTCCAAGCGTAACTTAGAATTTGAACGGGATCAGAATTACAAATGGACCAACGGTAAATATAAATTAAAAGGGATTCATAAAGGAGAATATTACAAGGGTTATGACAAAGGATTAATAAAAATGTTTTTTCAATGATGAGCAGGAAATTATCATTAGCCGCACATTGAGCAAGAGCAGTAGAAAAATTACCATACCTGATATCACGAGCGTGTTCCGCTAAACAGATACCGGCATTACGTTTAGTGCTACCGATGTGAAATGTAAGTCACCTTCAGGAATCAACAGGGGAACCACATGCACACCAGCATAGCTCTTAAAGGTATCAATATCCTCAAATTTATCGGAACGAATACGACTGAAAAAAGTAATAACATTAGAGTGGGCAGGTTTGAAACCAAAATCATGACAGAATTGAATGAAGGGACCGAAAATCGGATGGTAAGGAAAACTAGATTTATGAGCTAAACGATCATTATCATCCTAAGATTTTCCGTCCTTTCATTCAATTCTGTTTCAAATCTGCTCACTCTAATGTTATTAATTTATTCAATCGTATTCGTTCCCATAAATTTGGGGATATTGATGACTTTAAGAGCTATGCTGGGGTGTATGTGGTTCTCCTGTTGACTCCTGAAAATTACTATAAATTTTATATCGGCAGCACTAAACGAAATGCCGGCATCCGTTTAGAGGAACACGCTCGTAATGTCAGGAATAGTAAATTTTCTACTGCTCTTGCTCAATGTGTGGTTAGTGATAATTTCCTGCCCATCTTTGAAAAACTTTCCTCTTATTTCGTTGTTTTAACCCTCGTAATATTATCCTTCATGAATCCAATTTTTATTTATATTTACCATTCGTCAATTTGTAATTTTGATCACGTTCAAATTATAAGTTATGCTTGGCAACTCGTTCTTGACCATCCGTTCTTGATCATCCGTTTCGCCGGCGGCCATTCGTTCATTTATTATAACTTTTATGAATGTGAGAGAATCTGTAAGAATTTCGATGCCGAACATTTTCACACAGTCTAAGGGTGAAAATTGTTTATCGACATTTCTATACTTTCGCATGCGCTTATAATCACAGAAGCCTCTTCTAAAGGAATTTATTTTCTTTTCGCTTAGATATGATATACCATGATACGAGATACCATGTCAAATGTAGAGGGAAGGGGATAATTTGTGCCATTCACCGGTTGTCACCGATTGTATGCTTTCAATTTATCCCTGCTTTAACACTTGAGCAACTCCGTTACATTTTCTAGTTTCTCATATTTATATCTGTATTTCATACGATTTTTAACATCCTAGAAACAATCATCAAAACATAATGTTAGGAAATAGGTAGTGCCTATCATATATGACTTAGTGAGGAACCATGATTGATTAGAAAAGTCACAGATGATGAAAAATTTCTTTACATCAATTATATTTTGGCTTGGGTAAAATAACGAAACAGGCTGCTCTGTTTTTAATGTTTTATGTATTAATCACTATAAAATATTTTAAACATTTTATTAATAAGTTCGATGTGTGTTTTATTAATATTTTCATTTTACTCATTAATTTTTTCCCCAGGACTTGAAATGTATACAAATAAATTTACTACTAATCAGAGTATAATGCAGATATATTGAATCAAATAAGTGAATATTATTTATCCTATTTGCTTAGCCAATATGATCATTTTATCAATTATAATTTTATTGCTATTTAATGTTAGCATATTTCTAACTAATTGCTTTTTTATTCCGAAAATTACCAAACTTTACTGGAAGTAATATTAAAACTATCACTTTTAAATTTTAATTCAGATATTTCATCAGCTTTAAAATAAACCTTACAACGTACTTCTACATGATGAGTTTGAAAATCGTATTCGTTTGACATTGACAGCTGCTATCTGATCACGTACTTCATCTCTTTAGTCGACCGTTAAGTGATGAGTGTCAAAAGGAGTAAGCTGTTGACGTAAACAGCTGCATTCTGATGCAGTCTATCAACTTTATGTGATATAATTAGCACAGGTTGATGAGATGCATTATTAAAGTTCCGCCAAATCACGTAACACAATAAGTAGTGTAAGGCTATTTAATAACAAAGAACATAGTTTGTTCGAAAAGTCAATTCATTTATTTTACAATATTGTTTCCGAAATATTTTTAAAATGTAATTGTAATTCATTTAAATGATCGTAAATCTGTTTCTGTAGAAACATATATTTTGCTGTTATATTACCTATTGATATTGGACGTTTACAGTGCTTGCAATCACGTTTCTTATAGTGCAGTCCGTGGAGTTAGAAAGGAGGTGATAAAACTCCTATGTATGAAACGCTTGAAAATGCTATAATGCTTTGAGAATTATATCTATGTGTCGCTAGTGTTTGTAAAGTAATTGTTATTGTTAGTTAGCACTATAGAAGGGCGTAGTATTTAGTATAAGCATTTTTAATGAATTATAAGTTAAGGATTCCTTAATTATGAGTATAATTAACCAGTATTTTCTCATAGTTGTAGGATAGCAGGATTGCAAAAAAACCAGCTGGAATTAATAAAAGCCACGCCGGTGTCTTTTATTGGTTTTAACCGGCTTTTTTGGCCAAAATTGGCTTTTTTTTAAAGAAAGCGTGAAGGATTTTAATTTTAAATTATACATTTTTAAGTGTTCTTTAACTAATTTTAAAGGTACTTAATTGGGTTAGAATTTAATAAATAACTTTATTTCTCAATAATGAAAACTTTAAAATTGGAATACCTGCTACTGCAAAAAAGCCAGCTGAATTTTTATAAAGGCATACCGTCTGCTTTACTTGGTTTACATTGGCCGCGAACACATTTTTCAAAAAATGTTATTGCTTTAAATAATGAAGTATTTTATTTTAGGACAACATTTGCTTAGTGATATATCTTATTAGTTAACTAATTTTAAGGATTTTATTGATATGTAGGTTCTTATTTTCACTAACAATTATTTAAAATCATGCATAAAGCCATTTAATAAAAACACCATTTATCACTATTGAAAACAGTATTGGGAATAGCAGATGCATGAACTCTTTTGAATAGCATCAAGCTTTTCAAAAATTTATTTTAACAAGTTTTAATTTGAGAACAATGTTTAACCCTTTTTGCTCTCTCTTGTTAGCAGTGTGTAAATAGTAGTGTGTAAAAAAAATGTTTTTTCTTTTTGAAGTAAAGTTGATTTTTTTTCCCTTTTTGATGTGTGGTGATTTGCCTGTTTAATTAATTATAGTCTTTAAAATGTGTTGTATATGTAAAGTACAGCTATGCATTATATAACAGAAGCTTTCAAAGCACCATCTTGGTGTCTAATTTAATGCATTCTCAGCAATGTATATATATTTTTCCTTTTAAACATATTACCTTCATAGTATTTTTCTAGTGGTCGTAAAATCTTGTGTACTTGGTAATGTTTAATATAAGTTTATAAACACTTAGGAGTGCATCAAAGATAAAGTAATGCAAATTTAATGTCAATTGGCTGTAAACCAGCTTTTCTTAATGAAAGTCGGCTTTTTTTGGCCTGGCTAAAATCCGGCAACTCTGTAGGATAGAGTACAGAATTTGTGGAGATAAAAATGAATTGGAGAGTAAAATAATTTTGAATAGGTAGGAATATTCTTTATTGTTTAAGTTATTCTTTGCGTTGTACTAGTAATTAATTTTTACAAAATTGACAATTTAAATAAATATTTTAGGTATTTTGCCATAGAAATGGATACAATACAGGACTACTTATCTTATCCCAGCGCCACCTGAATTATTGTCTCAAACGATATTGGCGTTTTCTTAATATAAAGTTTTAACTCCTTACTTTTTCCTCCATGGTGCAGCCAATAGCATTGCTGGACTGGTTTTGTATTCGTTGGCGCTTTTTCTACCACACCGTTGATAGCTTTATTGTAAGTAAAGGAGGGCACACATCGAGAAAGCGCGCTGTCTGATGCCTAATGCTGTTCGGTTTGTTCTACGGTTTTACCTACTGTCCTCACATTGAAGACACACCGTTACACGCTACAGTAGAGATGCTAAACCACATTAGAAAACCCGATCTCTAGTGCATATTTGAGCAACATACAAGACGCGGTTCACGACGAACAATATGTCTTGAATCATCGGTGCGTGGTCTCCTAAAGATAGAGTACACAGGACGCATGCTGCATGAAGCAAAATGCGGTTCGATTTGAACAATGATTTCTTCCTACTGTTCACACATTGAAGACACATAGCTACACGCTTCACTAGAGGTGCAAAACAACATTAGAAAAAACGTTTTCTGGTGCATATTTCAGCAATATATGAAAGACAGTGCACGACGAACTGTGCGCCTTGAATCCTCGGTGTGTGTTCTCCTAAAGGGAGGGTACATAGGATGCATGTTGCATCATGCAAAATGGGGTTCGATATGAACAATTATTGCTACCTACTGTCCACATATTGAATATACATAGCTGCACGCTGCACTAGAAATGCAAAACGACATTAGGAAAACCGATGTCTAGTGCATATTTGAGCAATATATGAGGCGTAGTACACGGAGTACAGGGTGTCCTGAATTTTCAATGTATGGCCTGTCTAAGAAAACTTGCAGTATTCCGAAATCAAGAACATCCAAATGAACATTTTAATTTTCCCGACAATACATAGTACGTATATGTAAATGGAAAATATTGTGCTGAGGTAAAAAAGTTATAACTCACCTAATCGTAACAAGGTCAAATCAAATCGTATCAAATTCTCCCAGTTGCTACCGCTCTATAATATACTTGAAAATCAATCAATAATTAATTTAATAGCTTTGTTTTTTTAAGCTCTACATAACATATTCGATGATGATCGATTGATAAACTTCCAGGGTTGCGGTCAGTTTTACTACCACTTGAACTACTCTGGTATTATAAGGGAATAATTGTAATATATTAAACATAATAGTAATTTTTTTAGATGAAACATTGCATTTTTGTGAATGTATAGCTTCCCCAAAATTAACTTCAAAATAAAAAAGTCAGTAATTAACATAATTGAATAATTAATTAAATAAAAGATAAATATTTTGAACTGAATCATTTCATTCATATACTGTACAGTACAGAAAAGTATAACTATGATATTTAAAGTATTGGAAATATGTTACATGATATTATACAAACAATAGGCAAATTCTGATTCCATGAAATCACATTTGACTAGCATTATCATCAACCAGAGAATTGAAAATGTCTATTTATATTTTTAAATCTTATCTGTGTCTATGCGGCTGCTTTTAGATCTAACAGAACAAAATGTATTTGCGTCGCAAATACAAACAAGTCTCATCGAAAATATTGGCATTCTGTTAAATGAATAAACGACATACAACTGATATCTGGGTATATAAACAGAAATTTCCCAGTTTCGGTATCAAAATATTGCATAGCAAATGTCACATTCCTAGATAAAATGAAATTTTTAGAACTAGCGATAATATGTTTTAATTTGCGAATTTTTGACTTTGGAGGTGTCAAATGAAAGATTATGTCAAAATATGTTGAAAAATTAAAACCGTCATAAAATGTAACATTTTTATTAGTCAAAATCAGCAATATTTTCTTACTTTGTGTCAATAAATATGCTTTTAGATGTAACCGAACTAAGTATTAAATGTGTCGCAAATACAAACATGTCTGATTGAAAATATTGATATTTTGTTAAGTGACATTTTGTTAAAATGGCGTATATCTGATTTCAGGATACATGGACAGGGATTTCTGCGATTTCGATATCAAAATATTGAAGAGAAAATATCACACTCCTAAATAAAAATACTTTTGCGAAAGAACAAAAAAAAATAATTTTGTATTTTTTCTACTTTTAGATGTTGGTTTATAAAATTTGTGAAACACACTGTTGGAAAATACAAGACGCTATGAAGAAACGTGAGAATTTTGTAAAATTGCTAAATCAATTAATAAAATTCTACATTATTTATACGCATTCCACCAGATACGAAGAAATCTAATGTGAGTAGTATATAACTTTCGCTATGTATTATTGATTTCAGATTTCGAATATTTCCAAATATTGGCATCGACGCTATAAGATGACGCTATGAGGCGACGCTAGAACGTGAGGTTAGAAAATAATACTATTTATCCCAAGTGAAGGTCACATGAATCTCTAGTGCTAATGGCGGTCTTCTTAAGACAAAACTTGGTGATGCTGCCCGACAAGCATCAGAGCCAACCAAGTGATGTGTTAGGGGAGGGATGGTGCAAATCAATTGGTTGCCACCTTCATTGGGTTCAGATCTAAATTGGTTAGTACATTTTTGGCCGTCCAAACAAATACCTTACATCTTCGAATACGTCAGATGGTCTGGGTAGAAATAATTTTCACGTCTGTGTGCCTCATCAGTCTACTAGACGTCATACAGTTATAGAAATCTGAGTGCCTGAGCCTGAAATGACCATCTTTAAAACTGAAAATTCAAAATGTTGGCCGCTGTGCCAGTTGCCAATAGGTCCTAAAAAGATATCTGCCAAAAATATTTTCCCGGGCCAAATATTTTTGCCATGAATTTAGCATTTACTGTTGCGTATTGAGATATATAAAGCGTACATAATGTTATGCCATCCACTGGAACATTAACATTCTATTTAGTTTAAAATTTATTATTGCATGCATGTCTGTGACATTTTTTTCATCTTTAGATGAAATATATTCCGATACTGCATTACAGTTATGAGTTTCTTATAAAATAGATATGATTATATTCAATTATTTAATTTTGCTTGAAGTATATTAAAAGCGGGCTTTGAAATGTTTTAATTAAAAATTGAAGATTAGATCTATGACTAAGATTTGTAATTCTGAACTGCCTTTTTCTCTGTCCATTTTCTGTTACTTTTACATTTTGCCACATTTTATTACCAGCTATTTCTGTTTTCCAAAATATTTCAACTTGATTTTTTCCCTAATATTTTTTCTATTTTCATTTGGTCCATACTTTAATACTTTTAGTACATTTCTTCAATCTAATAAGAGCAACATGACGCCGTATGCAAATTTTATACAAAGTGGCGAGTGGTGAAAAAAGCAATTTAAAAAACGTGATTTTTTTTGTATTGCTAGCATCACAACTTGCCTAGCACAAATAATATTTACTATATTTCTTACTTGGCATTTGGCCAGTGGAAAATGCTAATAGGCAGATGTACCCTTGATGAGAGGATCTTGTAGCGATGACGTTTCATAACCCTTAAGTTCAGAAACTGTTCACAACTGTCTGATCATCAGAAAAGCCTCCAGTTCAGGGTGCAGGAGGTGGTAGTAACAAAGAAAGCCCACACTGTGAGTATTCAGGACGCACTATACGTAGCACAATGTGTTTTGTGTGATGTTCAAATATGAACTAGAAAGCCGTTTTCCTAATGTTGTTTAGCGTCTCTAGTGCAACATGTAGTCATGTGTCTTCAATGTGTGGACAGTTTTTTTCATTGTGGACAGCCATTTTTCAAAACGAACCACATTTATCACGATGCAGCATGTTTCCTCACATGCATGTGTCCTCCATGGCAGACCTACTGCAAAATGTAGTGCGACTGGAATGACTTCATAGCAGTTTCTGTCCAAGATGTGCTGAAGCTAACTACAGACTCCGCTGTATTCACGTATTCTGGAGCCATAAATTTGAAAAAAATTGCAAGATAAATGGTATTTGGATGTGGGGGGGGGAGAGAGGTCTCAAGAGCCGAGCACACGTTTCAGCGTGTCCATTTACTTCGTCTAAAATTCCATGATAAATTGATATTTGTCATCATCAAAGTTATATCTACAGCCAATTCGGAGATATAGATGTTTCAAGGAAATTTTTGAAACATGAAATGAAATCAAAAGGGAGTGGAAATCTTTAGTGAACTCTCACCTTATCCTAAATTTAATGCTGAGTTTATATCAGTCATCATCTAAGACCTATCTATAAGACAATCTTAAAAAATAAAAGTTACATGAAATCGTAAAAATTTGAGTAGGAAGTGACATTTCCCTAATCGGAAAAAAGGATCTTTACTGGGTTCCTTTATGTTATCTGGAATGTAATGATGTAACCATATCAGTCATTAGCTAACCTCTTCTTATAGCCACTTCTGAGAAATAGATGTTTCAAAAGACAGTTTATAAACCGGAAGTGGAAATGAAAGCGAAAGTGAAAATTCTAAGTAAAAAACCCTACTTCCGTCCGAATTCGATTAGAGTTTATATCAGCCATGAGCTAAGCTCTATCTATAGCAATTTCTGAAAAAAAATATGTTTCAAGGAAATCTTTGAAAAGAAAGTGGATAAGAAACTCAGAGTGAAAATTCTAAATGGACCACCTTCCCTCCGTCAGAATTTTATGTTGAATTCATATCAGTTGTCGTCTAGTCTATATTTGCTAATCTGGAGATACAGAAGTTTCAAGTAAAATTAACATTTTTCAACTGGAAATAAAAAATGATTAGAAACAGAAATCCTTTGTGAATTTCTGGTCCCCCCTTTCTTCTTCGACACTTAATCCAAGCCGACATGCTAAATCCAAATCGCTGACTATGTGAACTGTATCTGTAGCAGATTCTAAGAGATAGATGCTCCAATGGCACATCTTTTTTTGTAAAATAGAATGTCACGGCAACATTTTTGCCACAAACAAAAAAATCTGATGTGGGCAGCACATGACTTTCCTTATATAATGCAATGAATTTACTCCTTTTACAGCAAAAAAAATAGGTTATTCTTATAGTAGATACTTATATTATTTCCAATATATTGAATTTTTGTCAGCTAGTCCTCATTTTCATAGATTTAGCTTCATTTTTATCAATTTGGCGAGATTTTCGTTAATTTGGGAACATTTAAAAAAGTCGCCAAGTTGGCGACATTCCGCCAAAATCGTCGCCAAAATCTGACCAAGCGTTATGGATGGAGAAATAAGTTATTCCTATAGCAGATAAATGACTATTGAAGTTCAAATACAAATGTATTACTCAAAATATCTTTCCTCATAAATGGAACGAACTAGTTCCACGAGAATCATGTCACCAATTTTATCACATGATAATATGAAAAGTGAACATGTTTCTAAACAGTTAATATTTTTTTTATTTATGGGATTTTTTGATAAATGTATTTGAAAAATGTGCAATATCTCGAGAACGGTTCATACTAGCGCTCTAAAGTTTATGTCAATCGTTTCCTAAGGAAATATTACATAAGAAATGTCTATTTGTGTAATTTTATGTTTATTATTAAATGTTTTGATTTTTTGATGATTTTTTCAAATGTCACTCGAAAGTTTTGGGGGTTCTGAACATTCGATTGCATTTAAAGGCAATAGGCTTCCAGTATTCACGGATTGTGATTTTTGTACCAAATTTCATTAGAATCGCTCCATTTGTTCGTGAGATATTGTCTCTACAGACTCACTGACACACACACACACATTCACAGACATCACACCAAAAATGTTTGATTCGTGATCAGGGATGCTTGAAACGTGCTCTCCCGTCGAAAACTCGAATTCGAATTTTCGATCCCGTCACAATACTTTCCTTATACATTATGTATATAAGGAAAGTGATAACTATAAATATCCTATCATAACAATACCCCATTCTTCTTCGACAGTTGATGCTGAATCCAAATCACTGATACTGTAAACTCTATCTGCAGCAAATCCTAAGAATAGATGGTTCGAGGGCATTTTTCGTGTTTAAATAAAATATTATGGCAGATTTTTGGCCACCAAAAATTACTCTAAATACTTTATCATAACAATCATCTTTCGTCATATTTTATTGGAATAAGGTCTATAAGTTCGATTATTTCAACTTTTTGTCAATTCCGGTGCTTTTAGAACGTTCCGGACAAAAATATGAAACATATGTGTCGAAATGCAAACACGTCTGATGGAAAATATTGACATTTCTTTTAAGTGAACTGGTGGCGTATATCTGATGCCTCGATACAGTAACAGCAGATTCTATAGTTTAGATATCAAAATATTTAAGAGCAAATATCATGTTCTTGTCTAAAAGGAATTTTTAGAACTTACTTTAACGTGTTTTACTTTTGCAGTTTCCAGCTTTTGGGTTTCGTTTTCAGGATGATTACGATAAGGAACATGAAAAGTAAAAGCATCTCAAATATGTGTGTCAGTATTTTTTCTTTACATTGCTAAATTATTCAATCTAACGATCCTTTAAGAGAGTCTTTGCCTCCCACTGAAGTTATTTCTGCGGCTAACATTAAATACAAATTATATAAAGCGAAATAAAAAAAGTTAGCATGAAAAAATTATTGCTCAAATTGCAGTACTAAATTCGGTTCCATTTTGAAATTTGCCTTTCAAAAGATTCAAAAAATCAATTATATTAATCTGCAATTTCCCGTCATTAATTTAAGTTTCATGGTAAAATAAATCATCATTTGGATCACTGTTTGAAAAGTGATAACTGTCGTACGGCATGCACGACATTTCGTAATTCCAATTACGGATGCCAACCTAGCCATTTCGCAATTCCAATTGCGGATGCCAACCTAGCTAATGAGCTATTTAAATGCTGCGGAGGGAGCCAATGGCAATACAAACATAAATAAGCAGCGCGCACCCCCTTCTTCACTTCAACGAATCAACAACGACACTACAATGTGAAAAGAAAAAGGTGTGCGAGAATGTTCTAGAACTTTCCAAGAGATGCAATTTCGACAGCGTCCTAGACGCACCTGAGGTTTTTTAGTCGACTAAAAACTTTCGAACGAGTCAGCATCATGTTTCTTGGTTGTGTGAAAAGTGTCTATAGAATGTGAGCAATAAAATGGTAGCGCGTACAGATATGAGATGTGCACCAGTTTTCAGACATCAGCGAGATTGCACAATACGTTCGTAACTCAAAGAGTAGAGGTAAACCAAAATTTCAATTGTCACTTTTAGCACGGAAGGCACACCTTTAACAATTATTAAATTAATTAACTGCCAGTTCGTATGAGTAGATCATATGAACGTGTTCGTAAATATTGAACTATAAGAACTATTCTTTATCGATTGTTTAAAGGAAACTGTTTTTAAGAAATTTAAGTCAAAGTTATTATGTGTGTAAATATATATATTAATGTAATATTGTCAGTATTATGTGTCTTATAATAATGATTTAATTATAGTATAATTACTCAAGATTACAATGGATATCTATTAAGTAAAATATTAAAATAAATTGAGCAATTAAGCATGTGTATTTCTTTATGTTTTGTGTGTTCGTAGCCCGAGCTTGAGAACCGGGAGCTTACATGCTCCACCCTTAGCGACGGCATCATAGGTAAGTCCTATACTGGTAATTTTTGATAAGGACAATTTTACCTTATGACAATAACAACATCTGTGGTTTTCCTTCTTTTTCTTTCCTTTCAGATGAGTTGGGGGTCGTCACTGATGAAGAATTGTTCTCGGTCTTCAGGGGCCTTAAGAATGGGAAAGTCCCAGGTATTGACAATATAGATTACTGTATATGGAAAAACTTTTGTTAGTCCTTCCCCACTTTCCTCTCTAAAATAATTAATATGTGTTTCAAGTTCTGTAATTTTATCACCTGTTTCCAAAATGCAAAAATTATCTTCCTTAATAAACCTGGAAAGGACTCTTCACTTTGTTCATCTTACCGTCCAATATGTCTTCTGCCTACATTTGGAAAAATTCTCGAAAAATTATTTGTCAATAAAATGAATTTTTGATTACGAATTGAGAACGTTCTTCATAGTCTTCAATTTGGTTTTAAAGAACTTAACAGCTGTGAGGACGCTGCTCATAAACACCATAGATAATTTTAGACCCAGAAATCACGTATCCTTTGCCATCGTGGACATCAATGGAGCCTTCGACTGTTTAAATTGGAATGTATTACCATATATCCTTAATAAAATTAATCTCCCTTTAAATTTTCGTTCCTTTATCTTTTCCTATTTAAATTCCAAGTATATTTCATTTTATGATGGCTCAACCTACCATTCAAAATTAATTTCTATTGGTACACCACAGGGTTCGATGATTTCACCAATCCTGTGGAACATCTATTTCAACGATGTTCCCTATGCAAATAATGACTTATTTTATTTACAAGCCTTAGCTGATGATCTGGCGGTGGTTACTTTCGGTTCTACCATCCGTTCCCTAGCTGACAATACCAATATTTTGCTTTCTTCTACCTCTAAAACTTTAAATTCTCTAAAACTTCAAATTTCCTCCGATAAGAGCAACTCTATCATCTTTAACAAAAATAGATCCAAACTTACTAGAAAACCTATCTTCAAAATTCAAAATAATAAAATAACTATTAATAGAAATTTTAAATTTCTAGGTATAATAGCTGATAATAATTTAAAATGGTCCTCACACATATTTTATTTATTGAAAGGTTTCAAAATTTCATCTACTTTTGGAAAAATTTCGAGCAATAGCTGTGGGGTCAATAAATATTTCTTAAAAATTTGGTACTTAACAATCATTGAAAAAATTATGATTCATGGAGAAGGAATCTATATAAATAAAAATGAAAATCTGTCTGTCTGTCTGTCTGTCTGTCTGTCTGTCTGTCTGTTTGTCACACCATCACGGGAGAACGGCTGAACCGAATTTGATGAAATTTTGTGGGTAGACCAGAAATAGCCCCACTTAAAATTATATCCGTGTTTTGAGTTTCTACGACCAGTGGTTCTCGAGATATTAGTAAAAAACGAAATTTTCGTTTGTCTCATCATCACGGAAAAACGGCGGAACCGAATTTAATGAAATTTGGTGAATAGCCTTGAATAATCCCCCCATAAATTTTGTCCAAGTTTCGAGTTTCTAAGACCTGGGGTTGTCGAGATATTAATGAAAAACGGAACTTTTTCCTAGGAGTTCTACTCCCTAACTCCGTGGTTTATCCAAACGAAAAGCTTGAAAATCGTTTGAAAGTGAATTAAAATTTAATCTCTGAGTTTGATGGGAGATTTTTTGCGTTAATTAGTCACTTTCTGAAAACATGAATTGTTTGAAACATGATTTAAAGGGGAAATCTATCTCCATGGTTCATGGTTTATTTAAAACAAGCTTTTACGGAACAATGAGAAGTATAGAGAAATCAAAATCGTTATTTAATTTCGCAGTTTATGTTATAAGACATGACATATTTAACATGTTATAAGATTCTATCTTATATCATGTTACTCAGAAACGCAATTAAATTAAATCTGTCTGTTAATTTTAATAATTATTTTTTCGATTTGAATAATAAATAAATGGATATAAAAATATATTTTAGAAAAGAAAGATTTGATTTTTCTTATAGCATTTTTGACTGGATAATATCAATTACGGTCTTCAGGTTTAAAAATTATTATTATTTATATTTTCGGGGATTATTGATTCAAGGATTATTGATATTTTCAAGTTATTATGCAATTATTTTATTATGACAAAAATTGTTTAAACTCATATATTGTATGTTGTACGAATCTTCTACAAATACACGTGTATATCTTTTAATCTACGAGAATATAAGTAGTACAGGTATATTGACATATGTTTTGATATATATTGGCATATATTGGAATCAATTACGACCTTCTGGTATAAAGAGTACGGATATTATTGATGTTTTCAATTTATTACGTCATCTCTTTTATTTTGGCAAATATTTTTGAGACGCATATTGTAATACGGGTAATCTTCTACTAACACATTGGCATATTTTCTGATCTGCGACAATATAATTAGTACGGGGTTGCATATATTCATTCAATTCCTATTTTTTCTTCTGTAAATTTGCTTACAAAAGGGGGCAGGATGTTTTATTCTTCAGATCTGATCGTGAAGATAATTTTGCATAGTGAGAACATATATTCTTAAACTTCTCTTTAGGAGCAATAAATTTAATATTTTAACAGAATTTGCACATGATTGCGAACTATAAGTTTCTTTAAATTATACACTCCGTACGAATAACGGGTGTGCTGTTAGTGGTTAATAAATTTTAACATTTTAGGAGGATATATCATGTTGCTCGGCATCGCAATTAAATTAAATGTGTTTGTTAATGTTTTTATTATTTTTTTTCGATTTAAATAATAAATAAATGGATAAATGGATATAAAAGTATATCTTATGAATGGACGGTTTGATTTTTCTTTTAATTATATTAATTGCTGACTCCGTACATCAATTTCATTTATTTTGGCAAAGAGTTTTCAAGCTTATATCGTATTTAGCTACTAAACTCATATATTGTGTTTAGCCAATAAATTCATATAGCCGATTGTTGAAACAGAAAAAGAGTATTGCGGGTATATCTTCTAATACAATTGTAGTGTTTTCATTTAGTATATTGAAACGGGATAAGAATGTTTCATTCAGATCTGCAAATTCAAAGCTACGAATTTGGAGGGATATCGCTAATTTGACAACTTTTCTTAAACTTTGACAAATTGACGGAAATGTCGTCAAATTGATATAAACGACACACAAACAGCTGCCATAAACCTTCGGGTTGGTCGTGTGGCTTGGGTCTTCTATATATCCATGAAATTTTTTTTTGTTTTGTTAGAAGAGGGTACTGAAATGATGTTTGGTTAGCATTTATCTGTCAGACCAACCATCCTACTTAGTAATACATTTAGCGAATTTTTAAAATGTCACCAAATTGATAAAAATGTTTTCAAATCTTTAAAAATATCTTAAAATTGATAAAATTGCGCTACATAAATGATATTGTTTTTTGTTAGGGGATAGTATTGTGATGATATTTCGTCAATTTGTCGCAAAGTGGAACTGTCAGTTCTAGAGTCCCACTTGGCGATAAATTTGGCGATTTTTTAAAATGTCGCTAATTTGACGAAACTGTCGCCAAATGTTCATTAGAAATATAACTATTTAGACGATATTTTTTCTACCAATTTATTTGAAGCAAATGATATCATGTCGCTTAGCAACGGATTTAAATCCAATGTGTTTATGCGGCAGACGATTTTTATTAAATCCTTTCCGATTTGAATAATGAAGATATGTATATAAAATAAATTTCATTGCCATTTCATTTTGGACTGGATAATATCAATTATACTCTTCAGGATTAAACATTATTATTATTGATATTTTCCGGAATTATTGATTCAGGGATTATTGATATTTTTAAGTTATTACGCCATTGTTTTATTGCGGCAAAAATTGCTGACACACGCATATTGTACGTTGTACGAGTAATCTTCTAGGAATGCACGGGTATATCTTCTAACCTACGAGAATATAAGTAGTACAGGTATATTGGCATATATTTTGACATATATTGGCATATATATTCGAATCAAGTACAGTCTTCTGGTATGAAGATTAAGGGGATTAATTATATATTCAATTTATTACGTCGTCTGTTGTATTTTACCAAAAAACATTTGTGACTCATATTGCAAAACGGGTAGTCTTCTACTAATAATCGGACATTATAAGTAGTACGTGTATATCTCCCCATATAATTTTAGCACTTTAATTTTGACATATATTGGAATAAATGACTGTCTTCAGATTTAAAGATTACGGGTTTATTGGTATTTTCAATTTATACATGTAATCTACTAATACAGGTTATATTGTCTAATATTCGCGTATATAATTAGTACGGGTCCCATACAATTTTAACGCTTTTATTTTGCATATATTGATTCAATTCCATATTTTTTTTTATATTTGCTTACATAAGGGGTCCAAAATGTTTTATTCTTCAGATATGTCCATGAAGATAATTTTATATAGCGAGAACAGAGATTCTTAAACTTCTTTTAGGAGCATTATATTAAATATTTTAACAGAATATTTTGATTAAACATGTCATTTAGTATACTATAAGAATTTGGGCGTGATTATGAATTTCAAGTTTCTTTATATTATATACTCCGTACGAAGAACGGGTATGCTGCTAGTCTGGTGCTAAAATTTAACTGTGTCCCAAGTAAAAAACTAATTTCACTACAACGTATTTTTCTTTTAAAAATGTCTCCCGATTTGTGTACTACTTCTAACATTTCTCTATTTTCTATAACTGGTATCCCCCTAATTATTTTGGTTATTAACTTACAACATAAAAAATACTATTTCTGGAAGCACAAATTAAACGCTTTCTCTGACCCTAGCATTCCCTCACCTTCTCTTTTTGATTTCAACTCTCCTACTTCAATTACTCCACTTTCCCAACGTATTGTACTTTTTAACTCTCATATCCCTTCTAAATTTTCTATTCATAATTTTTATATAGATGGATCCTTAATTAATGATAACATTGGAATTGCTGTTTGTCATTTCATTCATGATAAAATTGTTAAAGATTTTTTATTCCAACTCGACAAGTGGAATTCATTTTTCCAAGTAGAAATTGCTGCAATAATTTTCGCAATCAATTGGTCTTCAACTAATAATTTAAAAATTAATATACTCAACGATAACCTTTCTTCTATTTTGGCCTTAAACTCTATTAGAAACAAACCCAACTTTTTAAATAAAATCAAAATTTCAGCTAATTTATCAAAAAATGTAATTAATATTTCTTGGGTTAAAGCTCATTCAAACAATTTGGGAAAGGATGTCGCTGACCAACAAGCTAAATTTGCTACTACTATTGGTAATCTCTTTTTAATCCCTTTTCCCATACTCATTTTTGACCAAATTTTGTAAAAATCAATTACTAAAAAACTGGCAAAAGTTTTCTAACGATTATATTTCAACAAGAACACATGACCTTGCCAGAATCCTAAATTATCTCCTGAAAGTCATCATTAATTCCAAATTTATAACAGATATCTAATTTATATTTTAACTGGCCATGGCCCGTTCTTGGATTATCTTCATTATTTTAATTATAAATCTACTTTTAACTGTCTTTGTAACAAGTTTGGCGATGCTGATCATTATGTTTTCTCTTGCCCTTTTACTTAAGATTATCATCTAACTCTACCTTCCCCTTCAAATTGCCCGGTTTGGTTTTCCAATGTTTGTAGAAATAATATTTCTAAATTTAAAATCAAAAACTGCATTTTTATTGCGATAGACATTTCCAATAAAATTAAACAATTAGTTTATGGGCATTTTCTACTTTTAACTTTTATTTTGGTCATTGAAACCTGCACTGCTCCTTTATCCATTTTATGCTGTTTTGTACTTGTTTTTCCTTTTTCTATTATGAATTTTTAGAAAAATTTGTCATCATTCTTTTCTACTTATTCTATTTAGGTTATCTATCAAAATTCATACTAAATTTAATTGTGTTTTTCTTTTAATTTATTTTTCTGTACATAGTCTAAATTTATTTGCTTTTAGTTCTTTGGTTTTCATGTTAAGTTCATTTTCTGTACATCTGCGCGTAATCTAAATTTTCCTTTTTTTTTGGCTTTACTTAAAAATTAAAAAAAAATAAAAAACATTGGATTTTCCACTTAACAGACAAATATTTCTTTTATATTTATCAACTTAGTTAAGTCTTATTACTTGACCTTTTAAGGATTATCACTTAAGAAAATATAGAAAAAAGTATAAAGACAAGTTCTGAATTACTTAATGTTTCTCTTAATAATTAAGAAAACAAACTTTTTTTCAATTACGCGAATAAGCTGAGAGGTCATCGATGCGGAAAGGTATTTTATGGAAATGTTATTCCAAGCTTGTTTGATGGCAAACACAAGATCCTGTTTATACTGATAGTGTGTGCCATTTTTATAAACTTCTCGGGCTAGAAGGCCCCATAAATTTTCTATTGGGTTGAGATCGGGACTCCTCGCCGGCCAATCAAGTAAATTTACTGAATTAGCTTCAAACCATAGTTTTGCACTCTTAGAAATGTGTATGGAAGCGTTAATCTGTTGAAAAATATAGTCTCCTGAAGTAATTAGTTAGGCCTCAGGTAACAAATGTTCGTCTAACATATCAACATATTTATCAGAGTTCATTTTGTAGTTGATAAAGACGATAGACATAGTTCTGTTTGTTGCAAAAGCTTCCCAAATTATTATTGTGCCCTACCGTATTGACGTTTGGAAAAATCTTCTTTGGTTTTACGCAGATTATAACAAAAATAGCGAAAACCATCTGGTCCATCAAGACTGGACTTATTTTCGTCCGAAAAGTTTACATCAATCCATTTTGGACCGAGAGAAATGTATTTTTTTTTAAATTCCTTTCTTCGTTCCTTATGTTCATTTTTAAAAGGATGACGTGACATTAACTTTACATACCAAATATTCGAACGTTTATTCAAAACATTTTGAACTGTTCGTGTGGAACGTGGTAAATCCTAATTTCTTCTAACTTCATTTGCAGTTTCTTTTTTCCCGCAAGCTCTTCTGACAATCATTCTTTTCTGTCGATATGTTAGAATTTCTGGTCTTTCAGTTTGTTTTTTCATTCCATACATTCCAGGTTCTTTTAAAAAATCATAAACTACAGTTTTAGATCATTTATTTTTTTTTTCAAAAATTTATGCCCACTCAATCCACATACTTTAAAAGCAAGAATTTCCCCTTTTTCAAGGTCAAATAGTTCCTTCTGCCATCGTACAAAAATCGTGACGAAATGAGCCAAGTGTGAAGTTTTGTTTAGAAACACAGTCTTTATATTTGAAATGGTCATTTTCTGCTTTAAAATATGCAAATTTTATTATAATTTTAGATGAAAAAACAGCTGCCCTTATACCGGGGGATTCAAAAGTTTGGAGCAAATGTAAAACGCTATAAAAATATCTATGGATCGGAGAGACATGCGGTTTGCAGATTAATATTCACCGTGGTGGGGGATTTTGTATGGCGAAAAAAATAGTTCAAAATCTCGACCCTAGGAGCGCTGGTGCAGATAAAGCCATGGAGGTGACTTATGCATATCGCTCACGCAACGCAAAATTAGGATCAGACAAAAACGTTACTGAATACCACCCCACACGGTACGTCAAGTGATGGAGTTGCTACGGTCAATGTTTGGCGCCGATCGCTTACTGAGCAAGCATAGCACACATGAATGTCCTGTGAGATCCCCAGATCTCACACCCTGTGATTTCTGATTGTGGGGATACCTAATCATGGGTCTATAGAGAAAATCCCCCGTCCTTACCAGCACTGAAAAACGCCTTATGGCAGGGGCAGGAGGTAGCAGCCATTCCCATTGATAGGCTGTTTGATGCTGTATCAGCCGTAATACCGCGACTGCACTCAGTACAGGAATGTGGTGGACACATTGAGCACTTTTAGCTGTAAATCATGCTGAAATAAAATATCTCATTTCACAATCATTACCTCGCATTGTTTTTTTGGCAGCAGCGCCCCTAGTATCGAGATTTTGAAGGGTTTTTTTTTTCAAGCCATACAAAATCCACCACAAAGATGAATATTAATCTGCAAACCGCATGTCTCTCCGACCCAGATACATTTTTTAAAGCTTTTTACTTTTTCTCCGAACTTTTGAATCACTCTGTACTTTTCTCCAAAATCACATGGGTTTGAAATTTATAAAGAAAATTTATACATATTTTTTTTGAAAAATTAATTAATTTACATTAAAAAGAACTAAATTTTATCAATAATTTTACTTAAGAAATTTGTATACATTTCCGTCTAAAAGATTTCTAGATTTGGCGAGTTTTTGCTTGTCCTTATACTTTTTGCGAACACTGCAGTATGACAAGCAAAAACTCGCTAAGCAAAAAAGACTGCTGCTTCTGCTCAGACATGTCGGAGCAGAAGTCATGCTCATCTGAGGTCAGACAATAATATATGACGATATTCAAAACTGCAATGATAATATGTTATTCATGGAGATCTTTAAAAGATCATCATTGGAGAACTATCCTTGACAAAAATTGACTCAAAGAAGGCGTAAATTACATAAATTACTGTCGCAATCCAAAATATTTGTCATTTAGGTCATGAACTGCATCCGCTCAATACATCGATACAATCGTATACATCATTTTGTACTGAGGGGCGTAAATAAGGTCGAAGACAAATATCCGCTCAAGATAAGCGTCGCTGTGACCTTTGACCAACCACATTAGAATCTGAAGTATTATTCTACCGTTGTTGAAAAATTCGATGACAGACAGCTCGATATCCATTTTCAAGTAGAGACTCAGTAGCTAAATCATATTAGTTTGTTCTTTCTATGCGACACATGACAATTGCTATAGATATGTAAGGAAAATCATGTTCTATTAAAAATGTCGAAATGCATTTTGGACTTTGCCGCACTGTCTTTGATACAGTAAACGTTGAAATCTGTCTTCAAAGAGAGTAAATGTAGATTCTCCATAAAACTTGAATATTTGATTTTCCCTTTTTTGTACAGGACGTAAACGTATGGTGTGTGAGATTTTCTTCTCGGTCATTCGTTCAGCTCTCAGTTTGACGTTTGGTGGGACTAATTTCCCTATTTTTATTGGTCACTGAAATGACGCTCTGTTTATATGCGAGCATGAATTTCCCCTTGCCTCTAATTAATATCTGCCGGGAGGTCTTCCTTTTTCTCTCAGTAATTGCTTCGGATTGCCTTCCTGTTAGACAAGAACCATAATTTTCTAAAAATATGTCGCTCCAATAGAGTCAATTTTTTATACTTTTCTTTGTCGTGTTTTATGACTCATTCTCTCCTTGTCTCACTTTCACTTTTATAAAAGCACTATTCCCATCTTGTTTGTGGGTGAGGTATTATGATATCATTGAAAACATCAAAAGATAAAATCTATCATTAGTATAGTCCAGTGCTCAGCCCCCAAGCGCGGTAAGCAAGGATACACACAGGGGGAATGGACTTCTCTAGAAAAATTGTGTTATGCTTCACAAAAATTCATTCCTAAATTTTTAAGATTTTTGAACATTAGACGAGGTGGGATCAGTGTTTCTTTCAGGCATACCTCCGGGAGGGCGAAGCCCCCACCCCACCTCCGCAGACGAAATTCGCCGCTGCTTTGGAAACATTTTATATTCATCTAGTTTCTATTTATGTGACACAGCATTTAGATATATTTATATAGGGCAAAATAGAAAACTTGCACACTAAAATTCCATTCGCCCTCCCCCCAACCTAAAGCTCTTGAAAGAAACACTGGGTGTGATAGCCCAGTGGTTAGAGCATGGGGACTGCACTCGGAGTATCCGAATTCGATTCCCAACTCTACCCAAACTGCCCCCGTACCTATGCGGAGAACGGGAATGTTCGACTTGCGGGTCAGAATGTCATTCCGAGATGTGGGTAGCAGGAGAAGAAGAGTACTCCCCTTGTGGATATTACACTGCTTTGTTCCCGTTTTAATTGAATGGCATTACCCCAGCCATCTAAACAGATACCTTACACCTTAGGGTAGGTCGGACGGTCTGGGTCGAAAGAAAAAAAGGTTATTCGATGTGTTCAATACAGTATAATTTTAGTATTTAAATATTGTGATCATCATGCCAAATTTTATTTATGTCTATGTATAAATTTTGAAAGCATCGCATCCACAATTGCACAGGCACATATACAACATATGCACACACACACAGATATTTTTCCGAGACGTTTGTTTCGAATTCAAACCTTCTCGAAACGTGTAAATATACCGGAAACTATAATTCAAATTATCGTCTTTTAACAAAATATTTTATTTCCCTATATAATACATGGTGGCAAAGTAATATGCACCACACTTCAATTGCTGAATATTCTTAAAATTTTGAGAGTTTGTATGTGTTCAGATGCTAAAATCATATTTGTACATCATTAAACTTGTGACTGTGATACTCTATTTTTCTCATTACTCTCTTTTTTATCTCATTCTAGCACACTTTTAAATAATAATTGTTCTTTTATTCCATCAAACTGATTTGATTTGATTAATAACTTATCTACTTTAAATTAATTTAAAATTAATAGTATTATTTTTCCTTATTCATTAAATTTGTTATTGCGACGGCATCTTGACATATATCACCATTAATGTAACTTCAATTATTTAATTGCATTTTTTATTTAATTTTACATATATGTAACATCACTTATACCTAACATTTCCTAACTTTATGGGAACAACGTCTATGCTTGGAGTATTTATGGCGGTAATCGGATTTTTTCAAAATGAGTAAACAGTTTGGACGCTTATATCTCCGAATCTAACAGATAAAAATGTAAAAACAAAATGCTTGTTTCGTCTGAAATTGGCACATATTATAAATATATGAATATGTATTCAATATTAGTAACTCTATTAATAATATTTCAATATATTTTGAACCTCAAAAAATCTAAAAGTATCAATGCGAGTGATTTTTTTTATGTTTTTACTTTCACTCTTCGAAACTATAAAATATAGATATAAATATTAAGCGACAAAAATGTGTACTAGAAAATCTAGTTTCTAGATCTATATTTTCTAAAACAGAAATCCCTTTAGATTTTGGAGTAATCGTGTTGTCTATTTCAGATTGGAAATTACCCTTGTTTGAGATTGGAAACGTAAGATTGGAAATTTAACGTTTTTAAAATTTGAAATACTTATATCTCAAAAACTAAAAGATCTACCTATGAACAATAATCAACAATTTGTAGTTTTTCGATTGCCCTACAAATGTATATATAATCGGACAATTTCAATGTAAGTTATTATAATATTTATGATGCCACGAATATTATAGCTCAATGTACTTACTTGCTCCTTGGTAAAATACTCGTACACAAGTGTAACATGTTTGAAAAAACAAATTAGGTAGAAAATTGATTCTAGAGATGTTTAATGATTGACGACGTTTGAACAGAACAGATGAAAATATACGAATTCAACTACATATTTATATGTCGTTTGAACTTGCGTTTATATCATATGCTTTTTACATTACTGATGTAATGTTTCTGTGTTCTTATCTGAAATAGGTTTAGTTATTTTCTGATATTGCTTTATTGCATTATTTTATTGTGCGCCATAAAATAAACTTTTTTTAATTTTATTGTGCGGCAAAAATATCATTTTATTAATACTTTACAGCATAGTTAAGTGTTCATTCTGTCTGTCTGGTCTGTCCGTTCCCACGATAACTGCCATAAAAATGGCTTTACCAAAACCAAATCTTAGTATGTTGTTTTGACGGTTTGTGGGAGATATGGGAATGTAAATGAATAATATCATCCAATTGGTTTTGGAATATACCAGGATTGAAAAAATGAAATACATTGAACCCTATGGGACCTAATTTTTCAAATATTTTATAAGCGAATTTAAAATTCACAAATTACTTCGAAAGTTTTAAAAAATATTTAAATTATACCATAAAATATAAAAAAAAATCAGCAAAATAAGTTTGATAGTTTTTTAAATAAAAATTAAAATAGTACTTACACCCATATAATATGACAAGATCATGTGCTCCACTTCAAAATAAAATATGGTATCCATCTTATTTCCCAGAGTAAAAATTGTGATAATTAAAATTCTTTTGAATTAATATTTTGTGTTGCATAGTCTTAAAATCGCTTTATTTTTGCGTAATTTTTTTGCATCTATATTCTTCGCCAATGCAATTAAAATATTTTTGAGTTTAAACGACCATCAAACTTTGATTATTTCTACAACGAAGCCTAATTTTAACGTATGCAGAATGTAAACACATCAAGGTCTAAGATGAGTTGTATAAGAATTGATAAACATTTTTTGCGTAAAATTATTTAGCTTTGGAGCCTGGAAGGTAGATGACATAAAGAAAATATGCATTGATTTCACATAGAGAAGCAGACGATTTTGCAACATTGCCTTTTTTGATGACGTTTTAAGTATGGTATTAGAAAGTGCGTTTACCGCCATGGTTTTAAGTTTTAAGTAAAATAAACTATTGTGGTTTGTGATAGTTTTGCAAATATCCCCGCTGAATGTATCGCATTTTACTGCTGTTTAAATAAAATTACATTTCAGTTGGAAAGTGTTTCATAATTAATGCTTTATTAATCAATATATTTCTTGTTTACACATAGTTTTACTATTATACCATGAAATGCTTAGCATCATACTTCGTGATTTCTTATTGACGTATTTCTCCTTGAATGGTGTAACCGCTGTGTTTTTTCATCCTTATGAACAGGATTCTTTTAAATTTCGATATTTGCTGATTGCTGTTTTTCTGACAAAGTAATATTTTACAATAAAATTCTGATTCTGAATTTAAAACAGATATTTATATTTTCAATAATTTTATAATCAATTGTGTATTTTAATTGTACATAAATCTATATGCATTTAACAACAGCTAACAGTTTTTATATTTACTCCATATACCGCATCTATATAATAATATGATATCCAGAAAAGGTGCATTGCAATGCCTTCTTTTCGGAAATTGTAGAACACAATGAAATATTTTTTAGTTTATTGCGATCTTGCATATTTTATCCCTTGACAAATGTCTCCGTAGAAATATATTTCGAAATTTACATTTTGAATAAAATTGGATGACGGAAAATGTATTTTACTTTATAAAATGCGAAAAAACTACAAATTCAATTTAATTTTTTTCACTTGAAGAGAGTAGGAATACAACTGGCAGCAAACGCTTTATTAAAGAAAAATACGTAATAAAAGAAGCAGTATGTGCCATCTTCAGCGGAAAATTGAAGCTTCAGACAGCGGCGAAATTCTACAAAATATAGCAGGCACTTCAGTTACCCGGAAAATAATTTTTTAACACTTTCCAACATAGCTGAAAAGTGTTTATGACTTTCTTCCTTCCTTCTGTCTGTCTGTCTGTCCGTCCATTGGCGCGATAACTGCCGTAAAAATATCTTACATTATCAAAATGAAATTTTGGCATGTTGTTGAGACAGTGTGTGGGACATATGGGAATGTAAATGGATAATATCATCCAATTAGTTTTGGATTGAACCCGGATTGAAAAAGTGAAATACATTGAACCCCATGAGAAATAATTTTTCAAACATTTCAGAAGCGAATTTAAACTTTACAAATTATTTCGAAAGTTTTAGGAAATATTCAAACTATCCCATGAAATATATGAAAAAAAAAATACGCAAAATAAGTTGGGTAGTTTTTAAAATAAAAATTAAAGTGCTAATTACACCCATATTATATGAAGTGATCACGTGACACACTTAAATAAAATGCGGTATGCAGCTTTTTCTCCTAGTATAAAAATCGTAATATTTAACGTTCTTTTAAATTTATATTTTATGTTGCATTCATCCTAAATACGTTTTATGTTTTCGCCTGTTCTGTGCATCTATGTTCTGGGCATACGCAACTGCAATATTTGTGAGTTTAAATGATCATCAAACGTTGATTATTTCTACAACGAAGCTTAATTTTAATAATGCAAAATGTAAACAAGTGATTGTAAGATGAGTTGTACAAGAATTGGTGCATTTTTTCACGCAAAATTATTTAGCTCTGGAGTCTGCAATAAAAGTGATATGAATGAAATATGTATTGCTTTTACATAGCGATCAAGACGATTTATATTTCGAAGACGTCATTTGAATATACATTTTTGCTTCGATAAAGATAAATTTTCAAATATAATAAATTATTGTAGTACTATGATGATTTAAAATATATCAGAGCTCAATGTATCACATTTTAGAATTGTTTAAATAAAATTGCATTCCAATTGGACAGTGACTCATTATCAATGGTTTATGCATAATTGATCATTCTTGTTAGTAAAATGAGAATTATTTTGAATGTAATTGACATGTGAGGAAAAAGTCATTTTAAATTCAAACTTCAAAATCTGACGGTAAAAATCATTTAAATCAATTATCTATTACAGCTTTCAGAATTGAAGGGGGGCCGGCGAACGATATCTTGTAAGTGACATATTGAGTGCTATTTTATTAACTCTTAAATTCGTGAATTTAAATGTATGATTTTCATGTTTGGGAATATATAACTACATCAATATTCAAAGTGTTCCCTTAGAACTCAACATCCATAGCATGAAAATTCGCAGTCAATTATACACATTATTGAAATAAAACACTAACTAATGGAAAATTGAGCACTAATAGAAAATTGAGCTACAGCTGCGAAACTTGGAACGCAAATGTATTTTTTTAGAGTTATGCAAATGGTCAAACTGCCAGCGCCATAATATTATAGGGATCATGCAATGCGTGTGAGAACGACCTACCTTCCAGCATTTAAAACGATCGATGTTTCACTTACGGGCAATTGAGATTGGGTTTTCTGCTTCGATATTGGAAGTTGTGAACAAAATGTCTTTAACACGTACTCGATGTCGCTACGATCAGTTGCCGGATTTAGAGAGAGGTCGCAGCATACGCATTTTGGTAGTTTCTGTTAGTATTAGGTTAATCGAGTTATGCCCCTGATTTTAAAAAATTAAAAACTATCCAATGCTTTATTCTCAACTGTTCTAACTGAACAATTTGTTAATTTATTTGATAAAAATTCCATTTTAATAGGTAGTTGTCATAAGTTAAAATTGTCCTTATCAAAATTATCACTATAGGACTTACCTATGATGCCGTCGCTAGGGGTGGAGCATGTAGCCCCAGGTTCTCAAGCTGAAGAGACGAACACACAAAATATAAATAAATACACTTATCTAAATTTAATCAATTACTTTAATCTTTACTTTCGTGTATATACATGTAGAGAGATCTTGATTATTAATTTTAATCCGGCATCCTTCTGGACACATATATCTTTAACAACATTTAATCAACACATACATTTTACAACATATAATTTATAAGACACATATATTTAGAACACATTAATTACTATTATCTACCGAAAATCTGAGTAGTTCATTTAGTTTCAATACACGAGCTCGTTATTGCGATAGGTTCGTACGACCTTATTATTAATTACACGATAGATACTATGAATTGTGTGCCTTCCTTAATCATTATAACAGATGAAACATATCCATACCTTCTTATTGCTTGTACCTCGATAGTTGATGTAGCCAACACTGTATTGGAAGCCTACGTGTAATATTTTAATACGCCATTATTTCACTGTGCTCATATTTCACTCACACATCACAATTTTTGCCGATCCGCGTATATTTGCGCGATCGCAGGAGATATTTTTGAATACTACTGAACAAACATCAGGTGCGGCTAGGACGCTGTCGAAATTGCATCTCGTGGAAACTTCTAGAACATTCTCGAAAACACTTTTTCTTTTCTTCTTGTAGTGTCATACCTCGTCTTTTTATTGGTTGTTGTGATGGAGGGGATGCGCGCTGCTTATTTATGTTTGGGTTGCCATTGGTTCCATCTGCAGCATTTAATAGGTCATTATTTTGGTTGGCATCCGTAATTGAAATTACAAAATGTCGTGCACGCCGTACGACAGTAGTATTAAACCTAAAAATATTTTCCTTTATGTTCATTTATCCTTATCGGATTTTATTTATCAATTTTATTTTGACCTTGTACAAAAATTGACGCCGTATTCTCGATTCCATAAATGTTCAACCGGTTTGGACATATTTAAATATTATTAAAAATCTTAGCATGTCCATCTACCTGCACGGCCTTTGGATTTTTTATCTTTTTGAATTTACGTTTCCGTCTTTTCTAATTTTTTAATTTTACTTATGGTCGCATGGAATTACTATAAATAAAAGTTAACCGGAACGCCCTCATTGTGTCATGGTATTTGATATTATGCAATCTTTAATTTGTGAGATGCACTGCATTTGTAACTTCATTGTGCTGTTACATGTTATATGTCCTATACTTTGAAATTAGACTTTAATTTATTTTGAAAGTCATAATATTTGATGTCTGGATTTAATGTTACCCAAAATGTTTATGTCAACACAAAAATATGTGAGCAAGTGGAATTATGAAATAGAAGAAAAGTAAAGAAAGGCAAGAGGAAGTAAAATTATATATCTATGATATAATAAAATATCCAGGTTCCTTTAAGAAATCACCGAATATAAAGGCCTAATGCTTTTTACTTTATTTTACGTCCTACATAATTTCGACTACTTGAAAAGAAACACATTTATTCAAAGGAGTTAAATCTAAATGCGAAAATAAAACTAAAATTTAGGAAATTTATGTAAATCGTTTAACCAGAAATCTCAGTGAAAGTTAATGTTGTCATCAATCACGATGTTTGACAGTTGGAATTTCACTTTACTTCAACTTTCTCGGCTTTGCAGCGCTTCATTGATTTTGCTGGTGTACACGCGCTCGTATTGCATTGGGAATAAAATGGAAACATATGAGAGTTTCAAATATTTTTAGAGTATCTGATTATAAGTTTTCATATCAAATATTTTCTAAAGCTGTCAGCGGTGTTTTGAAATATGCGTAAGAGAATTTTTGTGAAACATTTCAAAACAAGGAATTTAGTATATTTAGGACTTAAAAAATTAACATCGAACCAATTAATCTGGGAGTCTTGAATAAATTACCTGCGGACAATGAAGACCTTAGAAATTACATAAATGGGAAAATGAGATATGGTACATTATAATCTGCAAAATTTGATGCGTATTAAAATATTGTTCAAAATAGCGCTGTTACGTTATCATTTCCTGAATTAGATCTCAAATAAATAAACTTTCTAATCAACAGGTGTAGCACACAGTGATCAAATTTTCACAATATAAATAGGGCTTACATTTAATTAAACGCATAAACCATATCATTTAAATTAACACATCTTACATAACTGATGACTACTACTCAATAAGATACTTTTTAAACATGTGTCATATAGCAATCTCCCGATTAGCGCTATTAATTAAGTCTTGCTAAGCAAAATCACGCTAATCAATCTGAAATATCCTAATGCATCCCAAGACCTCGACAATGTCAACCAATAATTTTAAATTAATCTTTATGACAATTTAACATACAATAGAATAAAAACAAAGGATATCAGTATAGCAATCTCCCGACGAACACTATTAATTAGGTACGCCAAAACGCCGCACTAAGAAATATCACTCGAATCGAACTGAAATATCTTAATGCGTCCCAAGACCTTGAAACACAAATCAATGATTTTAATTTCATCTTTATGGTATTTGATATACAGTAGAAGAAAAACAAAGGATAGCAATTCCTATTTGCAGCAAAAAAAAAATATTGAAATTAACAAAATGCTTTAGTATTTACTTGAAAAATATTTATAATTTACAGTACATTAAGTTACTCTCCGTTTCAAAATATCTAATGAATAGGTATATTACACTCTTAATTTAAGAGTATAGCATAAATATATCGTCAGGTGATACAATTCTGCGTACATATTGCATAATACATCGTAATATTAAAATTTGGTTTGAAAATGTCAAACTGACGTTTAACTTACTGTACGTTTTTTGAAAAAGTTCTACTTTTTTCGGCAGGCGATTTAATTCTTTATAAGCAGTCTTTTGCAAAAAAAAAAAAAAAAAAAAAAAACCGAAGCACCTTGAAAAAAGTAACTGTGTTTTTATTGAATTTAAATTTGCGTATAGCTCATAAACAGGTAATGAAATAATTACTAAATCAAGGCCGAAGAACCCATCGATGGTTTGCAATTGCACACTGAATTTCCATTTCCAAATCAGTATATGGTGAATATCCCCATTGGTGGAAATGCATGCTTGTATACGTCTAGGTAAGGAGTGATAAAGCTTCCTAATGTCATCCTGCGATACATTCTGCATGGCATTCCTCAATTGTTGCTACAAATCTGCTACATTTCGTGGTGCCCGAATTTGAAGGCCTAGCATGTCCCATACGTACTCGATTGGGGAAATGTCTGGTGATCTTGCTCGCCAGGGAACAGTATCAACAGAACGGAGACAGCCTACATATATGTAAGCCGTATGTAGCGTGGCATTATCTTGTTGGAAAATGGCCCCAGAATGACGTGCCATGAAGTGTAACGCAAACGACCGCAGGATTTCATTAACATATCGTTGAGCTGTTAAAGTTGCAAGCCGGTTGACAATAGGCGACCTGCTGTCGTAAGAGATAGCATCCCACATCATCACACCAGGGGTAATGGCTGTGTACCTGTGTAAAACAAAAGCTGATAGGGACCGCTGGCCCTGGCGACTTCACCCACGAACCCGATGATCATCTGCTGAAAGTCTGAAGCGTTATACATCGCTGAGCACTATTCGGTGACAATCTGCTGTCAGCCATGATGCTCTGCTACGAGACCACAACATACAACTCTGTGATTGTTGTAGAGTTATGATCAGACGTCTTAAATGCCGTCGTGAGCGTAACCCCACCTCAGCCAAGCATCGTGAGATGGTGGAATGCACCACGTGTGGTATGGAAGGGACTGTAGCACGTTGGACGGCGAAGAATGTTTTGTTGGACCAGTTCCGGCCTGTCATACAATCATCCGATCTTGCTTCACATTCGTGCACCTCGGCCTTCCAGAGCCTCTATTCACCGTTGAGTTCCTTGCAGCAACCATTGCTGCCAGAACCTTTCCACAGCAGTGCCCTTTCGGTACAGCTGACGGCCTATTGCTCGGCATGACCAGCCATTTTCACGCATCCCGAATATATGACCACGTCGAACTCGCTTAATTGCTTATAAGGGCTTCGGCACCATTGTAACGTCATTATTGGTTGTGTCGCCTCGGTACTGCAACGCGAATAACGAGCAAAGATAAACCGTCCAGATTTTTAACCTATTTCATAGGATGCTAGTTGCGCTGTAGAAGCTATGACCGCAGTTAACACTCATTGTCCTTGCAAATTTAATTACTTGCATACTTGGTATAAAGGAATTTGCATGCAAAATTTCGTAATGATCGGATTATTTTGTAGGTAGGGATAGTTCGTTTTTTTTTCTTTTAGCAAAATAGTGTACGTATTGTATAATGCATCAGAATATGAAAATTCAATGTAAAAAAGTAGGACAGACGTTTAACTTACTGTACGGTTTTGAAATATTGTGCGTTTTTCGGCAGGTGATGGCAAACTTGTTCGAGAACAAAAATATAAACTACAGTTCTGCTACTTTATACCATCACGGAGCAGCAATATTATATTTTATTCTTTAATGAATCTCCACCAAGCTACATTAAACCATTTGAATCTGTATTACAACACTTTAATTATAAGAAGAAAACCAACACAAAATTAAATTATTTTACCCCACACTATACTATACTCCTTTTAGTAACCAAATAATATTCTTTTCGGAACACGAAAGCTATATCACGTATACTCTTTTAAAAAGAATACGAACACAATATTAAACGATTTCGGAGAAAATCACTATTACATTTTTAAGGTAGTAAATACATTATATTTTATTCAAGAAAGAACCAACTCTATAAAATTAGTTGAAGGAGTAACAATATAGTAAATTCTACATTAATATAGCACATGAATCTTTTGTAGAAATGAATATAGCCTTTCAATATTACATGTATTTTAAATTTTCACATTTTGAACAACAATTGAAATATTAAAAATATACCTGAATAATGAGAGTTTATGGTTACATCTATAATCAATCTATACAAAATTTATTCATAATAAATTCTAAAACTAATTAATTATAGAAAATTAAATTCTAGAATGAAATGTTATTTAAATGCTAATAATACTGCTAAATTTGTGTAGAGATCAATATTTTGCAAATTATATAATAGTTGCGTAGAGAATAAATTCTGTAATTATCTATCATATGAATGTGCAATTTGTTTTACTGCAAAATGCAGTACGGTTATGTAGTTTTATTAAATTTTATTTGAATATGTGAAATCATTGAAACTTAGCTAATTTATCTTCTTAAAACTATAGAACATAAAACAATAAAGAGCAATTTTACTTTAAGCATTGATTATAAAACACTTTCCAAAATTGCAATGCACTTTTATTTAAACCTCTCTAAAATGCGATACATTTAGCTGATGTTATGTTAGTATTGTGATATTTTTAATTTATCACAATACTAACATAATTTATTATATTTGAAAACGTAAAACTTCATAAAAAAATTAACTTTATTCAAATGACGTCATTGAAATACAAATCGCCTGGCTCGCTATATAAAAGCAGTAAATATTTCATTTATACACTTTTATTCCATTCTTCCATTCATCACAATATTATAATAATTTATTTTACTTAAAAACTTATATCATGGAGATAAAAGTAATTTAACTCTATGCTTAAAACTTCATCGGAAAAGTCTGCTATAAATTCGCCTGCTTCTCTATATAAAATCAATGAATGTTTCACTCATATCAGCTATATTGCAGACTCCAGAGCTAAATAATTTTGCGTTAAAGAGTTTCATCAATTTTTGTACAACTCTTCTTACAGATTGATGTGTTTACATTCTAAAGAAGTGGAAATTAAGCTTCGTTCTAAAAATAATCAAATTTTGATGACAATTTAAAATGAAATAAATTGTAACCGAGTTGTTTCAGAATACAGATGCACAGAAATGAAGCAAAAATAAAGCGGTTTTAAGAGGGATACAACAATAAATATAAATAAAAAATAATTTTTAAAATCACGATTTTGACACAAGTTGAATGCCGCCTCCCCCACTGGGTTCCGGTCTAAATTGGGTGGCACTTCCCGGCCGTCCATACAGTTACCTTACACCTTTCTGGTAGGTCGGACGGTCTGGGTCTCAACAACAACAAGTTGAATGCCATTACACCTTCTGGTAGGTCGGACGGTCTGGGACTCAACAACAGCAAGATGGATGCCATATTTTATTTTGAAGTGGTTCACGTGATCTCTTCATATAATATGGATGGAATTATTATTTTTATTTTTATTTAAAAAACTACCAAATATTTTTTGCTGAAATTTTTTCATATATTTTATGAGATAATTTGAATATTTCCTAAAACTTTCAAAGCAATATGTGAATATAAAATTCGTTAAAAAAATGTTTGAAAAATTACGTTTCATTGTGTTCAATGTATTTCATTTATTCCACCCGGGTAAAATCCAAAACTAATTGGGTAATATTATTAATTTATATTACCATATATCCCACAGACCGACTGAACAACATACTAAAATTTCATTTTGATAAAGTCAATTCTACGGTAGTTATCACGGAAACGGACAGACAGAAGGAATGAAGACAAAGTCATTTACACTTTTCAACTATGTTGTAAAGTGTTAATAAATGAAACTTTGGAATTGGACACAAATGCCAAATACATAAGTTCATGGCTATAAAATCAGCAGTTATAAATGTTGTGTTGTGAATAAATTCTGTAATTATCCGTCATCGTATAGATGTGTAATTTGCTTTTACTATGAAAATGTATGATCATACACTTTCATGAAAGATTATTTGAATATACCAAATTGTTGAAAGTTGGCTAATTTATCTTTTTAACAACTATATAAATCAAATTTATCATAAACAGTACTTTGGAATTGGACATATATGTCAAATTTTCGTAAACTAAACGTTCATGGCTGTAAGATCAGCAGCAGCGAGGTTTCGTTCTCACAAACAACATGTATGAAAACTCTGATATAAACAAAGATTTAGAATTTAATTAAACGGTTTCTAAAGAATACAATGTGCAAAAATATGATTGAGAGAAGCAAAATTAATTAGAAACAATTTTTAAATATGAAATAACTAAAAAAAGTATTTTACAAACTAACTGCAATCCATTCTAACTGAATTTTTTGATACGTGTAAATTTTTTATAAACATACATTCTTCACGTACAATATGGTTTAAGAAAGATTGAATTTGAAACTTGAAAAGGTGAAATAAAAATAATTCAAATACTATGCTGCATTGCATTTTATTCTTTTCCGAAATTGCAAAACACAATGGAATATTTTTTGGAGTACTGCACTCTTGCACATTTTATTTCATGACAAATGTCCTGGCGAAATGTTTTTCGACATTTACAATTCGAATAAAGTTCGGCAAGAGTAAGTATTTTTTGCTTTACAACAAAATAAGGATAGAAAAAGAAATATTTAATTTATTAGCGTTTCTTGGCAATAAAAATATTTAAATGTTCACTGTAGTTTATTTTAACATATCCCTAGGCTTTGTATTGGGGAATTATATATATTGTGTTTCGATGTAAATTGTTACAACGCATTCTCTGTAATTGTTGGTGTACTCCCAGGATTCAAGAATGAGTTCAAATTTCTGGATAACTAACATGTTTATTTACAATTACAGCTTAAACAGGAACAATATACAGCAAATAGTACGATATCTATCTCACACTATCACTATCTAACTACAAGTTACAGTAAAACAACAATTAAATCATCCACTAATTTTTCAAAACAGTCGCCACTATTCTCAAAACATTGACGAGTATCACAGTTCAGTATAGTTCGTATCACGTCAACTACTTTCCAACTGAGTTATGGCTCTTTTTAAAAACTCTTTCATGCAGCAATTTTGCCTGTTAAAACTCTTCATGTGGCAAACCTAGATTCACGTCATTGGAAAAGTTTCCGGTACGAATGTTTTCTTTGCTAGTTTTCAAAAAATTATCCAGAGAATAAGGACATTTTCCACGTTCATAAGCCAATATGATATCTTACTGTGCAAAGTCACTCATCCCCCATATCATATTTATATTATGTGTCCAATTTTCTAAGAGTTCATATGAATGAAAATTTCATATCTGTGCAGGATGTGATATTTAGTCTTTCGATGTAGATGCTTAGTAATTCTGTCTTCGGTTTGGCAGACTGCTTAGAAGAAGCGAGGGGTTGGGCGAATGGAAATCTTCTACTGGGTAAGATATACCAAAGTCAAAAATAATTTAAGTTTACAAAAACATGACGAGAAAGCATAAGAAGAAGAAATCGCTTAAAGTAGAAAGATGTATTACTGCTTTCAGGGAATCGGTTTGCGTCAAATGTGAAAATTCACTTTCAATCTAGTATAGGGTGATTCATTACTCAACGTTGTAAGACCTAGTGAGGGTATCTGTGTTGTACTTCTTTTAATACCAATTTTAGTACAGCTACCAATCGTTTATTTTTCATATCACCTAATATTTCCAATTTTGATAGGAAGTCAGTTCCTAAAATTGCTCGAGAAACATCGGAAATTACAATATACCAAATAAATTTTTGATAAAATCCACATTTGACAACTACTTGTTTTGTTCAAACGTTTTTATCTTGATACCGTTTGCTGTGTATAAAGTGAATCATTTTTTGTAGAGGGAATAGGAATTTGGCAGTGTGTAAATCATAGCGCCCCTGCTGATGATGACTTTTACATGTGATATCTGGTCGTATAAAAATAATAAACTGTTTTCCAGACGTCTATGCATCATCGCAAAAATGATAAAACAACATATATTTTTGTCTGAAATTTACAGTTTTACACATTTTCGATCTTTTTCTTGAAATTGTGTTGTTGAGACCCAGACCGTCCGACCTTCCAGAAAGGTGTAAGGTAACTGTTTGGACGGTCGGGAAGTGCCACCCAATATAGACCGGAACCCAGTGGTGGAGGCATCCACAGGGTCCGTACCCTCCTTCTCCTACCACCAACCTCTCGGAAGGACATGAAATTGTGTGTGATACCAATAAATATCGTCTTTTCTGAATTGAGATCCATATCTTGATTGTGATTCATATCTTGATTGTGATTCATATCTTGATTGTGATTCATATCTTGATAGAGATCGAGTTTGTAATCTGGACCGGTTATTATTTTGCATGTATTTTTAAAGTTGCTCTACGATTTTTGTCAGATTTGCAACTTGAACTTCGCAAACTGAAATATGTCTATCCTCTGCTACTTATGATACTGCAAGTGATGTTGAAACATCGTATATTTTATATGCCATTTCAGAATTTTTTTCCACAGATTCTGAGCTTATTGATAAAATTTCTTGTACATGTACACGTAATCGTTGAACGTACATCGTGCGAAGTACGTCTTCGTGTACTCTTGTTCCGGCATGATCTTGCATTTCGCGAAGTAAATGACGTGATTTCTTACCTCCTAAATGCAAATACTGTAAGGGGTGCGAAGTTTTGTGACTACTGAATCTGCTGCAAAGTGCGAAATGTTCATTTTTACCAACACCAAATGCGGTTCAATTTTTGGCGATATGCCATTAAGATCTGAGACATGAGTCAATATATTACAATTTAGTGCTGCAATTAGGCAATGATATTTTGTTTTTTCATTTACGATTCCGGAAGACAGAAATTGAAAGACCAGGTGCATAAACCAAAATTCTGGGTTTGTTTTCCAGAACGGAGGTGCTTTAAAAGCCACTTTTGAAAGTTCAGCACAACTTAATTTTTATTTTAGCTTAAGCATTTTTCACGTCGTTGACTGTTGTCAAACGAGTTTCAGTCGCCTCTGTTGTAGACATACACATTTCTAAGATATTGAATTTTCATCAATTTGTCGTCATTTTCATTGATTTAGCATGATTTAGCATTGATTTAGCATGAATTTGGTGATGCTTTCTTCATTTTCGGAGTATTTAAAATACTCGGAAATTTTCGATATTCCGCAAAGTTTTTTTCTTAAATTTCACCAGACGTTGCGGATGAAGAAATGGCATATTCTTACAGTAGATTCATATATTCTTTCAAAGAGTAATTGGTCTTCATTTCCATTGATTTTCTTCAATTTTAATCATATTGGCTGCATTTTCGTCAATTTGGCAACATTTTAAATTATTTGCCAAGTTGGCGATATTCTGCCAAATTAGTTGTTAAAATTTCGCCAAATGTTATGGACGGGAAAATATTCTATTGAGGAGCTATTGAGTCTATAGCTATTGAGGAATAGTTTGGCGTCAAGACAATTGTTTGGCGCGCAAAAATATTACCCAAACTATACCTATTAAATAGAAGGAATGCATTTAACAAATTTATTGCATAATATTACATATGAAAAGTGAACTTATTTACAATAGTCAATATTTACTTCAATTTTATGTGATGTTTTGTTAAATTAATTTGAAAAATGTGCAATATCTCGTAAACGAATTAGACTAGCGTTCTAACGATTCTGTCAATAGTTTTAAAATGAAAAATTACATAAGAAATGATTATTTACTTATCTTTATTAAAGGTTTCGATTTATGTGTTTTCAAAATTCCATTCTAAAATTCGGGGATCTTTCAAACGCCCAATTGCGTTTAAAATCAATACGCTTTTAGAATACATCGATTGTAAATTTTGCATCAAATTTCTCACGAATCACTACATTTCTTTGTGAGATATTGTCCCCAATATTTCAAATAAGCGTAATTACTGCTGAATTGTGTAAACATAATATCATTAGAAAACGAGCAGAATCATCTTATTACACATGTATAAGCATTCATTGTTGTTACACCTGAACAATTTGTAGTTTCTGCGTATTAACGTCAAATTTTATTCTGTCTAAAAGCAGGGGTTTCTTATGGGGAGAGTTAGATTGTTTATTTACATTTGTCGTGTATATTAGGGCACAGCGGTACATTAAGCGTATGCGTTAAACATTTGTGGTTATACTATCTACAATTCATACATATCCTACCATGAAATGATCATATATAAATATATTGTATTAACTTAAATAAATAACAACATAAATCATTACATATATCAATGAAAACGTTGCTGTTGTGTTTTCAGTGAAAGTATCTTGACCAAGTAAACCTGAAAGTCAGATTTTTAACCCCCTTCCCCTACAACAATACTTCAAATGTACATATACAATGCATTGTAGGTTAAGTAAATTGTGGTAAATCTATATGAACTATATCGATTTAAAATAAATATACATATTAACTACTTGCAACGCTATGTTACAAAAAACAAATATAATGCCTTATTCAAATAATCAAAATATTACGCAGAATTCCATAGTTAATCGCCATACCGCAAAATTCATGAAATATTAATCAAAAGATTATATGTACATTCCAGGTTATATAAAGAATTGCAATTCTCGAAAGCAATAACTCGTTTCATCTTTCAAGCTTGGGTAGTTAAATAACACCCAGAGGTATCGTTCAAGTCAAATTTCAATTAATTTTCCCCATATTTATTCAGTAAATACCTTACATAATTTTTTTATAGAAATGCTCTAAAATAGTTTTATTTTTGTTCAAAGTTCAATACTTTAAATCGTGAAAGAAGACAGTTAAATCTGAAGAGAATTAAATAGAATCTAATGAATGTTTGCTTGGAAACTTTAATTTGCATATGGATTTAAATGCGTTAGGAATTTATTTTTGTCAAACAAAGAAGGAATACTTATTTCGTAACTTTAAAGTATTAAATACTTCTTGTTATAAATTAGATATATAGAAGATTCCATGTAGAAGATTACTAGGTTTATATAGCGGATTCTATGTAGAGGATTACTAGATTTATATAGAGGATTATATCCTAAAACCTTGCATCCTCTTAACTTTCGACTGAAATGTCAAATGCAGGGTCTACTAATGTCACTATGCGATATCGATATCACCCAAAAATGTTTTGAACAATGAATATTCTATTAATTGTATCAAAAATTGTACACTTAAGACGAGTGAAATCTCTGACCAAATTACGTAAATTTTAGCTAATCTATATAAATAAAAATGAAAATCTGTCTGTCTGTCTGTCTGTCTGTTTGTCCCATCATCACGGGAGAACGGCTGAACCGAATTTGATGAAATTTTGTGGGTAGACTGAAAATAGTCCCACTTAAAATTTAGTCCATATATGGAGTTTCTACAATCAGTGGTTCTCCAGATATTAGAAAAAAACGATATTTTCGTTTGACTCATCATCACAGAGAACGGTTAAATCGAATTTGATGAAATTTTGTGGATAGCCTTTAAATAGCCCCCCATAAATTTAGCCCAAGTTTCGAGTATCTAAGACCAGGGGTTGTCGAGATATTAATGAAAAACGAAACTTTTTCTTAGGAGTTCTCCTCTCTAACTCCGTGGTTTATCCAAACGAAAAGCTTGAAAATCGTTTGAAAGTGAATTAAAACTGTATCTCAGAGTTTGGGGGAAGATTTTTTGCACTAATTAGTCACTTTCTGAAAACATCAATTGTTTGAAATATGATTTAAATGGGAAATCTATCTTCTTGGTTTATATTATACAAGCATTTACTGAAAAATGAAAAGTATAAAGAAATAAAAATGGCTATTAAATTTTGCATTTTATGAGGAAGATTCTATCTTATATCATGTTGCTCGGCAACGGAATGAAATTAAATGTGTTGTTAATATTTATTATTATTTTTTCTATTTGAATAATAAATAAATGGATGTAAAAATATATTTTTAAATGAACGGTTTGATTGTTCTTTTAATTATATAAATTGCTGACCGCGTACATGACTTTCATTTATTTTAGCAAAGAGGTTTCCAGCTCATATATTGTGTTTAGCTAATAAACTCATATATTGTGTTTACCCAATAAATTCATTTAGCCGATTGTTGAAGCAGAAAAAGATTAGAACGGGTGTATCTTATAATACAATTTTAGTGTTTTCATTTAGTATATACAAACGGAATCAAGATATTTTATTCTTCAGATCTGCAAATTCAGAGCTACGAATTTAGCGGAATATCTCTAAATAACTTGGTAACTTCTCTTAAACTTTACCAAATTAGCGGAAATGTTTCCAAATTTATAAAATTGGCGCAAATCAATGATTTGTTTTTTAGAATAGAGTACTGAAATGATGTTTCGGTATCATTTGTCGATCAATCCATCCATCCTACCTAGTAACACATTTAACGAATTTTTTTAATATCACGAAATTGATAAAAGTATTTGTGAGTCAATAAAAATATCCTGGAATTAATAATATCGCGCTTAATAAATGAAAATAATTGTATTCTGTTAGGGGATAGTATTTTGATGATGTTTCGTCAATTTGTGGCAAAATGGGTCTATCTGTTCTACAGTCCCACATGGCGATAAATTTGGCGATTTTTTAAGTTATCGCTAAATTGATTAAAATGTCGCCAAACCTTCCATGGAGATCGCATTATTCAGACGATATGATTTCCATCAATTTATTTGAAGCAAATGATATCATGTCGCTTAGCAACGGATCCAATGTGTTATGCCGCATACGATTTTATATTAAATCTTTTCCGATTTGAATAATAAAGATATGTATATAAAATAAATGTCATTGACAGTGCATTTTTCACTGGATAATATCAATTACGTTTTTCAGGTTTGAACTTTCTTATAATTGATATTTTCGGGAACTGTTGATTCAGGGATTATTGATATTTTCAAGTTATTATGCCATTCTTTTATTATGACGAAAATTGTTGAAACTCATATATAGTACTTTGTACGAGTAATCTTCTACAAATGCATTATATCTTCTAATCTATGATAATATAAGTAGTACAGGTATATTGGCATATATTGGAATCAATTACGTCTTCTGGTATAAAGATTACGGGGATTATTGATATTTCCAATTTATTACGTCATCTCTTTTATTTTGGCAAATATTTTTGAGACTCATATTGTAATACGGGTAATCTTCTACTAGCACACTGTCATATTTTCTAATCTGCGACAATATAAGTAGTACGGGGTTGCATATATTGATACAATTCCTTTTTTTTGTAAATTTACTTACAAAAGGGGCCAGGATGTTTTATTCTTCAGATCTGCCCATGAAGATAATTTTGCATAGTGATAACAGATATTCTTAAACTTCTCTTTAGGAGCAATACATTTAATATTTTAACAGAATTTGCACATGAATGCGAATTATAAGTTTCTTTATATTATATATTCCGTACGAAGAACGGGTATGCTGCTAGTACTTATATATGTTTATTTCCTATTTAACTATTTTTATCTAAACAACATAACTGTACCTATATTTATTTGACACTGTTGTCATTATTTTTATACTGTTTTTTGCATAAAATACTATATATATTTTTTATTACCCAACCATAGTTGGATGTACCTTTTCGGAATATTCAATATGACAGCTTAACAATTTGCTATCTTACACTCATTAGTGAAAATATCATCAATAATTGAAAGTATTTTTGTATATTGTCTTTGCATCTATATAGTCCTTATGTATGTCTAAGTATATTGCTTTTGTTTGTGCATTATTTTTCTATGTGATTCACGGCCATTCTTTCTAACTGATAAGAGTCTTTTCTTTGATCTGGCCAGTCTGGGTAATAAAATTCAAGAAAAATCAACCATGCATAAAGCATTGATTATGAAACGCTTATTTATTTAAAAGAATGCCGAACATATTTTGCTGAATTTTTTTCGCTGAAAAATTGTTTGAATAATTAGGTCCTATAGGGTTCAATGTATTTCATTTTTTTCCACTCGGGTTCATTCCAACACTAATTTGGTAAAATCACTCATTTACATATGTTACACAGACCGTCACAACCACATACTAACGTTTCACTTTGATAAAGTCATTTTTACGACAGTTACCGTGCGAACGGACAGACAGACAGACAGACAGAATGAACAAAGTCATAAACACTGTCAAAAGAATACATATTCGTATTAGGACCTGACAGTCCAAACTGATATCTTACACCTTCAGATAAGTCGGACAGTTTGAGTCGAACATGTAGCATTAGGGTAGGGCAATCAATGTCGAAACAAAGTGTACTACGCACTGGGGCAGTGTGCTTAGTTGCTTTTAAGTGCAAGCGTGTATTTTGTAATCCGATGTAGCATGCAGCCGACGACTACGCCTTTCTAAAACTTAATATTTTCAATTAACACCTTTAAATCCCGGGCAACGGCGAGTACACGTTCTAGTTATTTAAATATAAAAAAATGTTGTCCTTCTGTGTAGAGAACTCTCTGTGACGCTTGGTAAAAGTTTTGGTGATCATGGCAACTAATTTGGGGAAATATTGGCATTTTGTGACACTAAATTAACGCTTGACGATTCATTTGGAGAACTTGGCGATTAATCTACCAAAATATGACCAACTTAGTAATATTTCGTCTCAGATTGACGAATATTTCGTCAAAAGTTAAAAAAATACGCCAAGATTACTAATATGCCTCCACATTGATGAATCAATTTAAAAAAAATATATAAGGACTATTTTACTCATTGAGAATGCAATCAGCACTGATAATTGCGAAATTATATTTGTGTGAAATATAAACTCTTTGGGCATTTCGAAATAGTTTAAATGTTGTCATCCGGAAGGCTTCAAATGCACATCAACTTATAACGGACTTTTAAAGAAAATAGTATAACAAACTTAAAGCTTAAGGCTGTGTATATTTTGATTAGCATTTTATTATATTTATATTCTATAAAAATGTGTTTATGTTATGGCTGTTAAATACGTTATTTGCAAAGTTTGTGTCATGCTAAAGGGATCAGTGTTACAAGTTAAGTGTTATTATAAAGTGGTTAACACTTTGAAAGCCTCGGATAGTGTTAAGCAGTAACACATAATCGTTCTTCTTTCAATTTACTTAAAATGTAATGCTAATATATTTACAACTTTACCAAAATGCCATCGTTAAGTAATTTCTTGGAACCAAACATAAATATAAGCAATATTAAACGAGTAATGACAATATTAAAGTGTTATGTATCAAAGATTTGAATCTTAAAATATCTTCTGAATTTAAAGCGTCAAAATTATTCTTCATTACTGATATTTCAATGCGAATTTTGAGAATTTATTCCCACTTGTTTTAATAAATGATATTTCTTCTTTCGAGAAAGAAATGTTCTATTAATGTATCCCAAAGTTGAATTTAACAGAATTGTTGTATTTAATATCCTTCGAATGTATATACCAATATTCATGTAAAGATTAAATGGAATTTATATTACTTTTAAACTATACTCTATATTTATTTTAGTCTTTAAAATGCGTAAATATGTCTACTTGAAACTCGAAATCAAATATGACTTAAGGGTTAGAATTTTATGTCCTGGAATAATATGTTTCAAATGTTTGCGTTTGTCTCTTTTAAGCTTACTGTATTTTGAAATTAAAATAATTTATAACTAATCGCAAAAACAGTTGATTTCAACCTGCAAGAAAACATTAAAAATGAAGACTATTTGACGAAAACCCAATATCTTCGAAAGAATATAAGAATCGACTATAAGAATAACCTATTTTTCCTTTATTAACTTTGACTTTTTAAATGTTGCCAACTTGATAATTATCACCCAGTTGGTAAAATGTTACCAAATTGATAAAACTGCTACTAAATCAATACTAAGTGTTCAATCTGTTGGAAAGAATATAATAATAGCCCATTCTACCGTAAGCCCACAACTCTAGAAATTTAGCGAGACTTCGTCACCTTGGCGACTTTCTTAAATATTGCCAAAGTGGCAAAAATGCCGAAAAATTGATAAAAATGACGCCAAATGGAAAGTAACGTTTTGCAAATTCGGATTTCCCTCATTTGAGAGACATACCTTTTAGAACTGCTCCTCTTCTCGTTTGTCTGTAGTACTTGCTGATGCATTTGGTTAACTTTGGAAAAAATATCGTGAAGTATCGCCAATTTGGCGATATTTCGTCCCAGATTGACGAAAATATTGTCAAAATTGCAAAAATAACGCTAAATTAATGAAATTTTTGCCTATTTGATGAATTAATTAATAAAATATTTTAATACGTGGACTATATCGCTTATTGAGGATGTTATCAATATTGTTAATTTTGTACTTAGAGTTGAGCGAAATATACGTTAATTGGATACTTTGAAATAGTTTTACATATTGTCATCCAGAAGATCGCCCAATGTACAATTCAACGTTAAAAAGTACTCTGGATCTGTACTCTGGATAAATACAAATTTTCTGATTGACCAAATTTGTGTAAGGGAGTCATATAAAAATTTTAAAAGTGTAACGTTTTGAAAATTAATGGGGAGACTATTTCATTAACGTAGTCTTATTTCCTACCTTACTTTCAATATTTTTGCAATTTACATTGTCTACTTATCTCCAAAAGGTAAAGAATTAAAGCGCGTTTCAATCTTTTTGGGACACCCTGTATACTATCTCCCAAGGAATCAGGATTGTCAGTTTGATTCATCAAAAACTAACCAACGTTTTCAAAATTAGCTTCTTTTCTTCTCATACTTGAGAAGCAAATGGAGCTCAACCATTGGCTAAATCCTCTAACGTCCCATTTTTTTCTTCATGGGAAAATATTATTTCGTGCAGCAGGAAGAATATAGCTCGATCTGTTCGAGTTGTATTCGTATACAAACCATTTCATACAAATATAGCTGATAATCAGGGGTGGATTCATCCCGTGTATTACTGCATTTTTTTTATTCTGGTGCTGCGCATATGATGTCACGGGAATAGCAATCGCGCACATTAGCCTCCAGTTTAATTGTCACCTCTGCATTTATGAATGTCACTGAGGAAGGTTTGCAAAGTGCAATTAAAACTCTCTGCGCAGGTTGTTTACGTCTGGATATTGCCACTTCAAAATTAGCAAATAATTTTTAATTGTAGTAATGAGAAAACTTGCTGTGTTTTGGCAACAACTCTTCTGGTTCGTAACGTCACGAAGGACGAGATAAACAAAATGATTGGTTACCGGGCTGATAGCCCAACTTTATATTAAAGAACCTTGCTGATAATGTTCATCATAATGTTGGGATATGGGTTTTTGTTATAGTCTATAAGACCGTTTAATGTTTCGGTATATTTCCTTCTTTGATTTTCAAGTTTTTGAAACCATATTTCTTTCTTTGTATATTTTGCAGTTATCATTAAATGTTCTATGTTACTGATTTTGTAACAGTTTGTGTAGTGTCTGCTCTTGCCATATTTATTTATGATAATTACAGATGCAATCGACTTTGTCCTAAGTCTGTTTATTTACCGGGGAACACCAACTCCTGCAAATTTGTTATTTGAGTTAGGCTTTCCTTCCTAATAAGATCTTTAAAGTTTTCCATATATTTAATGGACCAGGTGTGGTTTTCTTTCACTTTGTTCTTTCAATTATTTTGTATACACCTTTTTCCTTTTTATGATTTCAATCTTTCTCCTATTTTTTCACTTATGTGGGACTTTAGGATGACGTAATCGGGCATGTCGAATTCACGTCAGAAATATCCCATTTGGATAAGTCGGTGACAGTTCTCATGGCGATATTTTCCAGCTTTTTAACACTTTACAACAAAGTTGAAAAGTGTTTATGACTTTGTTCATTCTGTCTGTCTGTCTGTCTGTCTGTCCGTTAGCACGATAACTGCCCTTAAAATGACTTAATCAAAATGAAATTTCAGTAAGTTGTTCAGACGGTCTGTTGAACCTATGGGAATATAAATGAATAATATCACGCAATTAGTTTTGGATTGAACCCGGGTCGTAAAAATGAAATACATTGAGCCCTATGGGACCTAATTTTTCAAACATTTTTTAAGCGGATTTAAAATTCGCAAATTACTTCGAAAATTTTAGGTAATATTCAAATTATTCCATAAAATACATAAAAAAAATTCAGCGAAATATATTCAGTAGTTTTTTAAATAAAAATTAAAATAATAATTACACATCTTATATGAAACGACCACGTGATCATGATATGAAACGATCACATGACCCACTTCAAAATGATATATGGCATCCATCTTGATTCAAAATCGTGATTTTTTTAAGTTCTTTTTAATTCATATTGAGTGTTGTATTCGTCCTAAAACTACTTTATTTTTGCTTAAATTCTGTGCATCTACATACTGAAACAACGCAATGATAATATATTTGAGTTTAAATGCTCATCTAAATTTGATTATATCTACAACTATGCATTTTACATAGGTGAAAAATAGGCTAACAGCAAAATATATAGAATGAGTTGTATTAGAATTCCTGTATTTTTTTAACACAAAATAATTTAGTCCATGGAGTCTGCATGGCTGATATGAATGAAATATTAATTGATTTCATAAAGAGAAGGACGATTTTTGTCGATGAAGTTTCAAGCATAGAGTTTAATTTTTTGTAGCTCCATGGTCTTAAACAAAATGTTTAAATAAAATAAATTATTATAGTATTGTGATGAATGAAATGAATGGGAGAAAGTTATGATTGAAATCCTGTTTTTATAGAGAGATCCAGGCGTGTTATTTTTTCTATGACGTCATTTGAATTAATTTCAGTTGTTTTCGATGAAGTTTTCAAATATAATAAATTATCGCAGTATTATGATCATTCTAAAACTATTACCGAGGAATTTATAACATTTTAGAGATGTTTAAACCAGGCAATTTACATTTCAATGCAGTCATTTGAATGAAGTTCATTTTTTTCGATGAAGGTTTAAGTTTTCAAATATAATAAATTAATGCAGTATTGTGATAAGTTTCAAAATATTACCCAGGAATGTATTGTATTTTAGACGTGTTTAAATAAAATTGCATTGAAGTTGGAAAGTGTTTCATAATCAATGCTTTAAGCATGATTGATCTTTCTTGTTATACTTTAGGCTAATACATTTTAGCTCTAGTTTGATTTCCCTTAAGTAATCAATTTATACTTTTATTCTGTGCTTAGTCCCCAATATTTATACGTTAATAATTTCATTGTTATTGTACTATTTAGACAGTCCACCCAGTTTCATTTTTTGTTAAAGGTTAGTCCTCGAATCGTGATGTATTATGGTATGTAAATAATGATTTGCGGTATATAAATAATGCTTTGCGGTTTATAAATATATCTGACACTTATACAATATATCTGGTGAGATTTTATATTCAATGTAATCTATAGACTTTAGTGCAGCACATAAATACGTACTTGACTCCATCTAGTCTGTTCACACTTCACCAATTATTAAACATTTTTAGAATTTTTAAGTTCATTTAACTTTCTATTTTTTTAAATAAAACAATTTATAGCATGATTTTGTACCAACCGATATTTCACAAAATAGCAAGAAAACAGATTGAGCTCTAGCAATCGTAAAATTTTTAAGTATTACAGATTTCCCTTAAAATGCTAAAATATCGAAATTAAAGCCACAGTAATAAATCCAATTACATACATTTTAGGGTTTATAATATGCTATAGATTATTGCTTATTGCTCAGAGCTAGCACTTATAGTTTTTTAGATCTAAGAAGTATAATCTTGAAATACGGAAATTTTCGATCTTCTTCAATTTGACAAAACTATTACTCGAAAACTATAACAGCTTTATTTAAAAATAAATATAGATTTTGATACTAACTTTACCAGTACATATGTTTTCCATTTGATAGCTGTATCTATATTCACTTTAAAGATATTTCGTGTGAAAGTAAGAAGAATAAAGAAATCATTCGCCCAGACAGATACTTTAAGGATTTAAAAAAAAAAGATGTTTAAAACATTGAAATTGCTATTATATATTCGTAATATGTACCATACGTCCGATAAAACAAGAACAATTATTTTTAATTTTATTTATTAGGTTCTGGGATATAAGTACACAAATCGTTTACAATTTCCGTTACGCTCAGTTTTCCGCCATGGAAATCCCAAGAATAGTAGTTATTCTTATTAAAATAATTATGATAAACTGTGCAATAAAAATAGCTACTTATTTCCCGATTTGCTGTTTTAATATTGAATTAACACAATTTATCATGCGCTAAAGGAATCAATCTTGATATACTAAAGATTTCACTTTTACAGAGAGTGTTATAATTATAGAAAGAATGAAGTGATTTCCACAAAATTTAAACATATTAAATCATAACAAGAAATATTAATAATATATATATCATTGATTATGAGACACTCTCCAACAGAAATGCAATTTAATTAAAACATCTATAAAATGCGATACATTCGGCTCTGATATTTTAAAAATCCTCATAGTACAATACTTGGAAACTTAAAATGTCATCAAAAAAAGGCAATAAAATCGCCCAATTTAAGAAAAATCAGTGAATATTCCATTCATATCACTTATATTCCAGACTCCAGAGCTAAATAATTTTGCGTTAAAAAACTCAGCATTTCTTATACAACTCATCTTACAATCGCTTGTTTTGTTTACATTTTGCATACGCTAAAATTAGGCTTCTTTGAAGAAATAATCAAAGTTTAGTGATCATTTAAAATAAAAAATATTGCAATATGCGTAAGCACAGAATTCAGAAACGCAGATAGTATGCAAAAATAAAGCGGTTTTAGGAAGGATGCAACACTAAATATAAATACAAGAAAGATCAATCATGCATAAAGCATTCTATGCTTTATGCATGATTGATTTTGAACACTAACTGTAATGCTATTTAAACATCTCTAAAATACGATACATTCAGAGGTGATATCATTTTAATTATCACACAACTACAATACTTTGTTTTACTTGGAAAATTAAAACCATCCGCGTAAAAGTACGTTCCAACTCCATGCTTAAAATTTCATTTAAAATTTATTCAAATGACGTCATCGAAATATAAATCGTTTGACTCTGTATAAAAGCGGAGAGTATTTCTTTCATACACGTTTATTCCAGACTCCACAGTTAAATAATTTTGCGTGAAAAGAAAATCAGTAATTCTTATGCAACTTATTTTACAATACCTTGTTTATATTTTATATTCATTAAAGTTATGTTTGTTGTTGAAATATTCGAAGTCTGATGATCATTTAAACTCAATATTGTAACTACGTTGGCGCAGCATATGGATGCACAGATAAACGCAAAAATAAAGCGGTTTTAGGACGAATGCAACACTAAATATAAATTAAGAAGAACTTAAAAAATTACGATTTTGACACAAGGTGGAAGTCATATTTCATTTTGAAGTGGATTACGTGATCTCTTCATATTTTATGGTTGTCATTATTATTTTAATTATTATTTAAAAAACTACTGAACATATTTTACTCAATTTTTTTTTTATATATTTAATGGAATAATTTGAATATTTCCTAGTTTTCGAAGCAATTTGGTAAATTTAACTTCGCTCAAAAAATGTTTGTAAAATTAGGTTCCATAGGGTTCAATGTAATTTATTTTTTCAATCCGGGTTCAATCCACAACTAATCGGGTGCTATCATTCATTTACATTCCCATATGTCCCACAGACCGTCTTAACAACATATTAAAATTTCATTTTGATAAAGTCGTTTTTAAGGCAAATATCGTGCGATCGGAGAAACAGATGACCATAATGGACAAAGTCATAAACACTTTTCAGATGTGTTGTAAAGCGTTAATAAACACTTTTTCAACAATGCTGTAAAGTGGTAACAAAGTCAAACACTTTTCAACTATGTTGTAAGATGTTAATAAAAACTTTTCAACTATGTTGTAAAGTGTTAATAATAAAAATATGGTTTTTGTGGTTTTACTGAGTATCGGATTGCATCATTTTCGTGTTTAGGAAATGTATGCGTATTTTATCTAAACATTTATGATTTCATAAACCTTTAGAAAATTCATATCATCTTCCGACAAAATACTTACAATGTTCACAATATCACAATCCCGGTAAGAAAGCGTAAAGGATACGGAAAACTATTTTAAATCATCGCAAGTTTCGAAAAATAATCATCTGTCACATGCCGTTCATAAAACTTTTCAGTTTTCTTGAAGTTTCAGATAACGGTAACCAAATTTTCTTCAGAGCTAATATGAATAAATGAGAACTTCCTTATATACAATAGTAAATGTAGGAAATCTATTCCTATGGGCTCGATTACTCGAGTTCGCAACGGAAGAACGAGATTTGAACTGTTTGAGGCATCCCTGAACGCAAATCGTACATTTTGAGGTCATGTCTGTATATGATGTAGTGTGCCTGTGTGTGACCATAAGTCAGTAGATGCGATATCTTATGAAAGAATGCAGCGTTTTGAATAGAATCTAGTACAAATAGTACAATGAGTGAATACTGGAATCCTCTTGATTTTAAACGCGATCAAATGTTCGGAATACACCCAAATTTTCGAATGAAATTTAAACTGGATGTATGAAGTAAATAAAACTTGAATGTATGAATGAAATATTCAGTTTTCACATAGAGAGACAGACGATGTATATTTCGATGACGTCATTAATTTAAAGTTTGAATGAAGTTTTAAGCATGGAGTTAGAAAGTACTTTAACATCCATGGTTTTAATTTTTCTTGTAAAATAAATTGGGAGTTTTGTGATAATTAAACAAATCAACATCTCTAAAATTCGATACATTCCTCGCGTATAAGTAAAAATACAGTTGAAAATATACAGTTCTGTGGAAATATACACTGGGTGTAGAGGAGGATATGGCGATATACCGTGGGGGTTCAACTATAGTTCTTTCCCACTAAGAAGGCGTTTTGTTAAAGGAGATAAATTTTATTTTTATTTACACTATATATTTCATAAATTTTTGGACTTTATATACTTTTCCGTTAATCGAGAGAGTGTTTCATCTTAAAGGTGTTTCATCATATAGATTTGCTCCTATTGATACGATTGACATGAACTTTCAATGGCATTCTCAGCTTTCTTTACTTCATTTTCTTAGATGACCTAGCTCCATCGCTGAATGCTCATGATCTTTTATCTCCAATTCGGCTTCATTTTGCTCCTTTCTGCTGACTCAGATCAGCAGGCGGAGTGTGTAGGTGATTATTTAGGGCATATTACGCCTACACAGGGGGCTTTTACTTTTTTTATTAACGAGCTTGTCATTAAGATGTTTGGTTATCCAGATGACCTAGCTCCATCGTTGAATGCTCATGATCTTTTATCGCCAATTCGGCTTCAATTTGCTCCTTTCTGCTGACGCAGATCAGCAGGCGGAGTGTGTAGGTGATTAATTAGGGCATATTACGTCTACACAGGGGGCTTTTACTTTTTTTATTAACGGGCTTGTCATTAAGATGTTTGGTTATCCAGAATTCTCTCAGATTTTTCGTTGTAATTTCTAACCCGCTCATCTTAAGTCTCGTGTAATACCGTGCATTTGTTCTCGTAATATATAAAAACAGACATGTAATATACAAATCTATAATATATATAAAATTGAATCTAGAAATACTGAAAGTACCAATTGTTAGTTTTGCGCAGTTTCATAGAAAGAAATTCTAAAATAACTTTTGTGGATTTGTCTTATTTTTACCTAACATTTGTGGCAAGACAAAAAACTAAATATTACCCTTGTACTATTTTAGAAATTCTCATAAATCATCGAAAAGAAAACTTATATGTGCCATCAATCACAGTTTTCGATGTTCAAAAAAGTTTTTCATGTTTTTGTTTTATAAAGTTGATTGTGGGAAATATTTTTGAAGTTATGATCCTATTTATATTACAGAATATATATGAAAACAAATGATTGCTGGCCATACTTATTTGGATACTTTGCTTGATCTGTGGACCGGTGAGTTCATTTCTATAAGATTAACAAAATCATCGAATGGGATGCAATATCGAAATTTTAAGCATGGGTATTTGATTTTTTCACATATAACAATTGCATTCTTGTATAAGAATATCTTAGCAAACATTAAGCAATCATTATTGTTTCTCCAATGGTTAGTCAGTTCATGAATGAATCGCCTATGCAGCTGCAGAAGTGTGAATCATATAACCGCTATAAGATGTTTCAACCTCACAGCGAGCTGTATACATTATGCACAAGTCACACAATTTAGACATGAACCCAGCGGAAGCGGTCGCCATAATATTCGAACCAACCTTCCACTGATCAATAACTTCTCGGAAGGATTTTCGGACCTACATATGTATCATGTCCATACTCTCGTAGACACGGAGATAGAATTGGGCAGCGGTGACGATCAAACAACAAAAAAGCGTGAATATAAAAGAATGTTTTTATAAAATGAATTTTCCAACGGATGAAGACACGGTGGTAAAACAAAAGCATAGATAAAAGCATTCTTGAGAGCTGTCTTCACGAAGAAGATCTGTGTTACTTCGATTATAAGTACACCCCTTCAAAAAGTTAAGAACGCGAAATGAATGACTGAATAAAATGAATGACTGAATAACATGAATGACTGTTGGCGTATTTTTGGTTATCAGAATATACTGCAAATAGGGGCCTTCTCTCTGAAATAAGACTAATTATACCCACGTGAATGATTTTAATAGATTTGTTACATAAAATTGAATATGTAATAAATTATGATTACAGAGTATCATCAAGTGAACATATTTGATGATACTCTCAACATTTTTATTTGCATATAACACTTAGAATGTAATTTAAATATCATGAAATGTCACGAGAACAGTTAATGCTAGTAGTTTTCTAAATTTTATGTCATTCGCTTCATAACGAATACATTCACATGTATGATTATTCATTTAACACTATTAAATATTTTAATTTTAAATGATATTTTTTGAAAAAAAATCGACATTTGTATGGAACATCTTTGAAACCGTGTTTACTAACGTTTTAAAATTTGTATCATTCGTGTTTTAATACAAATTATGTCTGTAATGGTTGTTTATTTAACAATAGTAAAGGATCAGAATTTTTAATAATTTTATTAAAAATTATTTCTTTAAATGAAGGATCTTTCGAACGTTCTACTGCGTTTAAAATAAATTGGGTTTCAATATTCACAGATTGGAATATTCGTATTGAATTATATTTCGAAACGCTTTCTTTTTTTCAAGATATATCACGTTCACAGATTGATGGAGACACGCACTACCATACACACTATCTCAAACTCACATACATACACAGCAGTCCCACGAATACCGAGATTCATTGATTGCGCGAATATACCTCAATAATCGGAATCGCGCTAATCCAACTTAATAATCACTACAATACATGCTAATGTGTTACAAGTCCTTGAAGAAAACCCAACAAATAAATTACCATTAAAACATATTTAATATAATAGAAATTAATATGTCTATTAGATGCGTATCACAAAGAAAGATGTCTATGTGTGTGTCTGTATGTGCAGTAATAGCGCGAAATCTAAGCCTCATACGATTATAAAATTGCATACACTTTGTGGTTCGCAATGAGCACAGGCGCACTTTCGTCATTATTTTTCTTTAATTTCGAATTATTTAAGTTTCGAATCAGTCCTTTGCCCCTATTTAGGATAATATTTACACATATCTATTCATAATCGACCTAAAATTTTATCATATAGATTCCAACTTGGCACCATCGGATAGATCGAAAAATTATCTCGCAAACAAAATTTCCATATGAAGAATTTGATGTCCAAATGATAAACAGACGAATAGTATTTCATTTTCGTGCGTTTTTAACCTCTCCGAATTTTATGTTACGATTTGACGTGCCATTCAACGTTCACATTTAGCAACTGCTCCTGAATATATACCATACTACTTCAGGCAAAAATTTCATAACGCCATCGGTTGATTAAATACAGTTTCTTAATCCAGCCATGTCTTATTTTTTTTAATGAATCCGGAAGTCAGCACAACATTTTACCACATCTAGGTGAGATATAGGGTCAAAGGTTCGACCACTCCCCATTATGGGAAAAGGGACAGTTTCATCTTGTCGAGGGAACAGCAGGGCTTCAACCTTCCCCATTCCGTGCTCCGAAGATGTCCCGTTTCGCATTTTTGAGGTTTTAAATTTTGAAAGATTTAGAGTATGGCGTAATCTGTATCATTCAAGTAGTGAAAATTTATTTTACAGTGATCAACATATAAATCGGTATAATTCTGCTAAGATTTTTGAAATTTTAGATTTAAACTGTGGCATGCAATTTTCAATATTATTTATGCTAATAACATTTATTTATTTTACTATTTTACATAATAACCTGCTTCTTCTAAAGGGCATCGTCGGGTATATATTTTAGTAATTGATATTTGCAGCAAAAGCTTATTGAAATTTACAAAAACTGGCGTTACCTAGAAAAATATTTATAATTTACAGTACAATAAGGTACTCTACATATGAAGACATCTACTGCATACGTCATTGCAGCCACACGTATATAATTGTCATGAGGTATGCATCATGCGCCACTCATTAATTTATGCGTCATTCATACTTCAGTGACTCATGAGTTTACGAAAGATTTCGAGAAAAAGTGTGTTTCACAGAACGCCATAGAATATTGACAACTCTGTAAATGTGCTACGGTGTTCTGCGATACATAAACGCTACATTTAAAAGTTCAATGTAATTACACGTACATATAAACTTTTGAACACATTTAATTTTCTGTTCGTATTCGAAAATATTGTAACATACATTTTTATGAATGTAACTTATATTTGAAATTTCAGTTCACTAAACATAGTTCTTGGCTAAATGCCGCGCTAATCAAAATTTTGATTCATGTTAATCGTAATTGGATGGCTAATTTTAAATCGTGTTAATCGGGGATTGATAATCATTTCAAAAAGATTTGATTTAAGTTCAGGGATGTCTAAATAGTGATTTTTCGTTAAAAACTCTAATTCGAATTTTTGACACTCATCAACAACATTGTGTCAAATACGTAGAGACGTCTTAGACTTTTACAATATCCTCTCCTCCTGAAAATCAGTGGATCTATTACGATTACCTAAGGCTGCTAAATATATAGTCAGACGCAACAGTCTTCCACTACAACAGTTCAAATCGTTATCTTCCTTTACTATTTCAATGGCACACACATGTTATATGTGGCTGATATTTGATGAGCAATTTAGCTGTAAAATATGTGCTTCTGCTTTCTCAAAAGTGTACTCGTCATAAATGAAAGTAGCCAAGAATGCTTAATTTCATCGAAAGAGCGAGAAATATAAGATAATGTAACTATATTTTCTCATGTACAGTCATCTCTTCAACTGAGTCAAGATGACCACTGTTGCATCAGATTTTATACAGGGTGTAACAGAAAAGATGATCACGACTTTAAGGGGAGATGGGGAACACAAAATAAGGCATAATGCCCGTGAACCCCATGTCCGCAAAGGAGTGCATTTAGCTGTAGAGTGCAATTATTGTTTGCCTCCACTGCAAAGTAGAAAGAATTGGGTGGGAAGCTGATGAGTGTTATTGTTTAATTAACATCGGAGAAAAAAAGAAACATGTGTTTAAAAGTTTTCACAATGTAAAAAAAATGTATTTTACTGTATAACTATGGAAGAACAAAATTCCCTGCAAGTGTAATTTCAAGGTGAGTGTCGAAAGCCCAGACTGTCCGGCTCATCCTTAGACATTGAGCAGCAAGATGGGCGGCCGGTGAAGGGTGAGTGTTGTTGTTGTTGTTGAAACCCAGATCGTCCGACCTACCAGAAAGGTGTAAGGTAACTGTTGAAGGGTGAGTGTGTGATAGTTAAATGAGTAGTATTTTTAATATCACTACAGACGATAGTTTCGAATTAAACCTTTACTGAGAGAACCTTTACTGAGTATGTGTACATTTGGTTGAATATCCCTCCCCCCCCCCCCCCATCGAACACAGACCCTGCAATAGCTACCTTTTTTGCAAACATTTACCACGACTTAGGTGATTTCAGAAAGTAGCCAATTAGAGAAAATATCTTTGCATGGAGTAATTTTAAGAAGTCGCCAAATTGCGTTTAAAAAGTCGCCAAATTGTGTAGCCAATTCTTGTTACTTTGCACGCAGTGGACGCAAGCAATAATTACACTCTACAGCCAATTGCACTCCTCTGCAGACATGGAGTTCACGGCCAATAAGCTGTTAGTGTTCCCTATCTGCCCTTAAAGTCGGTGTAACAGAAAATATGTTCCCCTGTATTTAAGAGTGATTCGATTACATATTGAAATTACCATGTCAAATTCATTTGAATTTCCACATTCCCTAGGATAACAGTCATGATTGAAACAGTTGATATATTTCTAAAGATACTACCAGTATACTAATAAGAATATCCGAATCGGATACTTACTCCACCAGAATACTCTAATATGAGATGAATTGTGGGGATAAAAAGATACATTACACGCAGATATGTTCCAGAAAAAGTCAGGAAGATAATGTAGCAAATACCTACCGAGGTCGGGTACTTATGTCGGTAAATTGGTGGTTTCGAAATCCAGAGGCATTGACACCCGAATGAATTCGAATCTGTTTAAAAGTGATGAACATTTATATAAAGCTTAAAATCCATTGAAATTTGAACTTTTCTTCCATTCAGACGATAACAGATAAAATGGTGATCTTGGAAATCGATTTTGCTATTTTATTGGTATTTTTTAAAATCGCGAATTTAAATAAATTTTCTTGGTTTACTTTAACTCATTCTAGTTTTTCATGAATTATGGAAATTAACAAATGAAGGACTATCTAAACTGATCTGAAATTAATACATTTCTTTACTAGTAGCACAAACAAATGATTGAAAATACCAAATGATTTCGCAAGAAAGAAATTCCATTCTTTGTGACTAAGAACAGAGGAATCAAATCCGCAATAGAAATTCGGAAACATAATAATACATTTCCTATGTACACAGTGTAATGTATAGGGAAAGTACTGTGGCTACTGACTGGAATTAAAATACGCTCACAAGCGAAGAGCATACATGGCGAAATTTACCCTCTTCGGCACACAATATCCCATAACCGCAATTCCATCAAGATATATTGTACTGTGGGTCCGACCACGTAAAATTAGCACAGCGAATTTCTCGACCATTTTATGATTTTTTAAACTCCATCATATGTTTGTACACGAAAACAAGTGTTAGTTTTATTATGCCACCATTTTTGATCTGGGCATATTTTGACTTGTTGGAGACTGTCAAATTCCTTATTTTCAGAGGTTCGAGGGAATGCCTGCAACTCCAACTATCAAATAAACGTGAACAACCTAGACTCCTAAAATTAAGTATTTTGAACTTTCAGAATAGGTATTGAAATTTGTTTTCAGTTTAACAAGATGAAAATGGTTTAAATTCAGCAATTATAAATTGTAAAATCGTCATTATCATATACCTGAAACTTCAGTAGACCTAAAAACCAGATACCAATCACTTTACGAACTAGAGAAAGAGAGCTTTTAGTTCATCCAGTAAAAAAATCCATTTTAGAAAGCCTTTTCTACATTTTTTGCTTTCCCTGCAATTAGAAAACTGAAACAATTATTTATAGCGTGGAGTCTTTGTGATTCATGTATCTACTGTAACTCAAAATCTAATTGACCGAATTTCATAAAATTCGATAGGTAAATCACTTGGGTATGACCCTGGTGCCGATTAGCTTTTCGAACGATTCAGGTTAAAAGAACCCGCCTTTTTTTTGCGAAATTAACCGCAAACATTGCCTGCATCCACTCTAGTTAAAAAACTATTAGACCGAATTTCACAAAATTCGGTAGATAAGTCGCCTAACAAGTCTGGTTAAACCGCTACCAATTAGATTTTGGGACTATTTGGAAAAAATAACCTGCATGTCTTTGTAGAATGGCCTGCAAAAATAGTCAAAATCTTAAATAAAATACTACGCATACTCAAATATATCCATTACATGCTTTTTTATACTTGATTTTCAAAGAAAAGAATAAGACTATCCCCATTACACTAGGTCTAGCCGTTCTTGAGCTATTTTTTTTTTATTTTCTCTATGCCTCCTTTTAAAATAAGTCCATTTACCAAATGAGAACGGAAATTGAATTAAAAGTGAATTAAATTTAATTAAAATAAAGAGAACGTGGATGTAAGTCTTCAGTGAAAGTCATGTGTCTGCCCATATCGGATTTTTTTTTTACTCTAAATTTGCAAAAAATCTCAAACATGTCATATCCCATTGAGTGTGTTATACATTATAGGAAAAACGCGATTTCAAACTTTAAAAAATTAAATATTTGGGGTTTCATGATTTAACACAATAAAACATCCTGATCTTCGGAAAGGTTCATTATCATATATTATTCGATCTGCGCATATATAGGACCATGTATTATGATATCAGTCGAAAAAAAATAGCTAAGTAAAATTAGAATCCTGACTATAGGTGAATACAATATTTCCTGCAGTTCAGGCCACATATATTACAGCAATCCTGAAATCCATATAAAAAACAAGGGAAAATATAAAAATTGAGGTTAATATATATTTTGATAGAAGTAGTTCTTGAATATATATCGTAGTTTATATTTTGAACTTGAAATGTGTCTGAAGTATAAAGTGTAATTTCAGGTTTTGATGAATTAGTAATAAATCTATAAGAATCAATTAAAATTCAATATCTTGTTTATGTAGAATAATCAATGTCTGCTGCATGCATTAGTAATTCACATAATTATAAAATATTTTAATCACCACTGTTCAATCTATGCTGTTAAATAAAAAAATGTAATTCCACTCACCTTGTGGAATTTCTGGTTGGTACTCTGTTGATATGGAACTCATAAGAACTGAGTTCAGGGTGACAAGACACTTATACAAAATATATTATTAGATTAGTAGACAACTTTCAAAATGTGTTTTATTCTAAAATGAAATTACTCATAATTATATTAATACATGACACAAAATTTCCTAGCAATTTTAAATCGAACAATTCCGGACGAATTCAGCATGTAAAGCCTCCAAATCCTTAGATTCGGAATTCATTCATGTCCGACCGATAAGTGGCTTTCCGATTACATTTAACACATTGAAACTAGGTCACAGGCATGCTATTCAAGACCTCGTTTGCCAAAGCTGGATATTCTTCGTGAAACATTTGCCATGATTCATAATGTATGATATCACGGTTAGCTACAAGAAATGAAATTACTGAATTTTTGAAATCATGGTCGCCGTGTGCATCAAACAGGACAAGGTGACGGCACGCATTTTCTTTTGACAGGTAATCAACCATAAATTCGCCACACAACCTCTTCAGAAGTGACATCGCATAGTTGTCCGCAGCCACGTACAGTTCCTGGGCTGTTTCCTCTGTTAAATCATCCAGATTTGCGGAGTATATATATCTCACAAGCTGTTTCAGTGCAGTTGCACCGATATCGGAGACTTCAAAGATACTCTCTATGTTCCCGTTTGTTTCGGTTCTGATCTTTTCTGCAAAAACTGGTGATCTGGCAGACAGGACGATTTTGTGCGCGGGTATGATAATGCCGTTGCATTTCAGCTTAATGTCTGTTTGGACGTTGTATTCAAAAGCTTTTAGGAAATCGCTAGATAGACTCGACTTGTGGGATAATCCAGGGGCTAATCCAGATGTCTCGGTCATTATATCTGGAAAATGTTGCAAAAGTCAGTTATCTGTAGTCGTCATAAAATAAAAATATAAAGTTATATATTTACAAGCATATGCAGAGACAAGACAGATAGTCGGTTTAGTTAGTCACACGAAACATCGATTACGTAATGATAGCTTACATGTCCCAAATAATTTCAGAATATTTTAGTACCTGAACTGTTATAATTTTATAGAAGTCTGAATTGCAAAATATCCTTTACATAATAATGATCACTCTGTTGACATTATACTTTCTCTAAAGGGCCAATTTTTACGGGGTGAAGTTCGTTGAATATACCATCTAAACATTTGAACGATTTAACATTTCAACGTGAGAGATCTCGTAACACGCGAGTTTTGGTGGGAATTTTATAGTATTTCTCATTGTGGTGAAATTCAATAATGAAAAGTTTTACTTTGTGTCACTGCGTTTGTAGTTTACATAGTATTCCTAGTATACAGAATATTTAATGTTAACATTGTAGAAACTCACACTTACTTCAATATACATTCATCATTTCTAACTTTAACAATAGTTGTAATGACTAATCTGAAATTAACTACAAACTGGTTGAGAATAAACAAAACACTGGTTGAAATAAAGTTTTAACTTACTCGGAAGCTGTATGATCTACCTTCATCCAGCCTCTGAAACAAGCCAATAGACTAGTTTTCTTTATTTTTATATTCTTTATAATGCAGTTCTTATAATTCCTTATTTTTAACACTCGTTTGTTGTAATTGAACTAATATAGTTGACCAATAGGTGAACGAATTTAACTCTCTAAATTGGCAAATCCTCGATTGTTTAAAGAATTATTTTACATTTCAGTCTTTTACTCATTGGCATTTTAAGTGTTTTAGAATGGTTTTTTTTTAATTATTTGGTGACTGTAGCACATATAACTTCAGAAATGTGTTGAGACATTTCTTCATATTATTGATTTGTGTAGTATCTTACAACCCTGTATTGCTGCAGATATTTTTATAGTTCAGAACTTTGTAATGAAATTAGCTCGCATATCTATCAACAATTTTTCTATATTTTTAATTACTTCACAATTTTAATCAATTTATTTACAAATTAGTTTACAAAAACATTTGTTTTTTAAGTTGACCGTTTGAAACGGTTACGTCTGCATCTGTAAATGGTTACTTTCCAATTTCTTTTATAAGAGGGTATTTTTGTTTATATACACTGTATACATCGATATCGCAATTAAAGCATTTTACTTTAAATTAATATTTGCAGTTTATTTTTACATATTTTATTTTTCAGTCTGATAATGATTTCTGTATGAGTAACCTCACTCAATTGTGTACTGTCATGCGCCTTCACCCGCTTACCAATATCAGTGTGGCTGGAGTTTATCATCCATAATGTAACATTTTATTTCCCCTGCAATACAAGATAATGTATGCCAAAATGTTTTAATCATGCCGAAAATCAACTTGGATTTACATGTTTAGGGAAAAGTAGGAAACGAAAAAATATGATGTAAACAGCACATGACTGTACCTGCAGATAAAAATTAATTTTAGAATTTTTTATTTCATTATGCAAGAATTTGAGATGAATTACGATATGTACCAAAGATACTTTTATGATATTATATCCAATTTGCCGTTTCAGCGCAATTTCGTTTCATTTGGCAACTTAATTTACTTAAAATTCTTCAGATCTTCTGGTAACGTATAAATACATTATTGGAATCATGCCGAAAATCGCAAATCGAGTTTTTAACGGATCTACACGTTCTGAGACCTTTTGAATGTGAAAAACCTATTTTTAACTTGACGTCTGTGTGTCTGTATCTGTGCAATGTATGTTTTAACTCTGAAGTTAATGGACCAAACTTTAAAGAATTTGATAAATAAGTTACCTGTGTATGACCTTGGTGCAGATCAGATTTTGATACGATTCGGGATAAAAGAACCCGCCTTTGCGAACTGGCAGGAAAAATTGAGTGTATTCACTCTATCTGAAGAACTAACTAAATTTTGTAAAATTTAATGTATATGTCACATGTAAAAATGATATACTTGTAGTAATTAGATTTTGGAATTATTCTGAAAAAAATAACCTGCCTATGTTTGAAAAATGGCCCGCAAAAATCTTCAAAATCTACAAGAAAAACTGCGTATGCTCGAATATATTAATTGATTGTTTTATGTGCAAGTTTTAACTATGAAAAGAATAGGACAAACCCCATTGCACTAGGGCTATCCGTTCAAAATACCTTAGGGTTTTTTTGCATTTTCGCTACGCCATCTTGGAAAATAAGTCAAGTTACCAAATGAGAAAGATCATTGATTTAAAAGTGCACATTCACTGTAGTTTAAAAAATGAATGGGTGTTATTTTGCGAAAATTAAGCGCAATATAATGTTCCATTAAACAAATGAAGAGAACGTGAAAATGAGACTGCAGAGAAAGCCATGTGCTGCCCACATCAGATTTTTTCTTTCCCTGCAATACATGGTAATGTATAGGGGAAAGTATTGGAATCATGTTAAAAATCGCCACTTCCACGGATCTAGGCGTTTTGAGATCTCTAGAATACGAAAATGTATTTTTAGCGTGACATCTGTGTGTTCGTAAGTGTGCCTGTCTGTGCCCATTCTTACTCAAACTAATGGACCAAATTTCATAAAATTTGGTAGGTTACTCAATTGGGTGTGACCCTGATGCTGATTAATTTTTGGTACGATTCCGAAAAAAACAGAATCCGCCTTATTTCGCGAAATAGCCGGTAAAAATTTCATATATCCTCTCTAGCTAAAATGCTAATTGACCAAATTTCACAAAATTTGGTATATAAGTTACTTGTGGGATACTCTGGTGATGATTAGATATTGATATGATTTAGAAAACAACAACCTGCTTTATTTTACGAAATGGTCTGACAAAAAAAAAAAAAACTACGTATGCTCAAATGTATGATTTAAATTCTTATTTTATACGCAATTTTTGACGAGGAATAGAATATAGCCAACGCCATCAGTTTATGGCTAACCGTTCGAGATATTTTAGATTCCTTCCATTTTTGTTATGCCGCTTTCGGGGATATGGTCCATTACCAAATAATACGAAACGTTGGATAGAAATGCCAATTTAATATTTTGTGGAATTAAACTCAATTTAATTAATTATTAAATACATAATTGAAAAGTGTCTGTAGGATGAACCTTTCTCGAGATATTTAGATTTTAGAATTTTTAGGACCTGAAGAATTTAAAGTGTATGTTGCCAAATGAAGGAACGATGCTATAAAAAAGCAAGTAGGATGCAATATTAGAAACGTATCCACGTTTTGTTTGCTATTATACTTAATTTAATGCATAATGAAAAAATTAATTTAAACCAGTAATGAAAGTCATGCGCCGCCCATATCAGATTTTTACTTTCCCAGCAATACATGGTTATGTATAAGGGAAATGTTGAAATCCTGCAAAAAAATCGCAACTAGAGTTTTACATGATTTGTGACCTTTAGAAAAACTATTTATAGCTAGACGTCTGTATGTGCAATATTTGTATCGAATCTTAACTCAAAAACTAATGGACCAAATTTCATAAAATTTTATAGGCAATCACTTGTGGGTAATTGTTGTGCCAATTACATTTTTGTGTGATTTTGAATAAAAGAATCTGCCTTGTTTGTGACATGGGATCAAGAACCTCTTGCATCATCTCTAGCTGATAAACTAATGGACCAAATTTTTTTTTAAAATTGTACATATGCTGCTTGTGGATTACCTTTGTGCTGGTTAGATTTTGGTATGATTGGAGAAGTAGAGTCTGCATTATTTAGCGATATGGCCCTCAAAAAACGTCCAGATCTAAAATGAAATACTACAAATATAATAATAAAATTCACGTTTCATGCGTAATTTTTGAAGGCGAAAAGAATAAGGTCAAACCCATTAGTCTTAGATGAACCAGTCTCCAGATACTGCAGTTTTATAAATTGAGAAACTTAGATATTTTTCAAGGTAGTAGAGAAAATATGATATTTCCTAAAATTTAGTTAGAACATCCATTGGGTTAATTCTGATACTCACTAGATTTGAGTTTGATTCGAAAAAAAAATAATTGTTGAGATAAATATAAGTATACCTGAAAAAATCATGGAAATGTGAAATAAATGACGCAAATAGCTGAAATATATTAAGTTCTTGATGTAATTTCTGATAGCATAGTGAATAAGACTTTACCCATGACTCCAAAATTAACTGTTTTCCAGATATTTGTTTTTTAGAATTTTGTAGTTCATTCAATTGCCAAACGAAACGGATGTGAATTAAAATTGCAATTTAGATATTGTATCAGAAAAACATCCATGTTACTTTCTGCACATAAACTGTATTTAATTCAACATGAAATCGAAAATAAGAAAAAGAATTTAAATATGCATTGAAAGTCATGTGCTGCTCATACCAGATGTTTTCAAATTATTTTAAACATTCGATTTTGCATATACCATCACTTGCAAGTATTATTGTTGGCTGAAATGCCGTGAAAATATTGCTAGTTAAAATATTGTATAATCACAAATAACGTTATTGTAACAATCACAAATAACTTTATACATATAACGGCTGGTGGTCTGATTAAAAATAATCTGATGTGGGCAGCACATGACTTTCCCTGCAGACTTATAGACACATTCTCTTTATTTTAATTAAATTTAATTCACTATTAATTCAATTTTCGTTCTCATTTGGTAACTGGAGTCATTTTCAAAGGTGGCGTAGAGAAAAAACGAAAATATCTCGAGAACGGCCTAGTGTAATGGGGTTGGTCTTATTCTTTTCCTTTGTTAAAAATTACGCATCAAACATACACTTAATGGATATATTTCAGCATACGTAGTCTTTTATTTTAGATTTTGTCGATTTTTGCGGGCCATTTTGCAAGAAAAGGCAGATTGTTTTTTTCCGAATCGTACCAAAATCTAATCAGCACCAGGGTGATCCTCAAGCGACTTATCTACCAAATTTTGTGAAATTTGGACCATTAGATTTTCAGCTAAAGTGGATACAATCTTTTGCGGGCCATTTCGCAAAAAAAGGCGGGTTCTTTTATCCCAAATCGTACCCAAAACTAATCAGCAGTAGATTAGCCCACAAGTGACTTGCCTACCAAATTTTATGAAATTCAGTCAATTAGTTTTTTAGTTAGAGTGGATACAAAATCTGCACAGACAGACAGACACACAGACAGACACACACACAGACGTCACGCTAAAAATAGTTTTTTCGTATTCTAGAGGTCTCGAAGCGTGTAGATCCGTCGAAAACTCGAGTTGCGATTTTCGACATGATTCCAATACTTTCCCTATGCATTACCATGTATTGCAGGGAAAGTAAAAATAATTTACATGCTCGTTTGTGAGCCACGTCGTTTGAAAGTTGATATGACAAAAGTATTTTTGCGTCGCGAATAAGAATACTCACTGTTCAGAATCTTATAAAAATAATATATATAGATTCTAGTTAAATATAAAAAATACAGTTCGCTTAAATTATGAAAAAATGAAAAGCATGGATAGAGCTTACCTCTTCTGTTTCCATTGGGTCCATCAATGAGTTCTGTAGAAGTAAATATACAAGTAAATTTCATCCCGGCTGACAGCCACCCTGTACGTTTAGGGGTAAAACTCTCAGAATTACGCCAAATAATTTCACTACGCCAAATATCTTTTTTTCGAAGACTGAATTTAGACACTTGAAATACGTTAGTCAACTTGCATAACTCCCCTTCGGTAAAAAAGCACGTTATCCAAAAAGTTTTCTTAAATTTTCTGTAATCTCTTATACAGAGATTTATAAACACACCATTTACATTATATGTAATTACAAACTGCCATTGCAATCTAAATAAACCGAATGACTCACCATAAAAACATTTTCCGAATTCAACATTATTATTAATTTGCCAAACAACCTTGGTTTCCGTCGAAAGAGGCTCCATTCTTTATTCAAAATATGCTGAACTGGCAGATTTTAAAATTCAATTAAAAGAATATTTCTCTAAGAATCAGGGTTGTCGGTGTGTTTAAACTAAATTCTTAAGTATATTATATTCTTAAGTGTATTATATAGTTGTGCACTCAGCTCGAAAACCAATGAAAAGTTGCCAGCTTGGCGTAATATTTTTTCTTTCTTTCCCATACTCGAGAAGCAAATGAAGTTTAACCATTGGCTTAATCCGCCAACGTACTCTTTTTACTTTCCCTGCAATACATGGTAACGTATAGGGAAAGTATTGGAATCATGTCGAAAATCGCAACTCTAGTTTTCGACGGATCTACACGTTTCAAGACCTCTAGAATACCAAAAATCCATTTTTTGCGTGACGTCTGTGTGTGTGTCTGTGTGTCTGTCTGTCCGTGTGCCTGTCTGTCTGTCTGTGCAAATTTTTATCCACTCTAACTAAAAAACTAATTGAACGAATTTCATAAAATTTGGTAGGTAAGTCACTTGTGCACGAATCTGGTGCTGATTAGTTTTGGGTATGACTCGGTTAAAAGAACCCGCCTTTTTTTGCAGAATGGCCCGCAAAACCTTGTATCCACTCTAACTGAAAACTAATGGACCAAATTTCACAAAATTTGGTAGATAAGTCACTTGTAGGCCACCCTGGTGCTGAATTGATTTTGCCATAATTCGGAAAAAAATAACCTGCCTTTTTTTGCAAAATGGTCCGCAAAAATCATCAAAATCTAAACTTAAGAGCTACGTATGCTCAAATATAGCCATTAAATGCTTGTTTAATACGTAATTTTTTGCGAAGAAAGGACTAAGACCAACCCCATTACACTAGGGCCAGCCGTTCTCGAGATATTTTATTTTTTTTTATTTTTCCTACACCATTTTTGAAAATAAGTCCATTTTTTAAATGAGAACGAAAATTGAATTAAGAGTGAATTAAATTTAATTGAAATAAAGAGAACGTGGATATAGGTCTGCAGAGAAAGTCTTGTGCTGCCCACATAGGATTTTTTACTTTCCCTGCAATACATGGTAATGTATAGGGAAAGTATTGGAATTATTCCGAAAATCGCAACTCTAGTTTTCGACGGATCTAAACGTTTCGAGTCCTCTAGAATACGAAAAAACTATTTTTAGAGTGGCGTCTGTGTGTGTGTCTGTCTGTCTGTGTGTCTGTGTGTTTGTCTGTCTGTCTGTGCAGATTTTGTATCCACTCTAACTAAAAAGCTAATTGACAGAATTTCATGAAATTTGGTAAGTCACTTGTGGGCGAATCTGGAGCTGATTACTTTTGGGTACGATTCGGGATAAAAGAACCCGCCATTTTTTGCGAAATGGCCCGCAAAAGATTGTATCCACTCTAACTGAAAAACTAATGGACCAAATTTCACAAAATTTGGTAGGTAAGTCGCTTGTGGGTCACCTGGATGCTGATTAGATTTTGGTACGATTCGGAAAAAAATAACCTGCCTTTTTTTTGCGAAATGACCCGCAAAAATTGTCAAAATCTAAAAATAAAAACTACGTATGCCAAATATATCCATTAAATGCTTGTTTTTTACGTAATTTTTAACAAAGAAAATAATAAGACCAACCCCATTACACTAGGTCTAGCCGTTCTCGAGATATTTTAGTTTTTTCGTATGTTCTCTACGCCACATTTAAAATAAGTTCAGTTACCGAATCAGAACAGAAATTGAATTAAAAGTGAATTAAATTTAATTAAAATAAATAGAACGTGTATATAAGTCTGCAAGGAATGTCATGTGCTGCCCACATCAGATTTTTACTTTCCCTGCATTACATGGTAATGTATAGGGATAGTGTTGGAATCATGCTGAAAATCGCAACTCGAGTTTTCGACGTATCTACATGTTTCGAGACCTCTGGAATACGAAAAAACCATTTTTAGCGTGACGTCTGTGTGTGTCTGTGTGTCTGTCTGTCTGTCTGTCTATGTGTCTGTGTGTCTGTCTGTCTGTGTGTCTGTTTGTGCAGATATTGTGTCCACTCTAACTAAAAAACTAATTCACCGAATTTCATAAAATTTGGTAGGTATATCACTTGTGGGCGGATCTGGTGCTGATTAATTTTTGGTAGGATTCGGGATAAAAGAGCCCGCCTTTTTTAGCGAAATGGCCCGCAAAAGCTTGTATCCACTCCAGTTGAAAAACTAAAGGACCGAATTAAACAAAATTTGTTAGGTAAGTCAATTGTGGGACACCCTGGTGCTGATTAGATTTTAGTAAGGTTCGGAAAAATATAACCTGCCTTTTTTTGCAAAATGGCCCGCAAAAATCGACAAAATCCAAAATAAAAAACTATGTATGCTGAAATATATCCATTAAATGCTTGTTTTATACGTAATTTTTAACGAAGAAAAGAATAAGACCAATCCCATAAAACTAGGACTAGCCGTTCTCGAGATATTTTTGCTTTTATTTTTTTCTCAACGCCACGTTTGAAAATGAGTCCAGTTACCAAATGAGATCGGAAATTGAATTAATAGTTAATTATATTTAATTAAAATAAGAGAATGTGTATATAAGTCTGCAGGGAAAGTTATGTATTGCCCACATCAGATTTTTACTTTCCCTGCAATACATGGTAATGTATAGGGAAAGTATTGGAATCATGTCGAAAATCGCAAGTCGAGTTTTCTACGGATCTACACGTTTCAAGACCTCTAGAACACAAAGAAACCATTTTAAGCGTGACGTCTGTGTTTGTGTCTGTTTTTCTGTCTGTCTATGTGTCTGTCTGTCTGTGTGTCTGTCTGTGTGTCTGTCTGTCTGTCTGTGCATATATTGTATCCACTCAACTGAAAAACTAATGGACCGAATTTCACAACATTCGGTAGATGAGTCACTTGTGGGTTACCCTGGTGCTGAGTAGATTTTGGTACGGTTTGGAAAAAAATAACCTGTCATTTTTTTGCAAAATGGCCCGGAAAAATCGTCAAAATCTAAACTAAAGAACTAGATATTCTCAAATATATCCATTAAATTCTTGTTTAATACGTAATTTTTAACGACGAAAAGAATAAGACCAACCCCATTACACTAGGACCAGAAGTATTTTTTCTACGCCACCTTTGAAAATAAGTCCGATTACCGACTGGGAACGAAAATTGAACTAAAAGTGAAATAAATTTAATTTAGATAAAGAGAACGTGGATATAAGTCTGCAGGGAAAGTCATGTGGTGTCCACATCAGTTTTTTTCCCTCGATGGGAGGATATGATTTTATGCAGCAGGTTGCGGACAACTATGTCAATTTGTCCCATTTTGTTTCGTATACAAACCATTTTATGCAAGCATTACTGATAATGTCCATCGGGATTTGGGTATTTGGTATTGTCTATAAGACTGTTAATTATATAAGTTTCCGTACAATTCCGTTTTTTGATATTCAAAAAGTTATATCTACATATAAGATATATATATATGGGACATATGGGAATGTAAATGAATAACATCATCAAATTAGTTTTGGATTGAATTCGGGTTGAAAAAATGAAATACAATGAACCCTATGGGAAATAATATTTCAAACATTTCTTAAGCGAATTTAAAATTTACAAAGTGTTTCGAAAGTTTTAGGAAATATTCAAACTATCCCATAAAATATACAAAAACATTTCCGAAAAATTTGTTTGGTTTTTTTTTAAATAAAAATTAAAGTAATAAGTGCACACATATTATATGAAGATATCATGTTACCCACTTCAGAAATAAATACGTTATCCAGCTTTTTCCCCTAGTGTAAAAGTCGTGACATTTAAAGTTCTTTTAAATGTATATTTTGTGTTGCATCCGTCCTAAAACTGCTTTATGTTTCCGTATTTTCTGTGCATTTATGGTCTGGATAAACGCAATTGCAATATTTGTGAGTTTAAAGGTTCATCAAGCGTTGATTATGTCATGGGGGAGAAATAGGGCGCCAATATGGCACGGGGTTAAAGGTGTCAAGCACCAAACATGTTATATGCAATACGAAAATAATAAGATATTTGTAAGTTTGTAATTAAGAAGCAAATATGCAAATGGCGTGATATAGCCGTGAATGTGTTAAGCCGTGAAGTTCGCTGGCACAACCCATAAATGTTATACCCAGGTTCTATTTCGAAGTTCTCTCGTCCAGGAATAAATTCCTGGATGACCTGCGGCACAAACACAAGAAGCCAGATAAGTAAATAGAAGACTTACCTTGCAAGCGGCATCTCCTGAAAACATTTATATTAATTACAATTTCAGGAGACAAAGATAACGTTAAATAACCACACAGGTTTAAATATAAATCACTTTCTTTATTCAATATTGTATTAAGAAGTTAGAGTAGAGAATATGATAGACTGAATCAATATCAACAAGCACAACATTAAGTAACTGTGACACTGGACTCAGGATCCATACCAATGTATTTGCTGCCACGGAAATATCCAATGATAATAAGTTAATCAACAATATAAATAAAGTGGCACAACAACATTTAAGTATATAATAAACAACATGATATAAGATAATTAAGGTACGGTCTCAAAGCAACATGAGAAGACTCGCATTCAGAGATAAGCAAATTAGAACTGATAATTAAACAAGTTGATATAATTTAGGAACGGAAGTCAGAGATTACGTAATTTAAAGAGATGATTATTTATGTTATTTTTGCTTCCGTAAGGCAGGTGTAGATGCAGAGAGCAGTCAACCCTTACCTCCCCAGTCGGAGTTGCAGAAGGTTCGGAATCAGACAACCGCCTCATATCGCAGGGAATTTGGCTTCATAGTTTCATTCCGTACCTTTCCAACATCTCGACCCGGCACATACACCTCGGGCCCTATCGTATCTTCCACGTCGCAGCTTTCTCAGCTAGGCGTCGGGCTCTCTATCGATGTTCTTCGGCGATGTAGGCATCTTCGGCTCTCCTTCCCATGCCCACGCAAGGCCAGGAGTCGACTTGGGTCGAATCCCGCACTCCGTGGTGGGCAACATTAAAAATGGTCCACGCCGACCTGTGACTGTCGACAACTAGACAGGAAGAAAGCCACGAATGTATGTACGCAATGTGGGTTGTTGATTGGAGTACCGAGTCGATAATACCTAAACCTCTGGTATGGTATACTCTTGTATGATATTCTTGAAATTCATGAGCTGCACAGGTATGAGAAAAATGCAAAGAAGAGCAATGCTAGTGCTGCCATCTATGTGAGAGTGGCGGCAAGAAAAAGGGGGTAGAGAGCAGGAGCGAGCAAGGATTAAGATACAGTGATAGATTTAAAGCTCCAGTTTAGTAAATATTTAAATTTGAGACAAAATATTTAACTATAAAAGGTTCAGATGAAATAATGTAACCAGGCGGATTCAGGCCCCAGAGTCATTTGGACCTGCCAGAGAGCTTATTTAAAATTTTAGACCAATAGAAATTATCACAGACCTACCCTCTTCAACTTACGGCAGGGTCCCGAAAATGAAATATGCCGATACAGCATACCCTCGCCGCAAGATCTCAAATTATTTCCAGAAGTTTCACTCCAAAGCCATTGTGCAAAAAAGTACATGCCTTGCACTAACATTACCAGGCCGCAAGCAAAGCCAGACATCCGCTCTGTCTGGGAATAAAGACCTTGACTTTAACGGTCAAATAATAACGAAACTTCTCTCTGAATGCGGTTTTCACGGATTAATAAAAATGGCTAAAAGCTTTCCCTTCAGTATAGAATATTTTGTATAATACATATTTAATAGAAAAGAGGATTAATTAAAACATGATTTAAATGATGTAAAAAAATATAGAATCTTGATAATTAATATATAAATTGCGATTTTTACAAAGGTTTGGCGAGTTTATGAAATCTCGTCACAACAATTATTTCTACAACGAAGCCAATTTTAATGAATGCAGAATGTAAACAAGTGATTGTAAGATGAGATGTATAAGAGTTGGTGAATTTTTTTTCACGCAAAATTATTTAGCTCTGGAGTCTGTAATAAAAGTGATATGAATGAAATTTTTATTGCTTTTACATAGAGATCCAGACGATTTACATATCGAAAACATCATTTGAATAAAGTTAATCTTTTTCGGAAAAGTTATGTTTTCAAATATAATAAATTATTGTAGTATCATAATGATTAAAAATATAAGAGCGCTGAATGTATCGCATTTTAGAATTGTTTAAATAAAACTGCATTTCAATTGGAAAGTGATTCATCAATGGTTTATGCATAATTGATCGTTCTTATTAATAAAATGAGATTTATTTTGAATGTAATTGACATGAGAGGAAAAAGTCATTTTAAATTCAAACTTCAAAATCTGACAGTAAAAATCATTTAAATCAATTATATATCACAGCTTTCAGAATTGAAGGGGGGCGGCGAATGATATCTTGCGAGTGAGATATTGAATGCTATTTTATTTTTTCTTACATTCGTGAATTTAAATGTATAATTTTCATGTTTAGGAATATATAACTATATCAATATTAAGTGTTGCACGAGAATATAACATCCATTTAATGAAAATTCGCTGTCAATAATATACACTATTGCAATAAAAAAAAAGCTAATAGAATATTGACACTAATAGAAAGTTGAGCTACAGATGCGAAACTTGGAACGCAGATGTTTTTTTAGAGTTATGCAAATGGCCAAACTAACAGCGCCATAACAATATAGAGATCAAGCAATGTGAATGTGAACGACGCAACTTCCAGCATTTAAAACGGCAGGTGTTTCACTCAAGGGCAATTGTAATTGGATTTTCTGCTTCGATATTGGAAGTTGTGAAAAAAAATGTCTTTGACACGTCCTGGATGGCGCTACGATCAATTGCCGGATTTAGAGAGAGGTCGCTCTATACGCATTTTGGTAATACAAAACTTTCTGTTAGTATTAGGATAATCGAGCATGCCTGCGAAATTAAAAATTAAAAACTATCCACAGTTTTATTCTAAACTGTTCCAAATGAACAATTTGTTAATTTATTTGATAGAAATTCCATTGTAATGGGTAGTAATAACCTTAAAATATTTGCCTTTATGTTCATTACTCGTTATTGGATTTTCTTTGGCAATTTTAACCTTCTACAAAAATTGACGTCGTATTCTCGATGACATAAATGTTCAATCGGTTTCGACATATTTAAATATTATTAAAAATCTTAGCATGTCCTACTTCCTGCACGGTCTTTGAATTTCTTATCTTTTTGAATCTACTTCTTTGTCTTTTTTTTCTAAATTTTTTATTTGACTTATGGTCGTATGGCTTTACTGCAAATAAAAGTCTACCTGAAAGCCCACTTGGCAGCATGGCGTTTGATATTATGCAATCTTTAATTTGTGAGATGCACTGCATTTGTGACTTCATTGTACTGTTACATGTTATATGTCCTATAATTTGAAAATATACTTTTAATTTATTTTGAAAGTTATTATATTTGGTGTTTGGATTTAATTTCACCCAAAAAATGTATGTCAACACAAAAATATGTGAGCAAATGGAATAATGAAGTAGAAGTAAAGAAAAGATAGGAAAGAAGAAATAAAATTATCTACCTGAACGACCTCATGGCCGCATGGCGTTTGATATTATGCAATCTTTAATTTGTGAGATGCACTGCATTTGTGACTTCATTGTACTGTTACATGTTATATGTCCTATAATTTGAAAATATACTTTTAATTTATTTTGAAAGTCATTATATTTGATGTTTGGATTTAATTTCACCCAAAAAATGTATGTCAACACAAAAATATGTGAGCAAATGGAATTATGAAGTAGAAGTAAAGAAAAGAAAGGAAAGAGGAAGTAAAATTATATTTTTATGATATAATAAAATATCCAGGATCCTTTAAGAAATCACGGAATGTAAAGGCTTTGTGCTTTTTACCTTTTTTATGTCCTACATAATTTCGACTACTTGAAATGAAACACATTTATTCAAAAAATTTAAATCCAAATGCCAAAATAAAACTAAAATTTAGGAAATTTATGTAAATCGTTTAACCAAACATCTCGGTGAAAGGTAATGCTGTCATCAATCACGATGTTTGACAGTTGGAATTTCACTTTACTTCAACTTTCTAGACTTTGTAGCCCTTCATTGATTTTGCTGGTGTACACACGCACGTATTGCATTGGGAATATAATGGAAACGCATAAGAGTTTCAAATATTTTTAGAGCATCTGATTATTAGATTTCATATCAAATATTTTCTAAAGCTGTCAGAGGTGTCTTGAAACAGGTGAAGGATAATTTTAATGAAACATGTTCCAATCTGAGAATTTAATATATTTAGGACTTAAAAAATTTAAACAACGAACCAATGAATCTGGAAGTCTTGGCTAAGCTACCTAGAGACACTGAAGACCTTAGAAATTTCATAAATTGCAAAAAGATATATGATATATTATAATCTGCAAAATTTGATGCGTATTAAATTATTGCTGAAAATGTCACTGTTACTTTATCATTTCTTAAATTGGATCTGACATTAATAAACTTTCCAATCAACAGGTGTAGAACACAGTGATCAAATTTTCACAAGAATATAACTTGGGCTTACATTTAATTAAACGCATAAACCATAAACATTTTAATAATTAAAACATCTTACATATAAATGAAGTACATGACTACTACTCAATAACAGACTTTTCAAACATGTGTCACATAACAATCTCCCGCCCCAATCTCTCCAATTAGCGCTATTAATTAGTTCCTCTAAAAAGCCGTGCTAAGCAAAATCACGGTAATCATTCTGAAATATCCTAACGCATCCCAAGCCCTTGTGAATGCCAACCAATGATCTTAAATGCATCTCTATGGCAATTTAACGTAAAATAGAATAAAAACAGACGATAAAAGTATAGCAATCTCCCGATGAACACTATTAACTAGCTACGCCCAAACGTCGCACTAAGAAATATCACTCGAATCGATCTGAAATATCTTAATGCGTCCCAAGGTCTTGAAACACAAATCAATGATTTTAATTTAATCTTTATGGTATTTGATATACAATAGAATAAAAACAAAGTATAACAATTCCTATTTGCAGCAAAAAATTTATTGAAATTAACAAAATGCTTCAGTATTTCCTTGAAAAATATTTATAACTTACAGTACATTAAGTTACTCTTCGTTTCAAATTATCTAATGACTAGGTACATTACACTCTTAATTTATGAGTATCACATAAATATTACGGCAGGTGATACAATTCAGCATACATATTGCATAATACAATGTAATATTAAAATTCGGTTTGAAATTGTCAAACTGACGTTTAACTTACTGTACGTTTTTGAAAAAGTTGTACTTTTTTCGGCAGCAGATTTAATTCTTAAAACACTCCTTCGCAAAAAAAAAAATCTGATGTGGGCAGCACATGACTTTCCCTGCAGACTTATATCCACGTTCTCTTTATTTTAATTACATTTATTTCACTTTTATTCAATTTTCGTTCTCATTCGGTAACCGGGCTTATTTTCAAAGGTGGCGTAGGGAAAGTACGAAAAACTAAAATATCTCGAGAACGGCTAGTCCTAGTGTAATGGGGTTGGTCTTATTCTTTTCGTCGTTAAACATTACGTATTAAACGGGCATTTTATGGATATATCTGAGTATACCTAGTTCTTTAGTTTAGATTTTGAAGATTTTTGCGGGCCGTTTTGCAAAAAAAGGCAGGTTATTTTTTTCCGAATCGTACCAAAATCTAATCAGCACCAGAGTGACCTATACGTGACTTATCTACCGAATTTTGTGAAATTCGGTCCATTAGTTTTTCAGCTAGAGTGGATACAAGCTTTTGCGGGCCATTTCGCAAAAAAATGCGGGTTCTTTTATTCCGAATCGTACCCAAAACTAATCAGCACCAGCCCCGCCCACAAGTGACTTATCTACCAAATTTTGTGAAATTCGGTCCATTAGTTTTTTAGTTACAGTGGATACAAAATCTGCACAGACAGACAGACACACAGACAGACAGACAGACAGACACACAGACAGACAGACAGACAGACAGACACACAGACAGACAGACAGACACACGCACAGACGTCACGCTAAAAATGGTTTTTTCGTATTCTAGAGGTCTCGAAACGTGTAGTTCCGTCGAAAACTCGAGTTGTGATTTTCGGTATGATTCCAATACTTTCCCTATACATTACCATGTATTGCAGGGAAAGTAATACATTACCATGTATTGCAGGGAAAGTAAAAAATGCAAAAAACGAAGCACCATGAAAAAAGTGGCTGTTTTTATTGAAATTAAATATGCGTACAGTTCATACACAGGTAATGAAATTATTACAAAATCAAGGCCGCAGAACCCATCAATCGTTAGCAATTGCACACTGAATTTTCAAATCTGTAATCGGTGAACTCCCCACTGGTGCCAATACATGCTTATATACGTCTAGGTAAGAATTTATAAAGTTTCTTAATGTCATCCTGTCATACATTCTGCCAGGCATTTATTAATTGTTGCTCCAGATCTGCTAAATTTTGTGGTGCCCGAATTTGGAGACTATTCATGTCCCATATATACTCGATTGGCGAAACGGCTCGTAAATTTGCTCGCCAAAGAACAGTATCAATAGAACGGAGACAGTCCACAGATATGCGATCCGTATGCAGCGCGGCATTATCTTGTTGAGAAATGGCCCCAGAGAACGACATGCTATGAAGTGTAACGCAAACGACCGCAGGATTTCTTTAACATATCGTTGAGCTGTTAAAGTTGTACGCAGGTTGACAAGAGGCGGCCTACTGTCTTAAGAGAGCACCCCACATCATCACACCAGGGGTAATGCCTGTGTGCCTGTGTAAAACAAAGACTGATAAGGACCGCTGGTTCTGGGACGCCTCCACACACGTACTCGATGATCATCTGCTGAAAGTCTGAAGCGTGATTCATCACTGAACACTATGCGGTACCAATCTACTGGCAGTCATGATGCTCGGCTCCGAGACCACATCAAACGATTATGTTGATGTTATGGACAGATACCTAAAATGCAACCGTGAGCGTAACCCCAGTTCAGCCAAGCGCAATGAGATGATGGAAGGTACCACGTGTGGTATGGAAAAGGCTGTAGCAAGTTGGATTGCGGGCAATGATTCCGTTGGGCCAGTTTGTTCCTGTCGCACAATTATCCGATCTTGCTTCGCTTTCGTGCACCTGGGCCTTCCAGAGCCTCCATTCGCCATTGCGTTCCTTACAGCAACCATTGCTGTCAGAAACCATTCAAGCAACCTTTGCACAGCAGTGCCCGTTCGGTACAGGTGACGGGCTATTGCTCGGTTTAACCAGCCATTTTCACGCATCCGGACTATACGGCCACGCTCGAACTCGTTTAATTGCTTATAAGGTCTTCGGCAATGTTGTAACGACATTATTGGTTGTGTCTCCACGGAACTGCAGCTCCGATAACGAGCAAAGATCAGTCGTCCACAGTTTTAACTTGTTTTATAGGATGCTAGTTGTGTAGTAGAAGCGTGCTCTCTCTCTCTCTCTCTCTCTATATATATATATATATATATATATATATATGTATATATATATATCATAACTGAAAAGTATAAAACTGAAAGAAAGCAATATATCAAAGAATGGTCGGGGGGGGGGGGTTGTGACCTTCACTCCCCGGTTAAGCCAGCTTTGCGTCTAGACAACACTCCCGGTAGCCGATATATTGCACAAAGATGAATACCGAAGTATCAAAATTTTAAAAGGATTCTAAAAAGGATTCCAAAAAAAGGATTTTAAAAAGGTTACAGAACATGAAAGTGTGGAGTACCCATAAGACGCGTATTTTAAAACAGTACTATATGTCTACTCTCACAAAACTCATGGTGGATAGTGCATTTGGGTTATGGTATGGTATTTGCGTTGATCATTAAAATCTATATGTTTGGATTCTAATTGCCTTTAGTTTAACTGATCTCTTTCACGTATGTCTATTGTAAAAGTACTTTCAATATAACTGATAGCCTAATTTAAGTGATAATAGGGTGGTCATTTATGTTAGTTAAAATTTTAAATTTGGGCTACGTTAATAAGAATTGTGCTCTAAATTTTTTTATTTTATTCAATATCTGTATTTTAGCACATAAAATGTTACACCCCCCTTCCCTTCAGACCCATAATCATCTTTTAAAGTATGTACTTGTGAATTCTTTATTAGTAACATAACCATGATAAGTATTTTATGACACTATAATATTAAAAACATTAGATCACAGATTTTGTATATTGATTACCTGCCTAGGATGCATCCCAGAAATGAGAATGGTGAAAACAAGTTTTACTATATTTTTTTATAAAATAAAAATTGTCATTTAAATTGTAAAATTGAATTGTATTAAAAATTTGTGTGTATAAAAGCACCTAGAATTTGTATTTGGCTACACTATTGTTACATTAAAAAATAAAAAAATCCTTCATATGGAAAATCTATAATTTTTGACAATTTTTTTCAATAAAATGAAACAAATTCATAATAAGATAAAATACATATACCTTAATTTTCCCTTGATACACACAACCTTGATTTCAATATAAAAATATATATAAGAACATCCAATGATAAAATCAAATCAGCAATAAAATTAACTTTAAAGTCAAATTAACAATAAACTTAAGGATAAAATCCAATGATAAATGCTGAAAAAATAACAAATAAAGATTTAAATTTCAAGGTTATTCTATCGTAAACCAATGTAAACATATGGATAAACCGCAAACAACATCCGACGTAGAGGCCCCTCACGGGGTATAATGTCGAAAGCCCGAGCCGACAGACTCATCCTAAGACATAGAGCAGCTTAATGGACGACCGGGAAAAAGACGCTGTACGATTTAGTTGAGACCCAGACCGTCCGACCTACCAGAAAGGTGTAACGTAACTGTAACGCGGTGCAATTTAATGTTGACTAATTTATCTTTTTAACAACTATACAAATCAAATTTATCATAAACAGAACTTATGAATTGGACATATATGTCAAACTTTCGTAAACTAAACGTTCATGGCTGAAAGATCAGCAGCAGCGAGCTTTCGTTCTCACAAACATCATGTATGAACACTCTGATATAAACAAAGATTTGCAATTTAATTAAAATGTTTATAAAGACTATAATGTACAAAAATATGATTGAGAGAAATAAAATTAAATAGAAACAATCTTTACACTTGAAATAACTAAAAAAAATAAAAATATTTTGCAAACTAACTGCAATCCATTCTAACTGAATTTTTTGATACGTGTACATTTTTTATAAACATACATTCTCCACGTACAATGTGGTTTAAGAAAGATTGAATTTGAAACTTGAAAATATGAAATAAAAAAAATTGAAATACTATGCTGCATTGAATTTTATTCTTTTCAGAAATTGCAAAACACAATGGAATATTTTTTGGAGTACTGCACTCTTGCACATTTTATTTCATGACAAATGTCCTGGCGAAATGTTTTTCGACATTTACAATTCGAATAAAGTTCGGCAAGAGTAAGTATTTTTTGCTTTACAACAAAATGAGGATAGAAAAATAAATATTTAATTTATTAGCGTCTTTTGGCAATAAAAATATTTAAATGTTCACTGTAGTGTATTTTAACATATCCCTAGGATTTGTATTGTGGAATTATATATATTGTGTTTCAATGTAAATTGTTACAACGCATTCTCTGTAATTGTTGGTGTACTCTCAGGATTCAAGAATGAGCCCAAATTTCTGGTTAACTAACATGTTTACTTACAAGCACAGCGTAAACATGAACAATATACAGCATATATCACGATATCTATTTCACACGCTCACTATATAATTGTCAGGTACAGTAAGACAACAATCTAATCCTCAACTAATTTCTCAAAACAGCCGCTAATATTCTCAAAACATTGACGAGTATCACAGATCAATATAGTTCGTATCACGTCAACTATTTCCCAACTGAGGTATGACCCTTTTTAAAAATTCTTTCATGTGGCAAACTCTTCATGTGTCAACTCTTCATGTAAAAACTCTTCATGTGGCAAACCTAGATTCACGTCATAGGAAAAGTTTCCTGTACGGATGCTTTCTTTATTTGTTTTCAAAAAATTCTCCAGTGAATAAGGTCATTTTTCGCGTTCATAAGCCAATCCAAGATGATATCCTTCTATGCAAAGTCACTAATCCCCACATCGCATTTATATTATGTGTCCAATTTTATAAGAGTTCATATGATTGAAGATATCATGTCTGTGCAGGATGTAATATTTAGTCTTTCGATGTAGATGCTTAGTAATACTGTCTTGGGTTTGGCCGACAGCTTAGAAGAAGCAAGGGGTTGGGCGAAAGGAAATCTCCTACTAGGTAAGATATACCAAAGTCAAAAATAATTTAAGTTTACAAAAACATGACGAGAAAGCATAAGAAGAAGAACTCGCTTAAAGTAGAAAGTGGCAATACGGCTTGCAGGAAATTGCTAAGTGAATTTCCAAATTGACGCAAACCAATCAAGTATAGGATGACTACTCAACGTTGTAAGATCTAGAGAGGATTTCTTTTGTTGTTGAGACTGAGACCGTTCGACCTACAAGAAAGGTGTAAGGTAACCGTTTGGACGGTCGGGAAGTGCCACCCAATTTTGACCTGAACCCAGTGGGGGAGGCATCCACAGGGACCGTACCCTCCTTCCCCTACCACCAACCTCTCGGAAGGACTTGAAATTGTGTGTGATACCAATAAATATCGTCTTTTCTGAATTGAGATCCATATCTTGATTGTGATTCATATCTTGATAGAGATCGAGTTTGTAATCTGGACCGGTTATTATTTTGCATGTATTTTTAAAGTTGCTCTAAGATTTTTGTCAGATTTGCAACTTGAACTTCGCAACGTGAAATATGTCTATCCTCTGCTACTTATGATACTGCAAGTGATGTTGAAACATCGTATATTTTATACGCCATTTCAGAATTTTTTCCACCGATTCTGAGGGGCATCCACAGGGACCGTACCCTCCTTCCCCTACCACCCACCTCTCGGAATGACTTACGGACCCACATGTTTAACGTGATCGTACTCCGCATGAACACGGCGGCAGTAGAGGCAGCGGGCAATTCACCGGGCTAGCGCGCCCGAAATGTGCCAACAGCACGCGGTGTTCACAGGTGGTCACCCACCAAGTACTAACTGCTCCCGATGCTGCTTGACTTCGGTGATCTTACGAGAACCGGTGTTTTCTGCACGGTAGGGTCGTTGACTCTAGTGAGAGTATCTGTGTCGTACTTCCTTTAATATTAACTTTAGTACAGCTATCAATCGTTTATTTTTCAAGTCAAAAATAATTTAATTTTACAAAAACATGATGAGAAAGCTTAAGAAGAAAAAATCGCTTAAAGTAGAAAGTGGCAATACTGCTTTCAGGAAATTGTTAAATGAATTTCCAAATATGACGCAAGCCAATCGAATATAGGATGAATCATTACTCAACGCTGTAAGATTTAGTAACGGTATCTGTGTCGTACTTCCATTAATACTAACTTTAGTACAGCTATCAATCGTTTAATTTTCATGTCAACTAATAATCCGAATTTTGCTAGGAAATTAGTTCCTAAAATGGCTCGAGAAATATCGGAAATTACAAAATACCAAATTAATTTTTGATAAAATCCACATTTCACAACTACTTGTTTTATTGCAAACGTTTTTATCTTGATAGCGTTTACTGTGTATAAAGAGAATCCTTTTTTTGTAGTGGCAGTATGTTTTTTACTTGGAAGAGCTGAAATAATAGCGCCCCTGTCGATGATAAATTTTACATGAGATAACTGGTTGCATAAAAATAATGAACTGTTTTCCAGACATCTATGCATCATCGCAGAAATGATTTGAACAACATTGGTTTTCGTCGGAAATTTACACAGTTTTACACATTTTCGATCTTTTTCTTGAAATTGTGTTGAAAGCCCAGACCGCACGACCAACCCTAGGGTTTACGGTAGCAAAGTGTGCGGCCGGACCTCTTGAAATTGTGTTGAAGACCCAGACCGCACGACCAACCCTAGGGTTTACGGTGTGCGGCCGGTCTTGAAATTGTGTGTAATATCAACAAATATCGTCTTTTCTGAATTGAGATCGATATCTTGATCGTGATTCAAATCTTGATCGAGTTGGTTGGGATCGGTCGTTATTTTGCATAATTTTTTTAAGTTGTTCTACGATTTTTGTCAGATTTGCAACTTGAACTTCGCAGCGTGAAATATGCGTATCCTCTACTACGTATGATACTGCAAGTGATGTTGAAACATCGTAGATTTCATACACCATTTCAGAACTTTTTTTCCACCGATTCTGAGCTCATTGATAAAATTTGTTGTACATGTACACGTAATCGTTGAACGAACAACGTGCGAAGTACGCCTTCGTGTATTTTTGTTCCGACATGATCTTGCATTTCGCGAAGTAAATGACGTGATTTCTTACCTCCTAATTGCAAATCCTGTAAAGGGTGCGGAGTTTTGTGACTTCAGAATCTGGAAAGTACGAAATGAGCATTTTTTCCAACACCGAATATGGTTCAATTTCTAGAGATACTCCAATAAGATCTGTGACAAGAGGCAATGTATCACAATCTAGTACTGCAATTAAGCAATGTTATTTTCTTTTTTCATTTACGATTCCGGAAAACAGGAATTGTGAGTTCAGGTGCATAAACCATAAGTCTGGGTTTGTTTTCCAGAACGGAGGTGCTTTAAAAGCCACTTTTGAAAGTTCAGAAATTATTATTATTTTTTTTTTTATCTTAAGCATTTTTCGCATCGTTGACTGTTGTCAAACGAGTTTCACTCGTCTCTGTTATAGACATAAACATTTCTAAGATATTGGATTTTCATCAATATGTCGTCATTTTCATTGCTTTTGCATGATTCTTATCGATTTGGTGATGTTTTCGTCATTTTCCTACCATTAAATCTCGGTAAGCTTTTTTTTCTAAAATTTCGCCAGACGTTGCGGATGAGCAAATAGGTTATTCTAACAGTAGATTCATATATTCTTTCCAAGAGTAAAATTTCAGCAATTGGTCTTCATTTTCATTGATTTTTCTCAATTTTAATCATATTGACCGCATTTTTGTCAATTTGGCAACATTTTAAATTATTCGCCAAGTTGACGATATTCTGCCAAATTAGTTGAAAAAATTTCGCCAAATGTTATAGACGGAAAAATATATTAGTCTATGCCTATTGACAAATTTTTAGGCGTCAAGATAGCGCAAACCATTGCCCAAACTATACCTCTTGAATAGAAGGAACGAAGTTAAAAATTTATTGCATAATATTACATATGAAAAGTGAACAAACAAGTCAATACTTATTTCAATTTTATGTGATGTTTTGATAAATTTTTTTGAAAAATGTGCAAGATGTCGTGAACGATTTTGACTAGCCATCTAAAGATTCTACCAATCGTTTTCAAATGAAAAATTACATAAGAAATGATTATTGACTTAACTTTGTTGAAGGTTTTAATTTATGATGTTCTCAAAATTCCATTCTAAAATTCGGGGATCTTTCAAACGCCCAATTGCGTTTAAAATCAATATGCTTCTAGAATACACCGATTGTAAATTCTGTACCTCATTTTTTACGAATCACTACATTAGTTTGTGCGATATCATTTCCAATATTTCAAATAAGCTTAATTACTACAGAATTGTGTAAACATGACATTAGAAAACGAGCAGAATCATCATATTACACATGTATAAGCATTCATTGTTGTTACATCTGAACAATTTGTAGTTTATGCGTATTAAGGTCAAATTTAATTTGTCTAAAAGCAGGGGTTTATTACGGGGAGAGTTAAATTTTTATTTATTTTGGTCAAGTATATTAGAGCACATAATAATTCAGCGGTTGGGACGAGCTAGATCAACGAGAATGATGTCACCAAATTTATCGTTTTGTATTACATATGAAAAGTGAACATGTTTCTCAATAGGAAATATTTTTTTTTATTTTAAATGATTTTCGATATTTTTTGTAAATATGCAATATCTCGAGAACAGTTCATGATAGCGTTCCAAAATTTATGTCAATCGTTTCCTAATAAAAACTTACATAAGAAATGTCTATTTGCGTAACTTTATTAGCGGTTTTGATTTTTTGACGATTTTTTCAAAATTGCACTCGAAAATTTATAAGGGTTCTGAACAATCGATTCCGTATAAAAACAATAGGCTTCCAGTGTGTACGGATTGCGATTTTTGTACCAAATTTATTTCGAATCGGTCTATTAGTTTGTCAGTTATCGTCTCCACAGTCTCACTGACACACACACACATACTTTCACACACACATACTTTCACACACAAACACTTTCACACACAAACACAGACATCACTTCAAAAATGTTTGATTCGTGGTCAGAGATGCTTGAAACGTGCTCTCCCGCTGAAAACTCGAATTCGAATTTTCGACCCCGTCACAATACTTTCCTTATGCATTATGTATATAAGGAAAGTAATAAATAATTACATATATCAATGAAAACGTTGCTGATGTGTATTCAGTGAAAATGAAAATGGCTTGACCAAGTAAATCTGAAAGTCAGATTTTTACCCCCTCTCCCCACCTCTCGCACAACAATACTTCCAATTTACATATACAATGCATTGTAGGGTAAGTAAAATGTGGTACATCAATATTAACTATATCGATTTAAAATAATTATACATATTAATTATTTGGAACGCTATGTTACAAAAAATAAATGAAATGCCTTATTCAAATAATCAAAATATAGACGGCTAATAGACGGCTACGCCTTTTTAAAAACTTGATGTTTTCAATTAATCCCTGCTTTAAATCCCAGACGACGGCGGGTACACGTTCTAATTAATTACGTATAAGAAAATGATGTCCGTCTGTCTACAGCAACCTCTGTAACGATTGATGAAAATTTTCGCAATCGTGGCTACTAATTTGGGGATATATTTGTGTCATTGCAAATTGGATCAGTGTTACAAGTTAAGTGTTATTACAAAGTGGTTAACACTTTGAAAATCTCTGATAGTGTAAAGCAGTAACACATAGTCGTTCTTCTTTCAATTTACTTGAAATGTGATGTTAATATCTTCCCAACTTTACCAAAATGTCATCGTTGAATAATTTCCTGCAAACAAACATAAATATTCGCAACATTAAACGAGTAATGACAATATCAAAAAGTTATGGATAAAATATTTGAATCTTAAATATATTTTGAATTTAAAGCGACAAAATTATTCTGCATTAATGATATTGCAATTCGAATTTTTATAATTTATTCCCCTTGTTTTAATAAATGATATTTATTATTTCGAGAAGAAATGTTGTATTAACGAAAGAAATGATGTATTAACGTATTCCAAAGTTGAATTTAACAGAATTGCTGTATTTAATATCCTTCGAATGTATATACCAATACTTGTGTAAAGATTAAATGGAATTTATATTATTTTTAAACTTACCCTATATTTATTTTAGACTATAAAATGTGTAACTATGTCTACTTGAAACTCGAAATCAAATGTGACTTAAAAGTTAGAATTTTAGTTCCTGGATTAATATGTTTCAAATGTTTGCGTTTGTCTCTTTTTAGCTTAATGTATTTTGAAATTAAAATAATTTATTACTAACCGCAAATATAGTTGATTTGGATCTGTAGCCACTAAAACCGTTTTTCAGGATGATTCATTGGTAGTAAATGAATGAAATTTGCATTTATTTGATGAAGTAACTCATGCAAATTTACGTAACCGGCTGTTCCGTTATTTTTGCTTTCCGTATATACGTAGTATAAAGTATAAGGAAGTTTTGTGACTGGATCGAAAATTCGAATTCGAGTTTTCGACGGGAAAGCTCGTTTCAAACATCTCTGAACATGAATCAAATGTGTTTGAGGTGATGTCTGTGTGACTGTGTGTTTTGACGACCCGGACCGTCCAAATCATCCTAAGACATAGAGCAACTTTTTGGACGGTCGGTTAATAAACTGTACTCTTTATTTGGTACAGCCTGCGTGTGTGTCTTTGAGTCTGTAGAGACGAGTCTGTAGTGTGTGTATGTTTGTGAAAGTGTGTGTGTATGTTTGTGAAAGTGTGTTTGTATGTTTGTGAAAGTGTCTGTCTGAATGTTTGTGTGTTTGTGAAAGTGTGTGTGTCTGTAGGTGTGTTTGTGAAAGTGTGTGGGTATGTAAGTTTGTGTAAGTTTGTGTGTGTATGTAAGTTTGTGCGTGTGTGTGTACGTGAAAGTATGTGTGTGTGTGTGTGTGAAATGTGTGTGTGTGAAAAGTGTGTGTGTGTGTTTGTGTTAGAGTCTGTAGAGACGATATCTCACGAACGAATTGAGCAGTTCCAACGGAATTTGGTATACAAATTATATTCCGTAAATACTGGAAGCTAATTGTTTTTAAACGCAATCGAATGTTTCCCCCTCCCCCCGCTAAATTCTCTAGTGACATTTTGAAAAAATCGTCAAAACATATAATAAAGAAACGCAAATAGCTATTTTTTATTAAAATTTTCATTAGAAAACGATTGACGCAGACACTATAACGCTAGCATGAACCGTTCTTGAGGTATAGCGCATTCTTTAAATTTATCAAAATATCGAATAAAATAAAAGAAAATTCTTAACTTCTGTGAAATATTTTTACTTTTCATAAGTAATATCATGCGATGAATTTGGTGACATCATTGTTGGGGATCACGCTGGTTCCATTCATGAGAAAACATACTTTGGGTCATATTTTTGTATGTGGACGCAGATAGTCATTTACCTTTTATAAGAATGCCTTATTTCTCCATTCATAACTCTTGGAAAGATTTTGGCGACATATTTAGTGTAATGTCGCCAACTCGATGACTTTTTTAAATTTTGCAAATTAACGAAAATGTTTCAGAATTGAAAAAATTGACCCTAAATCAATGAAAATGAAGACTTATTGACGAAAATTAAATATCTTGGAAATAATATATGAATCGACTATAAGAATAACCCATTTTTCCTTTGTTTACTTTGATTTTTTCAATGTTGCCAACTTGATAAATATCTCCCAGTTGATAAAATGTTACCAAATTAATAAGACTGATACTAAATCAATGAATACTAATTGTTCAATCTATTGGAAAGAATATAAGAATAGACTATGAGAATAGTCCATTCCACCGTCCGCCCATAACTCTCAGCTAGAAATTTCGCGAGACTTCGCCACCTTGCCGACTTTCTTAAATATTGACAAAGTCACAAAAATGCCGAAAAATTGATAAAAATGACGCCAAATGGGAAGTAACGTTTTGAAAATCCAATATATTGGAAAGAATATAAGAATCTACAATAAGAACAACCTATTTTTCCATCCGTAATATTTGGCAAAATTTTGGCAACGAATTCGTTGGGATATTTCCCACTTAGTGACTTTTCAACTTGACGAAAATGTCACTCAATTGATAAAGTTTTACCAAATTGATAAAACTTATATGAAATCAATTAATGTACAACTCCGAGTTAAAAAATACTGTGGATCTGTACTCTGGATAAATACAAATTTTCTAAATGGCCAAATTTGTGTCAGGGGCTCATATAAAAATTTTAAAAGTGCTACGTTTTGAAAATTTATGGGGGGACTATTTCATTAACATAGTCTTATTTCCTATCTTACTTTCAACATTTTTGCAATTTACATTGCCCACTTATCTCCAAGAAGTAAAGAATTAACGCGCGTTTCATTCTTTTTGGGACAACCTCTATATCTCCCAAGGAGTCAAGGTTGTCAGTTTGCTTCATCCAAAACTAGCCATCAACTTAAAAATTAGCTTCTTTTCTTCTTCTCATATTGGAGAAGCAAATAGAGCCCAACCATTGGTTAAATCCTCTAACGTCCCATATTTTCTTCATGGGAAAATATTATTTATTGCAGCAGGGAGGGTTACAATTATTGCTGATAATCAGGGAGAATTCATCCCGTGTATTACTGTCTTTAGTTTCAACACTTTACAACATATTTGAAAGTGTTTATGACTTTGTTTATTCTGTCTATATTTCTGTACGTTAGTACGATAACTGCTGTAAAAATAGCTTTATCAAAATGAAATGCATGTTTTTCAGACTGTTTGTGTGACCTATGGGAATATAAATATCACCCAATTAGTTTTTTATTGAATCCGAGTTGAAAAAATGAAAAACATTGAACCCTATGGGACCTAATGTTTCAAACATTTTTTAAGCAAATTTAAAATTCACAAATTGCTTCGAAAATTTTAGAAAATACTGACATTATCCCATAAAATGTATAAAAAAATTTTCAGTAAAATATATTAGGTGATTTTTTAAATAAAAATAATTTAATATAGGGAGAAAAACAAACTCAATTAAATTTTGACTCCCGTTATATCCTCCAGAAAGAAAAATAGATATATTATATAATAAATATCTTTTCAAGAGTTCAATTATTTTATATATGAGAGAGGTTTCACATTTTAAAATAATTATGGTAGATAACAATTTTTCAAATTTTAAAATAAAATAAATTATTATAGTAGTGATGAATGAAACGATTTGAAAAATTTTTATGAATGAAATGCTGCTTTTATATAAAGGCGATTCGATGACGTCATTTGAATAAAGTTCATTTGTTTGCGATGAAGTTTCATATATGAAAAACTATTGTAGTATTATGACAATTTTAAAAATATTATCGTGGAATGTATTACATTTTAGAGATGTTTAACCAGTCAATTTATATTTCAATGCCGTCATTTGAATGAAGTTCATTTTTTCGATGAAGTTTTCAAATATAAAAAATTAATGTAATATTGTGATAACTTTAAAAATATTACCGAGGAATGTATCGCATTTTAGAGATGTTTGTATAAAATTGCATTGAAGTTGGAAAGTGTTTCATAATCAATGCTTTATGCATGATTGATCTTTCTTGTTTTAATTCTGGTTCTGTGCATATGATGTCACGGGAATAGCAATAGCGCACATTAACCGAGAATATCTTTGGTTGTCACCTCTATACATTCATGAAAGTCGCTGAGGAAGGTTTGGAAAGTGCAATTAAAACTCTCTGCACTCGTCTGGATATTGCCACTTCAAAATTAACAAATGATTTTTAATTGTAATAATGGGAAACTTGGCTGTGTGTTTTGCAACAACTCTCCAGGTTCGTGACGTCACGATGGACGAAATGAACTTTTTGATTGGTTACCTGGCTGATGACCCAACCTTATATTAAAGAACCTTGCTGATAATGTTGATCGCAATGTTGAGATTTGGACTTTTGTATATGAGACCGTTTAAAGTTTCGGTGCATTCCCTTCTTTGATTTTTGAGTTTTTGAAAACATATTACTTTCCTTATATACATAATGTATAAGGAAAGTATTGTGACGGGGTCGAAAATTCGAATTCGAGTTTTCGACGGGAGAGCACGTTTCAAGCATCCCTGATCACGAATCAAACATTTTTGAAGTGATGTCTGTGTGTGTGTATGTGTGTGTGTGTGAAAGTATGTGTGTGTGTGTGTCAGTGAGTCTGTGGAGACGATAACTGACGAACGAATGGACCGATTCGAACCAAATTTGGTACAAAAATCACAATCCGTAAACACTGGAAGCCTATTGTTTTTATACGTGATCGAATGTTCAGAACCCCCCTAAATTTTCGAATGAAATTTTGAAAAAATCGTTAAAAAATCAAAACCGCTAATAAAGTTACGCAAGTAGACATTTCTTATGTAATTTTTCATTAGAAAACGATTGGCATAAATTTTAGAACGCTAATAAGAACCGTTCTCGAGATATTGTACATTTTTCAAAAAAATTATGAAAAAGTCACATAAAAAAAAATTCCTATTAAGAAACATGTTCACTTTTCATATGTAATACCATGCGATAAATTGAGTGACATCATTCTCGTGGATCTAGCTCGTTCCATTCATGAAAAAATATACTTTGAATAATACTTATGTATTAGAACGCCAATAGTCATTCATCTGCTGTAAGAATAACTTTTTTCTTAGTGCATAACGCTTGGCGAGATTTTGGCGACGAATTTGGCGGAATGTCGCCAACTTGGCGACTTTTTTGAAATGCTGCCAAATTAATGAAAATCTCGCCAAATGGATAAAAATGATGCTAAATCAGTGAAAATGACGACTAATTGTCGAAAATTCAATATCTTGGAAAGAATATTAGTATCTACTATAAGAAAATCCTATTACTTTCCTTATATACATAATGTATAAGGAAAGTATTGTGACGGGGTCGAAAATTCGAAATCGAGTTTTCGACGAGCACGTTTCAAGCATCCCTGATCACGAATCAAACATTTTTGAAGTGATGTCTGTGTGTGTGTGTGTGTGTGTGTGTGTGTGTGTGTGTGAGAGAGTCTGTGAAGACGATAACTGACAAACGAATGGACCGATTCGATCCAAATTTGGTACAAAAATCACAATCCGTAAACTCTGGAAGCCTATTGTTTTTATACACAATCGAATGTTAAGAACACCCTAAATTTTCAAATGAAATTTGGAAAAAATAGTCAAAAAATCAAAACCACTAATAAAGTTACGCATATAGACATTTCTTATGTAATTTTTCATTAGAGAACGATTGACATAAATTTTAGAACGCTAACATGAACCGTTCTCGAGATATTGCACATTTTTCAAAAAAATTATCAGAAAGTCATATAAAATAAAAAAAAATATTTCCTCTTGAGAGACATGTTCACTTTTCAGTAATACCATGCGATATATTGGATGACATCATTCTTGTGGATCTAGCTCGTGCCATTCATGAAAAAAGATACTTTGAGTAATACTTTTGTATTTGAACGTCAATATTCATTTATCTGCTGTAAGAATAACTTATTTCTTTGTCCATTATACTTGGCGAGATTTTGGCGACGAATTTTGGCGGAATGTCTCCAACTTGGCGACTTTTTGAAATGTTGACAAATTAACGAAAATCTCGCCAAATGGATAAAAATGACGCTAAATCAATGAAATGACGACTAATTGTCGAAAATTCAATATCTTGGAAAGAATATTAGTATCTACTATAAGAAAAACCTATTTATTTTACTGTAAAAGTGGTAAATTCATTACGTTATATAAGGAAAGTCATGTGTTGCCCACATCAGATTTTTTTTCTTTGTTGGTATATTTTGCAGTTATAATTAAATGTTCTATGTCACTGATTTTGTTACGCTTTTTGTAGTGTCTGCTCTTGTCATATTTAGTTATGATACTTCCAGCTGGGATCGCCTTTTTCTATGTCTGTTTAAATTCCTGGAAACACCGACTTCTGCATTTTTTTTTCATTTGAGTTAAGCCTTTCCTTCTTAATAAGATCTTCCAAATATTTAATGGAAGTTTTCCAGATATTTAATGGCCCAGATATGCTTTTCTTTCACTTTTATCTTTTCAATATATTTTATATACTCGTTTTTCCTTTTCATTCTTTATCATATTTTTTGCAATTATATGGGACTTTAGGATGTCGTAATCAGGCATGTCAAATTCACCAGAAATATCCCATTTGGGTTCAGAAATATCCCAGTTGGTTAAGTCCGTGACAGTTCTAATGGCGATATTTTCCAGCTTATCATACTTTAGGTTAATACATATTAGTTCTAGTTTGATCGCCGTTAAGTAATCAATTTATACTTTTATTCTCTGCTTAGTCTCCAATATTTACACGTTAATAATGTCATTGTTATTGTGCTATTTAAACAGTCCTTCCTCCCAGTTTCATTTTTTATTAAAGGTTAGTCCTAGAATCGTGATGTGTTACGGTATATAAATAATGATTTGCGGTATATAAATAACACTTATACCATATATCTGACGAGACTATATATTCAAGGTAATCTATCAAATTTATAGCAGCACATAAATACGTACTTGATTCCATATTGTCTATTCATATTTCACCAATTATTAAACATTTGAGAATTCCTAAGTTCGTTTAACTTCCTATTTTTTAAAATAAAACAAAATATATCACGCGGAGTACGATCACGTGGAATAAACATGTGTGTCTGTAAGTCCTTTCGAGAGGTTGGTGGTTGGGGAAGGAGGGTACGGTCCCCGTGGGTGCCTCTCCCACTGGGTTCCGGTCTAAATTCGGTGAATAAAAAGAAAGTTATGGAAAATGTCGCGGAGGGCGAAGTACACCAGTGGTTAGCGCGCGGGAATTTCACTGGGTAGGCCCGGGTTCGATTCCCGCCACTGCCAAAACTGCAGCCGCGTTCACGCGGAGTACGATCACGTTAAACATGTGGGATCGTAAGTCCTTCCGAAAGGTTGGTGGTAGGGGAAGGAGGGTACGGTCCCTGTGGATGTCTCCCCCACTGAGTTCCGGTCTAAATTGGGTGGCACTTCCTGGCCGTCCAAACAGTTACCTTACACCTTCTGGTAAGGTCGCGCCAGCGAGTGTGCCACGGTTACAATTTGCCACGGTCAGAATTTTCAAGGGTAGCGAACAGGCTGGTCGCCAAAGGCGGCTAGTTTAAAATAAAACAAAATATATCATGATTGTGAACCAACCGATAGTGCACCAAGGAGCAAGAAAACAGATATAGCGATGAGATATTTCGTGTGAAAATATAAAGAAATTTCGTGTGAAAGTAACAAGAATAAAAAAATCATTCTCCCAGGCAGATACTTTAAGGATTCCTTAAAAAAAGGATATTTAAAAAATTAAAACATTGAAATTACTATTATATATTCGTAATATGTACCATATTTCTGATAAAACATGAACAACAATTATTAATTTTATTTTTTATGTTCTGGGATATAAGGACCAAAATCGCTTACATTTTCCGTTACGCTCCGTTTACCGCCATGGGAATCCCAAGAATAGGAGTTATTCTTATTAAAATAATTATGATAACTGTGCTACAAAAATAGCTAATTATTTCCCGATTTGCTGCTTTAATATTGAATAAACACAATTTATCATGCGCTAATGGAATCAATCTTGATATACTAAAGATTTCACTTTTACAGAGAGTGTTATAATTCTAGAAAGAGAGAAGTGATTTCCACAAAATTTAAACATATTAAATCATAACAAGAAATATTAATCACGCATAAAGCATTGATTATGAAACACTTTCCAACAGAAATGTATTTTTATTTAAACATCTATAAAATGCGATATATTGGGCGCTGATATTTAAAAGATCATCATAGTACAATAATAGGCAACTTAAAATTCCATTAAAAAAGCCAATAAAATCACTCAATTTGAGTAAAATCAATGAATATTTCATTCAAATCACTTATATTTCAGACTCAAGAGCTAAATAATTTTGCGTTAAAAAATTCAGCAATTCTTATGCAACTCGTCTTACAATGGCCTGTTTTTTTTATATTTTGCATACGTTAAAATTAGGTTTCGTTAAAGAAATAAGCAAAGCTTAGTGATCTCATAAAATAAAAAAATATTGTAATATGCGTAAGTACAGAATTCAGAAACGCAGATAGTATGCAAAAATAAAGCAGTTTTAGGACGGATGCAACACTAATTATATAAATACAAGAAAGATCAATCATGTCTAAAGCATTTTATGCTTTATGCGTGATTGATTTTGGACAATAAGTGTAATTCTATTTAAACATCTCTAATATACGACACATTTAGCGGTGATATCACTTTAAGTATCACACAACTATAATAATTTATTTTACTTGGAAAATTAAAACCATCGGCGTAAAAGTAGGTTCTAACTCCTTGCTTAAATTTCATTTAAAATTTTTTCAAATGGTGCCACCGAAATATAAATCGGATCTCTATGTAAAAGCGGTGAGTATTTCTTTCATACATTTTTATTCCAGACTCCAGAGTTAAAGAGTTTTGCATGAACAAAAATTAATTCTTATACAAATCTTACAATCTCTTGTTAACATTTTACATTCACTAAGTTTGGCTTCGCTGTAGAAATATTCAAAGTTTGATGATCATTCAAACTCAATATTGTAACTGTGTTGGAGCAGAATATGTGTTCCCAGAAAAACGCAAAAATAAAGCGGTTTTAGGACGGATGCAACACTAAGTGTAAATTAAGGTGAATTTAAAATCACGATTTTGACACAAGGTGGAAGTAATATTTCATTTTGAAGTGGGTTACGTGACCTCTTCATATTATATGGGTGTCATTATTATTTCAATTTTTATTTAAGATCTACCGAACATATTTTGCTCAAATTCTTATTATATATTTTATGGAATACTTTGAATATTTCCTAAAATATTAGAAGCAATTTGGTAAATCAAGCAACTTCGCTTAAAAATTGTTTGAAAAATTTGGTCCCGTAGGGTGCAATATAATTTATCTTTTCAATCCGGGTTCAGTCCAAACCTCACAGGGTGATATCATTCATTATCATTCTCCTATGTCCCATAGACCGTCGTAACAACATTCTACAATTACATTTTGCTCATTTTGCTAAACTCGTTTTTACGGCAGTTATCGTGCGAACGAACAGATAGACATAATGGACAAAATCATAAACACTTTTCAACTATGTTGTAAAGTGGCAACGAAGTCAAACTCTTTTCAACTGTGTTGTAAAGTGCTAATTAACACATTTCAACTATTTTTAAAGTGTTAATAATCAAAATACGTTTTTTGTGACATTATTTTCGTGTTTAGGAAATGTAAGCGTATTTTATCTAAACAGTTATGATTTCATAAACCTTTAGAAAATCCATATCAACTTCCGACAAAATAAGTACGATATTCATAATGTCACAATCCCGGTGAGAAAGAGCAAAGACTAAGGGACACTATTTTATATCATCGCAAGTTTCGAAAAATAATCATCTGTCACATACCGTTACATAAAACTTTTCGGTTTTCTTGATTGAGATAACCGAAACCAAATTTTCTCTTGAGCTAATATGAATAAATGAGAATTTCCTTATATACAATAGTAAATGAAGGAAACATATTCTGATGGGCTCGAACATTCGAGTTTGCAAAGGACGAACGAGATTTGAACTGTTTGAAGCATCCCTGAACGCGAATCGCACATTTTGAGGTCATGTCTGTCTATGTTACAGTGTGTATGTGTGTGACCGTCAGCCAGATGCGATATCTTACGAAATAATGCTTTCGTTTTGAATGGAATCTAGTACAAATATTACAATCAGTGAATACTGGAACACTCTAGATTTTAAATGACATCAAATGTTTGGAATACACACAAATTTTGGAATGAAACTTAAACTTGAGTGTATGAAGTAAATAAAACTTGAGTGTATGAATGAAATATTCACAGTTTTCACATAGAGAGACAGACGATTTGTATTTCGATGACGTCATTTGAATAAAGTTTGAATGAAATTTTAAGCATGGAGTTAGAATGTACTTTTACCTACATGGTTTTAATTTTCCTAGTAAAATAAATTGGAGTTTAATCATAATTAAACAAATATCGGCGCGGAATGTATTGTAATTTAGACATATTTCAGTAAAAAAACAGTTGAAAATATGCAGTTCTATGGAGATATGCATTAGGTGTACAACTATGGAGATATAAATAATGTGGCATCACGTCTGATGTTAAAATAGCAAATTTAAGCACACATCCACAACAGAAAGTCTTTATTTCACTTCCTATAAGACGTACAAAAGTTTAAAAAAGACCATAGCGCTTTTGATCATAAGTACGCTCTTCTTCAGTGGCTACACGGAAATAAAAGTTTGAATCGTTCATATATAGACCAGATATAGCGACAAAATTTGCATAAATACAATTTACAAAAGAATCTACGTTTAGACAAGGATGAACCGTAAACAATATTTTTAGGGTTTCAAAAATTTCAACAACAAAAGAACAGCATATTAAATTACAATTTAATTACAGAAATCGAAAAAGGGGAGGGGGAGCAATCAAGCATAATCCCAAAAAGAGGAAGACGTCAAAGATAACTTTGCAGAGACTTGAATTGCATGGAGTCGAGAATGAGTCGCCAAGCGTAACTCAAATACATAACAGGGTCAAAATTACAAACGGACTCACGATAAATATAGATAAAAATCTGATGTGGGCAGCACATGACTTTCCCTGCAGACCTATATTAAAGTTCTCTTTATTTTAACTAAATTTATTTCACTTTTAATTCAATTTTCGTCCTCATGCGGTAACCGGGCTTATTTTCAAAGGTGGCGTAGGGAAAGTACGAAAAACTAAAATATCTCGAGAATGGCTAGTCCTAGTGTAATGGGGTTGGTCTTATTCTTTTTGTTGTCAAAAATTACGTATTAAATCAGCATTTAATGGATATATTTGAGTATACCCAGTTGCTTAGTTTAGATTTGGACGATTTTTGCGGACCATTTTGCAAAAAAAGGCAAGACATTTTTTTCCGAATCGTACCAAAATCTAATCAGCACCAAGGTAACCCACAAGTGACTCATCTACCGAATTTTGTGAAATTCGGTCCATCAGTTTTTTAGTTAGAGTGGATAAAATTTCTGCGGGCCATTTCGCAAAAAAGGCCGGTTCTTTTATTCCGAATCGTACCCAAAACTAATCAGCACCAGACTCGCTCACAAGTAACTTACCTACCAAATTTTGTGAAATTCGGTCCATTAGTTTTTTAGTTAGAGTGGATACAATTTATGCACAGACAGACACACAGACACACACACAGACGTCACGCTAAAAATATTTTTTTCGTATTCTAGTGGTCTCGAAACGTGTAGATCCGTCGAAAACTCGAGTTGTGAGTTTCGGCATGATTCCAATACTTTCCCTATACATTACCATGTATTGCAGGTAAAGTAAAAAGGGATTCAAAAAGGAGAATATCACGAGGGTTATTACAACGCATCAAAAGGAAAGTCTTATAAAAAAGAGGCTGGAAATTATCTTTAACAACAAATTAATAGCAAGAGCCGTAGAAAGTTTAGTATCCCTGACATGACATCCCGAGCATGTTCTGCTAAACAGATGCCAACGGTGCGTTTAGTACTTCCAATATATAATTTAAAATTACCATCGGTGGACAACAGGGGAACAACATACACCCCATCAAAGCTTTTAAAGTCATCCTTATCACCCAGTTTATCAGACCGAACATGGTTAAATAAAGAAGAAATTGTGAACGCGAAATGAATGACTGAATAAAATGAACGACTGAATGGAAGAACGACTGTTGGAAGAACGACTGATGGAAGAACGAAATTCCCTGCAAATGAAATTGCAGGGTGAGAGACGAAAGCCCAGACCGTCCGGCTCATCCTTAGACATTGAGAAGCAAGATGGGTGGCCGGTGAAGGGTGAGTGTGTGTGTGATAATTAAGTGAGTAGTATTTTTAATATTACTACAGACGATAGTTTCGAATGAAACCTTTACTGAGAGAACTACAGACTACATGTCTGCAGTATGTGTACAATAGGTTGAATACCCCCCCCCCCCGAACACAGACCCTGCAATAGCTACCATTTTTGCAAACATTTACCACGACTTAGGTGATTTCAGAAAGTAGCCAAATAGAGAAAATATCTTTGGATGGAGTAATTTTAAGAAGTCGCCAATTTGCGTTTAAAATGTCACCAAATTGTGTAGCCAATTCTTGCTACTTTGCACGCAGTGGACGTAAGCAATAATTACACTCTACAGCCAATTGCACTTTTTTGCAGACATGGAGTTCATGGCCTATAGGCCGTTAGTGTTCCCTATCTGTCCTTAAAGTTGGCGTAACAGAAAATATGTTCCCCTGTATTTAAGAGTGTTACGATCACATATTGAAATTACCATGCCAAATTCATTTGAATTTCCACATTCCCTAGGATAACAGCTATGTTTGAAACAGTTGATTATTTCTAAAGATACTATCAGTATACTCATAAGAATATCCGAATCGGATACTTACCCCACCAGAATACGCTAATATGAGATGAATTGTGGGGATAAAAAGATACATTACACGCAGATTATGTTCCAGAAACTGAAAAATACACCGTCTTCAAAGTCAGGAAGATAATGTAGCAAATACCTACCGAGGTCGGGTACTTATGTCGGTAAATTGGTGGTTTCGAAATCCAGAGGCATTGACACCCAAATGAATTCGAATATGTTTAAAAGTGATGAACAATTATATAAAGCTTAAAATCCATTGAAATTTGAACTTTTCTTCCATTCAGACGATAACAGATAAAATAGCGATATTGGAATTCGACTTTGCTATTTTATTGGTATTTTTTAAAATCGCGAATTTAAATAAATTTTCATGGTTTACTTTAACTCATTCTAGTTTTTCATGAGTTATAAAAATTAACAAATGAAGGACTACCTAAACTGATCAGAAATTAACACATTTTTTTAGTAGTAGCACGAACAAATGATTGAAAATACCAGATGATTTCGCAAGTAAGAAATTCCATTCTTTGTGGCTAAGAACAGAGGAATCAAATCCGCAATAGAAATTCGGAAACATAATATTACACTTCCTATGTACACAGTGTAATGTATAGGGAAAGTACTGTGGCGGATTGGAATTCGTGTTTTAGACGCAAGTTTCAAGCATCACTAAATATTTACCATGCCTGAAATTACTTTATATGATGTGGTTCACAATGATTAACTGAATGGAATTAAAATACGCTCACAAGCGAAGAGCATACATGGCTGAATTTACCCTCTTCGGCACACAATATCCCATAACCGCAATTGCATCAAGATATATTGTACTGTGGGTCATACCACGTAAAATTAGCACAGCGAATTTCTAGACCATTTCATGATCTTATAAACACCATCATATTTTTGTACACGAAAACAAGTTTTAGCTTTCTTTTGCCACCATTTTTGATCTGTGCATATTTTGACTTGTTGGAGACTGTCAAATTCCTTGTTTTCAGAGGTTCGAGGGAATGCCTGCAACTCCAACTATCAAAGAAACCTCAACAACCCAGTCTCCTAAAATTAGGCATTTTGAGCTTTCAGAATAGGTATTGGAATTGGTTTTCAGTATAACAAGATGAAAATGGCTTAAATTCAGCAATTATAAATTGCAAAATCGTCATTGTCATATACCTGAAAGTTCAGTAGAGCTAAAAACCAGAAACTAATCACTTTACAAACTAGAGAAAGATAGTTTTTAGTTTATCAAGTAAAAAATCCATTTTAGAAAGCATTTTCTACATTTTTTTTTACTTTCCCTGCCAAACATGGTAAAGTATAAAGAAAGAATTGGAATCATGTCCTAAACCGCAACACGAGTTTTCGACGGAGCTACATGTTTCGAGACCTCTAGAATACGAAAACAACTATTTTTAGCATAACGTCTTAATCATAACAAGTAATTAGCATAGCGTCTTTAGCATAACAAGTAAAAAAATCCATTTTAAAAAGCTTTTTCTACATTTTTTTTGCTTTCCCTGCAATTAGAATACGGAAACAACTATTTTCAGCGTGGCGTCTTTGTGATTTATGTATCCACACTAACTCAAAAACTAATTGACCGAATTTCATAAAATTCGATAGGTAAGTCACTTGGGTATGACCCTGGTGCCGATTAGCTTTTAGTACGATTCAGGATAAAAGAACCCGCCTTTTTTTTGCGAAATGAACCGCAAATATTGCCTGTAACTACTCTAGCTGAGAAACTATTAGAACGAATTTCACAAAATTCGGTAGATAAGTCGCCTAACAAGTCGGGTTAACCTGATACCGATTAGATTTAGGGACGATTTGGAAAAAATAACCTGCCTGTTTTTGTAGAATGGCCTGCAAAAATAGTCAAAATCTAAAATAAAGAACTACGTATACTCAAATATATCCATTAAATATTGTTTTATACTTGATTTTCAAAGAAGAAAAGAATAAGACCAACCCCATTACTCACTAGGTCATTTACACTAGGTCTAGCCGTTCTTGAGCTATTTTAGTTTTTTATTTTCTCTATGCCACCTTTAAAAATAAGTCCATTTACCAACTGAGAACGGAAATTTAAATAAAAGTGAATTAAATTTAATTAAAATAAAGATAACGTGGGTTCAAGTCTTCAGTGAAAGTCATGTGCTGCCCATATCGGAAATTTTTTTTACTCTAAATTTGCAAAAAATTCTCAAGCATTTCATATTCCATTGAGTGTGTTATACATTATAGTAAGAACACGATTACAAAATTTAAAAAAAATAAATATTTGGGGGGTTTCATAATTTAACACAATAAAACATCCTGATTTTCCGAAAGGTTCATTTTCATGTATTAGTGGATCTGCGCATATACAGGACCATGTATTATGATGTCAGTCGAAAAAAAATAGCTAAGTAAAATTGGAATCCCGACTATAGGTGAATTGAATATTTCTTGCAGTCCCGGCTACATATATAACTGCAATCCTGAAATCGATATAAAAAACAAGGGAAAATATGAAAATTGAGGTTAATATATTTTTGATAGAAGTAGTCGTTGAATTTATATCGTAGTTTACATTTTGAACCTCAAATGTGTCTCAAGTATAAAGTGTCTTTTCAGATATTGATGAATTAGTAATAAACTTATAAGAATCAATTAAAATTCAATATCTTGTTTATGTAGAATAATCAATGTCTGCTGCATGCATTATTAATTCACATAATTATAAAATATTTTAATCACCACTGTTAAATTCATGCTGTTAAATAAAAAAATATAATTCCACTCACTTTGTTGAATTTCTGGTTGGTACCCTGTTGATGTGGAACTCATAAGAACCAAGTTCAGCGTGACAAGACTCTAATACAGAATATATTATACGATTAGTAAACAACTTTCAAAAAATATTTTATTCTAGAATAAAATTACTCATAATTATATTAATACATGACACAACATTTCCAAGCAATCTTAAATCGAACAATTCCAGACGGATTTTGCATGTAAAGCCTCCAAATCGTTAGATTCGAAATTCATTCCTATCCGCCCGATAAGTGGCTTTTCGATTACTTTTAACACATTCAAACTAGGTCACAGGCATGCGATTCAAGACCTCGTTTGCCAAAGCTGGATATTCTTCGTGGAACATTTGCGATGATTCATAATGTATGATATCACGGTTAACTACAAGAAATGAAATTACTGAATTTTTGAAATCATGGTCGCTGTGGGCATCAAACAGGACAAGGTGAAGGCAAGCATTTTCTTTTGTCAGGTAATCAACCATAAATTCGCCACACAACCTCTTCAGAAGTTGCATCGCATAGTTGTCCGCAGCCACGTACAGTTCCTGGGCTGTTTCCTCTGTTAAATCATCCAGATTTGCGGCGTATATATACCTCACAAGCTGTTTCAGTGCAGATGCACCGATATCGGAGACTTCAATGACACTCTCTATGTTCTCGTTTGTTTCGGTTCTGATGTTTTCTGCAAAAACTGGTGATCTGGCAGACAGGACGATTTTGTGCGCGGATATGATAATGCCGTTGCATTTCAGCTTAATGTCTGTTTGGATTTTGTCTTCTAAGGCTTTTAGGAAATCGCTTGATAGAGTCGTCTTGTGGGATAATCCAGAGGCTAATCCAGATGTCTCGGTCATCATATCTAGAAAATATTGTAAAAGTCAGTTATCTGTTCTCGTCATAAAATAAAAATTTAAAGTTATTTATTTACAAGCTTATGCAGGGACAAGACAGGTAGTGGGTATAGTTAGTCACAGAAAACATAGATTTCGTAATGATATTCCTAAATTTTTATAATTTTATAGAAGTCTGAATTGCAAAATATCCTTTACATAATGATGATCACTCTGTTGACATTAGACTTTCTTTAAAGGGTCAATTATTACGGGGTGAAGTTCGTTGAATATGCCATCTAAACATTTGAACGATTTAGCATTTCAACATGAGGGATCTAGTAACAAGCGAGTTTTGGCGGGAATTCTATATTATTTCACATTGTGGTGAAATCCACTAATGAAAAGTTTTACTTTGTGTCACTGCGTTTGTAGTTTACATAGTATTCCTAGTATACAGAATATTTAATATTAACAATGGAGAAACTCACACTTACTTCAATATACATTCATCATTTCCAACTTTAACAATAGTTATAATGACTAATCTGAAATTAACTACAAAATAGTTGAGAATAAATAACACACTGGTTGAAATAACAAAGTTTTAACTTACTCGGAAGCTGTATGATCTACCTTCATACAGCCTCTGAAACAAGCAAATAGTTTTTCTTTATTTTTATATTCTTTATAATGCAGTTATTTTTATAATTCCTTATTTTTAACACTCGTTTGTTGTAATTGAACTGATATAGTTGACTAATAGGTGAACTAATTTAGCTCTCTATATTGGCAAATCCTCGATTGTTTAAAGAATTACTTTACATTTCAGTCTTTTACTCATTGGCATTTGAAGTGTTTTCGAATGTTTTTTTTTTCAAATTATTTGGTGACTGCAGCTCATATAACTTCAGAAATGTTATGCTACATTTCTTCATTTTATTAATTTGTGTAGTATCTTACAACTCTCTATTGCTGCAGATATTTTTATAGTTCAGAACTTTGTAATGAAATTAGCTCGCATATCTATCAACATTTTTTTTAATTTTTAATTACTACACAATTTTAAGCAATTTATTTACAAATTAGTTTGCAAAAATATTTGTTTTTTAAGTTGACCGTTTGAAACACTTACGTCTGCATCTGTAAATGGTTACTTTCCAATTTATTTTATTAGAGGGTATTTTTGTTCATATGCACTGTATACACCGATCTAGCTATTAAAGCATTTTGGTAAATCCGGAGATTAGGTCACCGCAAATTTTTTTCTAAGTACAAAATCGGGCCAAGTTGGCCTGTGGTTGGCGCTTTCTGCCGTGTTTTGAAATTGGCTCCACCCATCCTCAGTGATGTCATTTACCGTCATTAGAAATAGGCTCCTCCTACCAAAATGATGTTTTGGTAGAAGAACCCTGTTTCTAAAGACAGACTATTGTGTTTGTTCTAAACAAGATTTTCTAATATAAATGATAATTTAATTTAACTTAAATAACAGTGAATAATACTCAAAAAAACGTTACAAAATAATATTTTTGTGTATTTTAAGAAAATTAAATAACTTTATAAAACTGCAGAATAAAAAAATTAATAATACTCATGTAAACGTTCCAAAATCAGATTTTTGTAAAATTTAAAATTTTTATGCTACAATTTTATCTGTGCATATCAAGATCGCTTTCTCCATCTAACTGAGGATCCATATAAAGGAATGGGTTCGACCTACAGGTCCGTGTAAGAACAGGGATTTGATCTAAAGATCGAAAATTGTGGAACGGATGTATTAGTGGTCCGTATGTACCAGTGGTCCGTACAGGGGCAGGGGTTCGACCTGAAGGTCGTTCTACACCGGAACGGGGCCCCCAGTGATCTCCGGTTTATTAGGAACGGTCGCCTGCGGCGCCCAGACACAGAATATGCTACAATTTTATCTGTGCATATCGCACGTAGCAAAATCACTTTCTCCATGCAACCGAGGATCCGTATTTATCACTCATAATCCCTTTCATAACACACCAATTAATCACTTCTTTCAAACCTTTATTTTCCAAATCATAGTAAAATTTTATTCTAGATTCATTCATACCAACATCCATTCTACCACGCTTTACAAAACTACACTCACCTTCCATTTGCTCGCGCATACCAGAAGACATAAGGGAAATATAATCGACGACAAAAGCAAATCCGCAAAACTAAAACGAATAATTATTACAAAATAAATCAAATAACGAAAGAACAAGCAAACACGCACAACAATGGCCAAAAATATTGATAGAAATGTTCTTTTACATCAAAAAACTGTAGCAAACACAAAAACGTATTCTTATTGGATGCTACACAATTTCCGCCGAAAACATCCGATACAAGAGGTTACCAGATTGCAACATAAAGTGCGTGGCGTCTTCTCCGATTTAACCTCACAAAGTGCGTGGCGTCTTCTCCGATTTAACCAAGGTGACCTAATCTCCGGATCAGCCAGCATTTTTTTTAATTAATATTTGCAGTTTATTTTTACATACTTTATTTTTTCAGTCAGATAATGATTTCTGTATGAGTAACCTCATTCAATTTTGAACTGTCATGCGCCTTCACCCGCTTACCAATATCAGTGTGACTACAGTTTATCATCAATAAGGTAACATTTTATTTCCCCTGTAATACAAGATAATGTATGCGAAAATGTTTTAATCATGCCGAAAATCAACTTGGATTTACATGTTTTGTTAAAAGTAAGCGAAAAAATATGATGTAAACAGCACATCACTGTACCTGCAGATACAAATTAATTTTAGAATTTTTTATTTCATTATGCAAGAATTTGAGATGAATTATGATATGTAGCAAAGATACTTTTATCATATTATATCCAATTTATCTTTTCAGAGCAATTTCGTTTCATTTGGCAGCTTAATTTACTTAAAATTCTTCAGCTCGTCTGGTAACGTATAAATACATTATTGGAATCATGCCGAAAATCGCAAATCGAGTTTTTAACGGATCTACACGTTCTGAGACTTCTTGAATATGAAAAACATATTTTTAACTTGACGTCTGTGTGTCTGAATCTGTGCAATGTATGTTTTAATTCTGAAGTTAATGGACCAAATTTTAAAGAATTTGGTAGATAAGTTACTTGTGTATGACCTTGGTGCAGATTAGTTTTTGGTACGATTCAGGATAAAAGAACCCGTCTTTGCGAATTGGCTGTAAAAATTGAGTGTATTCACTCTATCGAAAAAACTAAATACATTTTGTAAAATTTAATGTATAAGTCACATGTACAAATTATACCCTTTTAGTAATTAGATTTTGGTATGATTCGGAAAAAAATAACCTGCCTTTGTTAGCAAAATGGCCCCTCAAAAATATTCAAAATCTACAAAGAAAAGTACTTATGCTCGAATATATTTATTAAATGATTGTCTTATGTGCAAGTTTTAACAATGAAAAGAATAAGACCAGCCCCATTGCGCTAGGGCTATCCGTTCAAAATACCTTAGGGTTTTTTTGCATTTTCGCTACGCCATCTTGGAAAATAAGTCAAGTTACCAAATGAGAAAGATCATTGATTTAAAAGTGCACATTCACTGTAGATTAAAAAATGAATGGGTGCTATTTTGCGAAAATTAAACTCAATATAATGTTCCATTAAACAAATGAAGAGAACGTGAAAATGAAACTGCAGAGAAAGCCATGTGCTGGCCACATCAGATTTTTACTTTCCCTGCAGTACATGGTAATGTATAGGGGAAAGTATTGGAATCATGTTGAAAATCGCAACTCTAATTTTCCACGGATAAGCGTTTTGAGATCTCTAGAATACGAAAATATATTTTTAGCGTGACACCTGTGTGTGCGTAAGTGTGTCTGTCTGTGCAATGTATGGGTCTATTCTTACTCAAACTAATGGACAGAATTTCATAAAATTTGGTAGGCAAGTCAATTGGGTGTGACCCTGGTGCTGATTAATTTTTGGTACGATTCGGAAAAAAGCAGGATCCGCCTTTTGTCGCGAAATAGCCGGGAAAAGTTTCACATATCGTCTCTAGCTAAAATGCTAATTGACCAAATTTCACAAAATTTGTTATATAACTTACTTGTGGGATACTCTGGTGATGATTAGATATTGATATGATTTGGAAAATAACAAACTGATTTATTTTACGAAATGGCCCCACAAAATCTAAAAGAGAAATACGTATGCTCAAATATGATTTAAATTCTTGTTTTATACGCAATTTTTGACGAGGAAAAGAATATAACCAACACAATTACATTATGACTAACCGTTAAAGATATTTAAGATTCCTTTCATTTTTGTTATGCCGCTTTCGGGGATAAATGTTCCATTACCAAATAAAACCAATATTAAATAAAAATTCAAATTTAATATTACTATAATAATTAGTTAAATTATGTGTAATTCTACGAAGAAATAAATAAAAAATGACTTAGGATGAACCTATCTCGAGATATTTTGTTTTTAGAATTTTAAGGACCTGAAGAAAGTGAAGTGTACTCAGTTGACAAATGAAGGAACGATGCTATAAAAAGGCAAATAGGATACAATATCAGAAACATATCCACGTTTTGTCTGCAATTATACTCAATTTAATGCATAATGAAAAAATTAGTTTAAACCCGCAATGAAAGTCATGTGCTTCCCATATCAGATTTTTACTTTCCCAGCAATACATGATAATTTATAAGGGAAGTCCTGTTGAAATCATGTAAAAAATCGCAACTAGAGTTTTCGAAGGATATATATGATTTTTTGACCTTTAGAAAAACTATTTTTAGCTAGACGTCTGTATGTGCAATATTTGTATTGAATCTAAACTCAAAAACCAGTGGAACAAATTTCATAAAATTTATAGACAATCACTTGTGGGTGATTGGGGTGCCGATTACATTTTGGTCTGAATTAGAATAAAAGAATATGCCTTATTTGTGACATGGGATCAAGAATCTCTTGCATCATCTCTAGCTGATAAACTAATGGACCAAATTTAAAAAAAATTGTATATATGCTGCTTGTGGATTATCTTTGTGCTGGTTAGATTTTGGTAAGATTGGAGAAGTGGAGTCTGCATTATTTAACGATAGGCCCCTCAAAAATTGTTCAGATCTAAAATGCAATGCTACAGATATATTAAAAAAATTCATATTTCCTGCGTAATTTTTGAGGGCGAAAATAATAGGATCAAACCCATTAGTCTTAGATGAACCAGCCTCCAGATACTGAAGTTTTATAAATTGGGGAACTTAGATGTTTTTCAAAGTAGTGGAAAAAATATGACATTTCATAAAATTTAATTTTTACATTCAGTGGGGGTAATTCTGATACTCATTAAATTTGGGTTTGATTCGGAAAATATATAATTGTTGAGATAAACATAAGCATACCCGCTAAAATGTGAAATAAATGACGAAAATTGCTGAAATATATCAAGATCTTGCTGTAATTTCTGACAGCACAGTGAATAAGACTATACCCATGACTCCAAAATTAAATGTTTTTAGATATTTGTTTTTTAGAATTTAGAAGTTCCTTAAATTGCCAAATGAATCGGAAGTGAATTAAAACTGCAATTTGGATATAATATCAGAAAAATATTCATGTTACTTTCTGCACATAAACTCAATTTAATTTATCAAGAAATCGAAAATAAGGAAACGAATTTGAATATGCATTGAAAGTCATGTGCAGCTCATATCAGATGTTTTCAGATTGCTTTAAACTTTTGATTTCGCGAATACCATCACTTGCAAATCTTATTGTTGGCTGAAATACATTCAAAATATTGCTAGTTAAAATATTGTATAATCACAAATAACGTTATTGTAACAATCACAAATAATGTTATTGTAACAATCACAAATAACGTTATTGTAACAATCACAAATAACGTTATTGTAACAATCACAAATAACGTTATTGTAACAATCACAAATAACGTTATTGTAACAATCACAAATAACGTTATTGTAACAGTCACAAATAACGTTATACATATAACGGCTGGTGGTCTGATTAAAAAAATAATTTACATGCTCGATTGTGAGCTGAAAGTTGATATGACAAAAGTATTTTTGCGTAGCGAAATTGCATACTCACTGTTCAAAAGCTTATAAAAATTATATATATAGACTCTAGTTAGATAGAAAAAATACAGTTCCCTTAAATGATGAAAATTTATATAAAAAGCATGGAAGCCAGCTTACCTCTTCTGTTTCCATTGGGTCCATCAATGTGTTCTGTAGCAGAAAATATACAAACAAATTTCAACGGGCTTGACAGCCATCTTGTAACTTTAGGGGTAAAAGTCTCAGAATTATGCCAAATATTTTCACATTGAATGAATTTAGTTACTGGAAATGAGTTAGTCATCCCGCATAACTCCCCTTCGGTAAAAAAGCCCTTTATCCAAACAGCTTTCTCAAGTTTTCTGTTATCTCTTTCACAGAGATTTATAATGACACCATGTGCTTTATAACTAATTCGAAACTGCCATTGCAATTCATATAACCCGAAATATTGACTAAACGAATCAGTTCCGAACTTAGTATTATTTCTAATTTGCCAAACAATCTTGGGTTTCACCAAAACAGGCACCATTCTATATCCAAAATTTGCTGAACTGGCACAGATATTAAACTGACAGACTGCGAAATGGCTTTGGGATTTCCGCTAGGGAAAAACCGGCATTATCCCTATAGCTCCACACTACATCACAGGAAAATACACAACAGCTCGCATGAAGAAAAATACTCCAAGTCACTGGGAAAATACAGACAAACACACAACTCAAAGACAAACAAAAACAAGAAAGATCAATCATGCTTAAAGCATTGATTATGAAACATTTTCCAACTTCAATGCAATATTATTTAAACATGTCTAAAATGCAATACATTCCTCGGTAATATTTTAAAACTTATCACAATACTACATTAATTTATTATATTTGAAATCTTAAACCTTCATAAAAAAAATTAACTTCATTCAAATGACAGCATTAAAGTATAAATTGCCTGGTTTAAACATCTCTAAAATGTGATACATTCCTCGGTAATAATTTTAGAATTGTCATAATACTACGATAATTTATTATATTTGAAAACTTCATCGAAAACAACTGAAATCCATTCAAATGACGTCATGGAAAAAATAATACGCCTGGCTCTCTCTATAAAAGCAACATTTCATTCATAAATAATTCCCCCATTCATGTCATTCATCACAATACTATAATAATTTATTTTATTTAAAAATTAAGACCATGGAGCTACAAGTAATTAAACTATATGCGCAAAACTTCATCGAAAAATATCGTCCTTCTCTTTCTGAAATCAATGAATATTTCATTCATATCAGCTAAGCAGACTCCATGGACTAAATGATTTTGTGTTAAAGAATTACAGCAATTCTAATTCAACTCATTCTACATATTTTGCTGTTTACATTTTACATAGGTGAAAAATAGGCTTAGTTGTAGAAATAATCAAATTTGGGATAGGCATTTAAACACAAATATATTGTTATTGCGTTGTTTCAGTATGTAGATGCACAGAATTTAGGCAAAAATAAAGTAGTTTTAGGACGGATACAACACTCAATATGAATTAAAAAGAACTTTAAAAATCATGATATTGAGACAAGATGGATGCCATATATCATTTTGAAGTATGTCACGTGATCGTTTCATATCATGGTCACGTGATCGCTTCATATAAGAGGTGTTATTAATATTTTAATTTTTATTTAAAAAACTACTGAATATATTTCGTTGAATTTTTTTTTATATATTTTATGGAACAATTTGAATATTGCCTAAAATTTTCGAAGCAATTTGTGAATTTTAAATCCGCTTAAAAAATGCTTGAAAAATAATGTCCCATAGGGCTCAATGCATTTCATTTTTTCAACCCGGGTTCAATCCAAAACTAATTGGGTGATATTATTCATTTATATTCCCATAGGTTCTACAGACCGTCTGAATAACATACTAAAATTTCATTTTGATTAAGTCATTTTTACGGCAGTAATCGTGCTAACGGACAGACAGACAGACAGACAGACAGACAGAATGAACAAAGTCATAAACACTTTTCAACTTTGTTGTAAAGTGTTAAAAAAGGAGAGAAGCTCTATCTTTCATCCTAACTCTTAAAACTTGCTATGAGCTCGACCTGTGCCTCTTCAAAACGTTGTACAATTTTTTTATTTTCATCTTTTATTTTCTGCCAATACTCATTCGTATAAATTTTTTCATTCCTAATGGTTTGTTCTTCGTCCATATCAGTTTCACTTTCCTCCCCCGCTTCCGTATCTGATTCTGCGTCTGTATTTCTCTGCACTGAAACCAATTCTATGTTGCTCCCCTTTGGTTCAGTCTCATTTTCTCTGTCCCTCTGTTCTTTTTAACACTTTACAACAAAGTTGAAAAGTGTTTATGACTTTGTTCATTCATTCTGTCTGTCTGTCTGTCCGTTAGCACGATAACTGCCGTAAAAATGACTTAATCAAAATGAAATTTTAGTATGTTGTTCAGACGGTCTATAGGACCTATGGGAATATAAATGAATAATATCACCCAATTAGTTTTGGATTGAACTCGGGTTGAAACAATGGAATACATTGAGCCCTATGGGACCTAATTTTTCAAGCATTTTTTAAGCGGATTTAAAATTCACAAATTGCTTCGAAAATTTTAGGCAATATTCAAATTGTTCCATAAAATATATAAAAAAAAATTCAGCGAAATATATTCAGTTGTTTTTTAAATAAAAATTAAAATAATAATAACACGTCTTATATTAAGCGATCACGTGTCCATGATATGAAACGATCACATGACCCACTTCAAAATGATATATGGCATCCATCTTGTGTCAAAATCGTGATTTTTAAAGTTCTTTTTAATTCATATTGAGTGTTGTATCCGTCCTAAAATTACTTTATTTTTGCCTGAATTCTGTGCATCTACATACTGAAACAACGCAATGACAATATATTTCAGTTTAAATGCTCTTCCAAATTTGATTATTTCTACTATTAAGCCTATTTTTCACCTATGTAAAATGTAAACAGCAAAATATGTAGAATGAGTTGTATTAGAATCGCTGTAATTCTTTAACACAAAATCATTTAGTCCATGGAGTCTGCTTAGCTGATATGAATTGATTGATTTTAGAAAGAGAAGGACGATATTTTTCGATGAAGTTTTACGCATTGAGTTTACTTATTTGCAGCTCAATGGTCTTAATTTTTAAATAAAATAAATTATTATAGTATTGTGATGAATGACATGAATGGGGGAATTATTTATGAATGAAATGTTGCTTTTATAGAGAGAGCCAGTCGTGTTATTTTTTTATGACGTCATTTGAATGGATTTCAGTTGTTTTCTATGAAGTTTTCAAAAAAAATAAATTATCGTAGTATTATGATAATTCTAAAATTATTACCGAGGAATGTATAACATTTTAGAGATGTTTAAACCAGGCAATTTATACTTTAATGCCGTCATTTGAATGAAGTTAATTTTTTTCGATAAAGGTTTAAGGTTTCAAATATAATAAATTAATGTAGTATTGTGATAAGTTTTAAAATATTACCGAGGAATGTATTGCATTTTAGACATGTTTAAATAAAATTGCATTGAAGTTGGAAAGTGTTTCATAATCAATGCTTTAAGCATGATTGGTCTTTCTTGTATATATATAACGTACTTTAAAATGATACCGTAAAGTACTTGTTTGAAGTGTAATTACTTTTTTCATACTTTCAAGAACACCATAATTGCCGTCAAACATAATGCTGTAGATGCCTGACGAGTAAAATAGTTTGGATGAAATGCTATTGGAATGCTTTGTTGGAATTGGGAAAATTATTTTTTAATCAACCATGTAAAGGCATGTTTCATTTTATTGCGTAATACTGTAATTGTTGAAATTGCGCAATAAATGTAATATTAATCAAATTGCTGTCGTTTTTCTTCCCTTTTTCCCTATTCCCTTCTTAAAAAAATCTAATGTGGGCTGCACATTACTTTCACTACATAAAGCAATGAATCTACATCTTCCTCAGCAAAAGAAATCTCATGTGAGCAGCACATGGCTTTTCCTGCAGACTCACATTTACGTTACATTTATTTATTCAAATATTCACTAAATTGAGTTTATTTGCACAAAATAACAGCCATAATTACTTTAACTTACACTGAATTTGCACTTTTAATTCAATTTTCGTTTTTAACACTTTACAACAAAGTTGAAAAGTGTTTATGACTTTGTTCATTCTGTCTGTCTGTCTGTCTGTCCGTTAGCACGATAACTGCCGTAAAAATGGCTTTATCAAAATGAAATTTTAGTATGTTGTTCAGACGGTCTGTAGGACCTATGGGAATATAAATAAATAATATCACTCAATTAGTTTTGGATTGAACCTGGATTGAAAAAATGAAATACATTGAACCCTATGGGGCCTAATTTTTCAAACATTTTTTAAGCGGATTTAAAATTCACAAATTGCTTCGAAAATTTTAGGTAATATTAAAATTATTCCATAAAATATATAAAAAAAATTCAGCAAAATATATTCAGTAGTTTTTTAAATAAAAATTAAAATAATAATTACACCTCTTATATGAAGCGATCACGTGACCATGATATGAAACGATCACGTGACCAACTTCAAAATATAATACGGCATCCATCTTGTCTCAAAATCGTTATTTTTAAAGTTCTTGTTATTCATATTGAGTGCTGTATTCGTCGTAAAACCTCTTTATTTTCGCTTAAATTCTGTGCATCTACATACTGAAACAACGCAATTACAATATATTTGAGTTTAAATGAGCATCCAACTTTGATTATTTCTCAACGAAGCCTATTTTTCACTTATGGGAAATGTAAACAGCAAAATATGTAGGATGAGTTGCATAGGAATTGCTGTATTTTTTTAACGCAAAGGAATTTAGCTCATGGAGTCTGCATAGCTGATATGATAGAAATATTCATTGACTTTACCGAGAGAAGGACGATTTTTTGCGATGAAGTTTTAAGCATAGAGTTAAATTACTTACAGCTCCATGGTCTTAATTTTTAAATAAAATAAATTATTATAGTATTGTGATGAATGAGATGAATGGGAAATTATTTATGAATGAAATGCTGCTTTTTTAGAGAGAGCCAGGCGTGTTATTTTTTCTATGACGTCATTTGAATGAATTTCAGTTGTTTCGATGAAGTTTTTAAATTTCGATGAAGTTTATCGTGGTATTATGATAATTCTAAAATTGTTACCGAGTAATATATCACATTTTAGAGATGTTTAAACCAGGCAATTTATATTTCAATGCCGTCATTTGAATGAAGTTCATTTTTTTCGATGATTGTTTAAGTTTTCAAATATAATAAATCAATGTTGTATTGTGAGAAGTTTTAAAATATTACCGAGGAATGTATTGCATTTTAGATATGTTTAAATAAAATTGCATAGAAGTTGGAAAGTGTTTCATAATCAATGCTTTAAGCATGATTGATCTTTCTTGTTTCTTTTTCCGCTTGCCTTGCACTATCGGTTTCCCTCTGTTGCACTCTTTTTCCCTCTTCTAGTTGTCTAAGTTTAGATTCTATAATTTGGATTCTCTTTTCCAGTCTTGAGGTGGTCTGGGTTAGTCTCTCTACTTTTTCTATATAATAGTTCTGTGTTTTTCCTACAGTTTTCTGGATCTCTACTAGGATTTTGCCTAAGTACTCATTGTCTGTAACTTTTTTATCCACTCTTATTCCCCCCTTGGGAATTGATTTTTTACAATTTGTTGCATACTCCACTTTGTTCTCAATTGAGAACAAAGTGGTGTCCTGTTTATCTACTATGTTTGGTTCTTTATCTCTTTATATTATTTGGTGAGACTCTTTTTCCTTCTTCACAACGTTACAGTGTATACTTCTTGCCAAATAACTTTTTCCATACCTAAAACAGGTTTTTGTTTCCGAGTCGCAGGCTGTCAGTTCATGTTTTCCACCACATGCACTACACTTAGGTTTATCAGTCAGCTCCGTTTGGTATGACTAAAGTTTAAACAGATTTGGCGAATTATAGGTTTTTCTATGTAGGGAACAACTCTATATCGATTATGTCCAATCTCAAGATGTTCTCTTACTGTCTTCCCTATTTCCCGTAATAAGAACAATGGAATTTGTTCATCGCTTTTAGGCTTAGTGAATCTTACGATTTCACTCCATGTTATGCCTTGGTTATTTAGTTCTGCTATTTCCTCCAACGATACAGAGGTTTCTAAGTCCCTTATGATTACCTTATTCCTTATTGTTTCATCTACTATACGCGTTTCCACCAAGCGTCCGCATATTTGCGTTTTCTTTAGTAGGCTTACTGCACTATGACATGAGTTAACAATTATTCCCAAGTTTTTATTCCTCGCAGCCTCCACACCAACTACTTTCCTCGCTCACAGATATTCGTCTAATTCCCTTTTCAGCGCCACTATGTTCACTTTCAAAATTTTTTCATTTTCGCTCGTAATGTTAATTTTTACCGAGTCAATTCTATTTTGAAAAGCTAATTGAGTTTTTTCTATGTCGTTCCATTTATTTAATTTCCACCTCTCCGTATTCCGGGAAATTTTGCCGTTTTTTCCTGCCACATTGTCAACTTCAGCATATTTCCGTTTACCTTGTGGCACACTATTTCCTCCTGACTCGCCTTCCATGCAACAGTCAACGTTCCAAAGGTTATTCAAAAAAAGTATATTGAATAAATTAATATATCTCAGTTAAGAAATTCTAAAAATATCACAGCACTCAATTCTTTCGGTTGCAGTAAACTTACGATCATTTCCATACAAATGAAGAACACGAAAACAGAACCCAGATTTTAAAATTCAATTAAAAGAATATTCCTCAAGGAATCAGAGTTGCCAGTGTGTTTCAACTAAACTATCCAGACTCAAGGATATTTATTAGAGAGTTAAGCACTCGGCTCGGGAACCAATGAAAAGTTGCCAGCTTGACGTAATAGGAATTAAGATTCACTCCTTTATTTATTTCCTTCTTTCCTTTTTTCTCATAGTTGAGAAGCAAATGGTGTTTAACCATTGGCTTTAACCTCCAACGAACTGTTTTTTCCTCGATAGGAGGATATGATTTTTCTGCAGCAGGTTGCGGATAATTATGTCTATTTGTCCCATTCGTATTCGTATACAAACCATTTTATGCAAGCATTACTGATAATGTTGATCGGGATTTGGGTATTTGTTATTGTCTGTAAGACTGTTAAAAGTTTCCGTACAATTCCTTTTTTTTAGCTATTCAGAAAATTATATATATATATATATATATATAATACAACTGAGAATGAAGAAAGAACAACAATGTATCAAAATATCGCCGGGGGGATTGTGCCCCCACTTCCCTATTAAGCCAGCGTAATGTCATGACGACACTTGCGGAAGAGAATACAATGTCGCAAACCAAGTACATTATACTAAAACTTAAAATGTTTTTTACATTTAAAGTTTTTTAATGTTTTTTGCATTTAAAGTTTTAGTATAATGTACTTGATTTGCGACACTGTATCCGCTTCCGGGAGTGTCGTCATGACATTAAGCTGGCTTAACCGGGAAGTGGGGGTCACAATCTCCCCCCGCCAAATTTTGATACATTGTTGTTCTTTCTTCATTCTCTTCTGTATTATATAAATGTGCTTGTTTGAGCAGCATAGCGCTTTTAGGTATATTTTCAGTAGTTCGATTTCGCTGAGGTTAATAGATATTTATATATATATGGGACATATGGGAATGTAAATGAATAATGTCATCCAATTAGTTTTGGATTGAACCCGGGTTGAAAAAATCAAATACATTGAATCCTATGGGAAATAATTTTTCAAACATTTAATAAACGAATTTAAAATTTACAAATTGTTTCGAAAGTTTTAGAAAATATTCAAACTATCCCATAAAATATATAAAAAAAATTCCTGTTTGGTAGTTGTTTTAATAAAAATTTAAGTAATAATTGCACCCACATTATATGAAGATATCATGTTACCCACTTCAGAAAAAAATACGGTATCCAGCCTTTTTTTCCAGTATAAAAATCGTGATATTTAAAATTCTTTTAAATTTATATTTTGCATTGCATCCGTATGTTTTCGTATTTTCTATGCATCTATGTTCTGGACAAACGCAATTACAATATTTGTGAGGTTAAATGATTATCAAGTGTCGGTTATGTCTACAACGAAGCCTAAATTTAATGAATTTAGCATGTAAATAAGTGATTGTAAGATGAGTTGTATAGGAGTTGGTGAATTTTTTTCACGCAAAATTATTTAGCTCTGGAATCTGTAATAAACGTGATATGAATGTGTGATATTTATTGCTTTTACGGATCCAGACGATTTACATTTCGAAAACGTCATTTGAATAGAGTTAGTTTTTGAGAATGTCGAACTGACGTTTAACTTACTGTACGTTTTTGAAAAAGCTGTAATTTTTTCGGCAGGCAATTTAATTCTTTATACACAGTCTTTTGCAAAAAAAAAAAAAAAAAAAAAAAAAAAAAAATCATCTTGAAAAAAGTGACTGTTTTTATTGAAATTAAATTCGCGTACAGCTCATACACAGGTAATGAAATGATTACAAAATCAAGGCAGAACCCATCAATGTTAAGCAATTGCACACTGAATTTTCAAATCAGTTATCAATGAAATCCCCATTGGCGGAAATGCATGCTTGTATACGTCTAGGTAAGGAGTGATAAAGCTTCCTAATGTCATCCTGCGATACATTCTGCAAGACATTCCTCAATTGTAACCACAGATCTGCTGCATTTCGTGGTGCCCGAATTTGGAGGCCTAGCATGTCCCATACATACTTGATTGGCGAAATGTCTGGTGATCTTGCTCGCCAGGGAACAACAGTATCAACAGAACGGAAACAGTCTACATATATGTGTAGCGTGGCATTATTTTGTTGGAAAATGGTCCCAGAATGACGTGCCATGAAGTGTAACACAAACGACCTCAGGATTTAATTAACATATCGTTGAGTTGTTAAAGTTGTAAGCAGGTTGACAAGAGGCAGCCTGCTGTCGTAAGAGATAGCACCCCACATCTTCACACCAAGGGTAATGACTGTGTACCTGTGTAAAACAAAAGCTGATAGGGACCGCTGACCCTGGCGCCTCCCCACACGTACCCGATTATCATCTGCTGATAGACTGAAGCGTAATACATCGCTGAACACTAAGCGGTGACAATCTGCTGGCAGCCATGATGCTCGGCTACGAGACCACATCAAACGACTCAGTCGATGTTGTAAAGTTATGGGCAGACGTCTTAAATGCCGTCGTGAGCGTAACCCCACCTCAGCCAAGCGGTGTGAAATGGTGAAAGGTACCACGTGTGATATGGAAGAGGCTGTAGCACGTTGGATGGCGGAGAATGATTCTGTTGGACCAGTTCCGGCCTGTCGTACAATCATCCGATCTTGCTTCACATTCGAGAATCTCGGCCTTCCACAGCCTCCATTCACCGTTGAGCTCCTTGCAGCAACCATTGCTGCCAGCGCCTTTCCACAGCAGTGTCCGTTCGGTACAGCTGACGGCCTATTGCTCGGCATGACCAGCCATTTTCATGCATGCCGAATATATGACCACGTTCGAACTTGTTTATTTGTTTATAAGCTTTTCAGCAACGTCATAACGGCGGTATTGGTTGTGTCGCCTCGGTACTGCGGACCTTGGCGGTACGGACGTTTTCTTTGTCTTGTTTTAAAAAATACGTCCCGTAAATAAGAATATTTTCCCCATTTATAAGCCAAGCCATGATGATATCTGACAGGGCGACTATGCAAAATCACTCATCTCCACATATAATTTATATTATATGTTCAATTTTATAAGAGTTTATATGAATGAAGATATCATATCTGTGCAGAATGTAACATTTAGTCTTTCGATGTAGATGCTTGGTAATGTTGTCTTGGGTTTGGCCGACTGCTAGAAGGGGCTAGGCAAAGGGAAATCTCCTACTAGGTAAGATATACCTAAGTCAAAAATAATTTAAGTTTACAAAAACACGTCTACACAAAAATCTACACGTCTACACAAGTACACAAAAATTCATCTTACGTGACACCAGGTTGGAGAAACGTATATCTCTGCTTTTTCCAGTCAATCGTTAAATGACCAACAAGAAGATTTCTAGGATGCCACTTCCTTAGATAACTAAGAGATGAGTTGTCATAGCTTTGATCTACGTCTCTCAAACATGGTGTACTTAAATTCTTGTAAAAATTTCGAGTGAAACGCCGAATTCTGCGCAAGTGATTTTGTAGTCATAGTGAAGGAATTAGTTTTGAACAATTCGAGGAGCATTCACAATGCATCGTAATGCTTTGTTTTGGAATACTTGCAATTTCTCAATATGCGTTTCGCAACCGGTCCCCAGACAGGACACATGCAAAAATGACGGTGAAATAATTTGGTTGTAAACAATATTTAACATGAAATCACATGCTTTCATTTATTAACATCTTAAATTAAGAAAATAAATTATTTATCATCAACGGCCCGTATGGGCATGTATCTATCCGCAGTATAAAAGTATTAGAACTAATTAAACATAATTTTGGAATTGTAGTTTGTAGAATTTGTATTTGTATTACTAGGGGACTGCGACTCCCTGCTCGCTAAGCTTCGGCATCCCACATAACTCGGTTCTCGGCTCCTGAAGCCTAGCTTCCTATTTAATTTGCGCTGGCTGAGTTTGTGTTGCAATCTCTTTCAAGCCAAGCTAAAGTTTAATTCGAAAGTCCCTTTAAACATGTTTCCACACCATTTCTCTATAAATGTACTAAATTTCATATTTTTGTATACTATAATTTTTGTGGCACGAGCACGGCAGAGAATCTCGTTTGACATGTCCATACAGAAGAAAATTTTTCACATCAGAAGAGCCCAGAAGTACATATAACTCATAAATTACATTGAAACTAAAAAAATGTCTCCGACTTGCAAAAATTCAACTACGTAGGTTCATGCTTGCAAAACTTTGTGATACTCCTATTGTCTGTCTATCCAGGACGCGGACTAGTCTGCTCAAATATTCTGTCCTGATTTTTGATATTAAATATTTCTCAAGTGTAAATTGAAAAACTGTTTATTTCAGCGTATTCCTCTTCCACTTCTCTATAAATATATCAAATTGTATATTTTCGTATGCTACATTTTAATTGTTTAAAATGATTAAATATTTACAACTGGAAACTAAACATATTAGCTCAAGGGAAGTAATTCCCAACTGTGCATATTAAACCAAAATTCAAGATAAATATAAAACTAAAAATTGTATGTAAACTAAAAATCCCCGTGATAGTGAATACTGCTATCAATCACTACGTTTGACAATTTCAATTTAACTTCACTCTTTCTTTTTCAGATCAGTTCTGCTTCTTTGATTTTGTTGGCATACGCCTGCCACATTTTGCAATGAAAATAGAAAAGAAACAGCAGAAGGGTTTCACATTTGTGTTTGAACTGTTACATTTAACATGAAATATATTCTCGAATTTAACCAAATTCCACCTGATTGCGGTGTAGAGTAGGATTTTCTGTAATCATGTTTGTACTGAAATTAGTCTGCCATTCCAGGTATTCGCAACAGTGTACCAGTTTCACGTAAAATATATATTCTTTAAATTGGAACCGGAAGTGACATAATTTGCATTTTCGGACTTTACAGAGACTGAAGAGAATGTAAAGTTTAAAATATATGTCTGAAATCTCAAAAGTACAGAAAATATTGTGACAATAAAAATATCAATTTATTAGTGGTTGTTATATAGGTTGGTGGATTAGCAATTGAATTTCCAATAATGAATCCTACATTTTTTTAAAAAAAATGTTGTATGATTTTAAATTAAATGGATTGAGTTTCAACTCGTGTTTCTCATACTAGAATCCATTTGTAAAATGCTTGCTTCTTTTTCTTCGCAAATTTTACAAGAAAAATGTTGAAAAAATTGTATCACTGCTCAAAATTATCACAATTATTGTATGTAACCCCATATAACAGAAAAAAAAATATTTCGATTGATTCCAAATTTGATGATATACCCTCAGGGGTATAATCCCCCCGAGGGGGTGGGCTAATAACGTCACGAACGCAAAAAAAAAAAATCTCATCTATTTTTCAATACAATGATTGAAATTTTTATGTTTCGGGATCATTGAGCTATAAATAACCACTTTTATGTGTGATTATATCATATTTCATCCTACGTTGCCATGTTAAGGAAATATAAAATTTCGTATAAATGTCGAAGTTTTTAATCGAAAAAAGTCTATCTAATTATCGATTTTTGATAACAAAGCCAAATATAGAATTCTATCAAAATGATTTAATATTCGGGGCAGCTATAGTATACGCGAGAAACTGACAACAGACAGACAACACTGAAAAAGTCAACATATGTTCAGGAGGTCCTAAAACATATAATGAAATCAAAATCTCAAAATCAAAAATTTTTGTGGAAACAATATTGAGAAAGCAAAAATACCCCATTTTAAATGTCCGGATGTTGGTAATATGATAAAACCTAAATTTTGCTAAAATACAAGATAATTTTTGACTATTTAAATAATATTTTTATTTGATAAAAAAATATTTATTTTTAAAAGTTTCTTCACAAAATATTACTGTTATTAAAATTATTATTCAAAGCATCTGTTAGCTTTAGTGGTCTTAAGGGTCGACGACGTGATGCAGTGAAAAAAGGCTTCACTAATCTTTTTATTGAATTTCCGGACTAGAATAATTTCATCATAGTGTACATTAAATGAAATCATAGTACCTGTTGGTTATCGGGCATATTTCTGTAGATATAATTTTGTTCAATTCTCGCCTGAGGTCTTAATTTCTTTCACATTCTCTACACACAATCAATCAGTGGGCATATTCTTTTGATATATTTCTGATAAGAATTATATCGATCTCAGAGATTTATAAAATTTGGCATCCTTGGCATCTACAAGTACTTTTATTTTACTTCTTCGTCATAGAACGGTTATAACGTAGCTCCACTCTCTCTTCTAGCCTTAAATTGTTTTACACTGTTACTACTTCTCACAGCTGGTTTGGCTTGGCGAGATACTTGGCCCGTACTAATCGGCCTACAAATATTCTGTTACTTAGTCTTTTGTATTAACGCATTGCTAGAGGGACCGATCCTTTATTATGGTGTTTTAATTTTGAGTAGCATATACCTGGCATTTTCGGAAGGTTTGTGTGCTATGTATGGCCTATTGTTCAAGATGTTAATGTGTTGCTGTCCCAGACTCGCATGTGGCACAGATTTGCAGCAGTTGTGACTGGTCACTGGGTCTTTTCATCCGATGCCAACAAATAATTTCCTTTTGTTTATGATGCATACATAACAATGTCATACTAAACGCGCAGTTTTCGTCATCCCAAATTGCTGACTTAGTGTGTTGATGTGAGTTGGAAAGCTAATAAGTGTTCCACGAATGCCGTTAACAGTGTTGTTATTTAGAGATACCGGTCGTTTGGCCTCTGAGCCATTAGACAGCGAGTTCTCCACTATTCCTTAAAGATTGAAATAAAAGTCAATAGTGCAAGGCACTCGTTCAAATGTTGTACGGACACATGTTGTCCTAAGTCACAAACTACAACCTGGGGAAGCAGCAAGTCTAATTCTATGGAGATGAGCCCTGAGATAGTAATGACCAAGCAACTACTTCCTGTCGAGGAACTTCTGAAATGACAGAAATGCTCTTCCTGATGACGCTCCATGACTTCCCCCCATTAACAACAGTATAATTGTGATTTCAAGAGGGTGTCCTTTATATACGGTTTGTATGGGTTTTATGAATATAGATATCGAATCCCTTTATCTGTCTTATGGCGAAGATGTGATGTTGTAGGGTATTCATAACAAAGGCAATCATAAAATATAATTTTATTTACAAGAACATAAATTAAAAAAGAAATATATTACAACGCGCCAACATCGTTGTCATCTGAAATAAGACTGATCAATGAATGAATGGATGATACTGAAAATGTTCAGTGCTGGCTTTTTATGAGCTTGAGCAGAGGTGATGGGCAGGTACCATATGTAAATATCAGAGAATTTCTGTGGAGATCAAGAAAGAAAGTTTTTATGCTAAAAGCATTTATGCTAATCATTTGATCTGAAGGACTGCCGCTATAGTACACCCCCTCATCGTAAAGGAACATGGATTCTAAATCGACCTCGTCTTCCATAACTGGTGACTGTAGAGGTAATGGTGGAAGATGAAGACTGATAAGAAACCGGTAAAGAAGTTTTTATTTGCTTACTCTATGGGCTTTAGTGAAATGCGGGTTAGAACGATCAATACAGACATTTGCCTTTATTCCGCAGGTATATAATGTGTATTACTTTTTTGAGTGCTCACATACTGGAAAAGATCCATTATAAAGGGTCTGCAATGGCCGTCGCAAAGTCGTTTCGCACAGAAACGTGGGTAGACTTGGGAAGTTCTTTGCGGATGGAAACGTCATTTTTTGTATGGCGCGAAGCAGGAACGGGTTGTAGTCGTTGAATTTGATGTCTTAAATTTGAAACAAATTCATGAGCATGTTTAGGGATGCCCTTTGAGGATGTGCCACGAAGGAGTTTATACGGCAATGGCAAGGATGTGTCATAGATCAATTCTGCACTAGCAGTTTTTAGATCTTCTTTGATCGCGGATCGTATCCTTAAAGATACAGATGGTTGTACTTACGTCCTACACTCTGTTTTTTAACAGCGTGTTGCCAATTTTAGTTGTCAATGAAAACTTTCTACCATGGAATTACCGCGGCCCAGACCCAAAATATGGGCTCGCCAAAAATATGGCCGAGCATCTAAAATCTCGGGCCGGGAAAAGAAGCTGATCCCCAGCTAAAAGAAGAGCCAGCGGGCAACCCAGGCCCAGCGGACATGGAAAGCCGTCGACCCTACAGGCGATGCACCCACAACCTAAAACACCAAGGGATTTATTATCAGAAAAAGAGGGGTGCCTGGACAAGGCGGTTACATCGACCTACAAACTTCCGCACATATTTGCGAGAATCAAAGAATCAATACAATAATAAACAAATATTAATATTAATACAAAACAAGAAAAGAAGGCCAAAAAATTAACAAATAAAAACCTAATCAGGTGTTCCAATATAAAATCACTTTTCCATATTAAAATCCATCAAAATAAACCTTTTAATATTTTATTAACATAGCAATTAAAAGAATATTCAAATGTTCCAAACCATACGTAATTCAAACCATAATCCACCAATAAATAAAGCACCAAATATTATAAGTAACAACACCAAAAAAAATTACTAATAATAACCAGTATCAAATATCGTAAATACTAACACAAAGAAACACCAAAACTAGCCAAAAGCCAAGACATCCCCCAAAAATTAAAATATTAAAATACCCCCAATCAATGAGCACAAAACACCTAAAAATAGAATCAAGAGGCAAAAACATAGCCATTACAGAATTAACATGCAGACATTCCATTAAACAAATAACACTACCAATAATTTACTACCATAAAAAATTCCAATAATTCCCTACCATAATAAACATAACTGATACTAAAATACCATACATAAATTCCATTAAGCAACTAACCACCTATAACAAAATCCCAAACAGTGCAATTATATCAATTACAAATACCATATATAAAGACACTATATACAACTACTCCATTATAAAAATATCATACATAAATTCCATTAAACAACTAACACCAATAATTTACTAGCATAAAAATTCCAATAATTCCCTACCATAAGAAACATAACTAATACAAAAATACCATACATAAATTCCATTAAGCAACTAGCCACCTCTAACAAAATCCCAATAAGTGCAATTATAACATTACAAGTACCATATATAAAAAAGCTATATACAACCACTCTATTATATACAAATAACAATCCAGCACAAGGAACCAATTACCAAACATAATAATATCACCTATTCCCCATAATCAATAAAATCCCTAGATACCTCTAAACTACGAAGATAGCGCAGACAAAGGCGAGACCGGCACGAATGCCCAACATCCAAATTCGAGCCATATTTCTTATTTGCCTCATCACAATTAATACACTTCTCAGTATCTGAACAATCCATTCCCTCATGCAAATCCGCACACTTTAAACAGTTATGGGAGGCCTCACACCTAGTTCTTAAATGACCCAGCCTTCCATACTTGGTACACATTAAAACATTATTGAACTCCCTAACAGGTAAACTAACCATTCCACATTGTAAACGACCCAAGTCCAGAATACTCCCCAAGAGTCCAGGGGCAACCTCCAATACTCAATGTTTTCTACGTTTGGCCTCCAGACTAAAACATAACTTAATGTCGGTTTTATAACAGAAAAATTCATTCTGTCCCAATATTAACTCAAAAACAGCATCCGTTCCCAATTTTGAATCAACTCCAAAAATAATAATCTTGGGTCTCCTCACAAAATCACTCAATGTATATGCCTTGTCGAAATCAGGAAGTTCAACAAGCCGGGTCTTCAACTCCTCCTTATATCCTCCTTATATCTTTGGTATACCATGGAATTGGAGGCAGGATGATATGCTGCCATTCTGGTTTTCTACTTCCTGAAAATATCATTAGGTGATGAAATTATTCACTTTCGAATTGCCGCCCTTGGTCAGTACTGATGATCTCGGGTACTCCGAATCCAGAAATCCAACTAGAATAGCATGATTCTGATACTGTGGTTTTGAACTAATGGAACGACCTCTGGCCATCGCGTAATACGATCGATATTGGTAAAGGTTCATCTATGCCGATATGTGCATATTGAAATCTACCATTAGGTGCACTAAAATTTCCTAAAGGTGATTTTGTGTGTCGATGCACCTTTGCTTTTTGTTAGGCGATACACGTTCAACACCATTCGGTATAGTCCTTTTGAGAGATGGCCAAATGAATCGTTTTCGAACCATGTTCATGGTTCCTCGAACACCTAAATGAGCGAGATTGTGTATGTTGGGTAACAATTGATTTTGAAAACTTTGCGGTCGAATTTCAGCTGTTGAGGTGCCACACGGCATTATAGCATTTGATAGATCAACAGCAATACCTTTAAAATATAACGAATGATAATAGTTTTTGAGATCGTTTAATTAATCTTCAGTTCGTGCTTTTGCAATTTCTTCATAATCAAGCACATTTGATGCAATCTTCGATGTGAGAATGTTCGCCAGCTACTACGTTAGTTAAACCGGAAATATATTGTATGTTAGTTGATGTTGAAAACCTGACCGTCCGACCTACCAGAAAGATGTAAGGTAACTGTTTGGACGGTCGGGAAGTGCCACCCAATTTAGACCAGAACCCAGTGGGGGAGGCATCCACAGGGACCGTACCCTCCTTCCCCTACCACCAACCTCTCGGAAGGACTTTCGGACCCACATGTTTAACGTGATCGTACTCCGCATGAACACGGCGGCAGTTTTGGCAGTGGCTGGAATCGAACCCGGGCCTACCGAGTGCAACTCCAGCGCGCTAACCAATGGGCTACCGCGCCCATTGTATGTTAGTTGTAAAGTGACTTATTAAATTCCAGGTGTCTTAATTGAATGGAGTCATGTTTTCTTTTTGGTGTTGAAACCCCAATGTAAGAGGTTTGAAATCGGTGTATAATATAAAATTACGTCCTTCCAGAATATGCAGAAAATGCTTTGCAGCAGAATATGCTGCGAAAAGATCACGATTCGAATCACCGTGTACGTACGTTCTGCGGCATTTAGTCTGCGTGAAAAATACGCTAATGGGCATACTTTTCAATTTTGCTTTTGTTCCAATGCTGATCCCATCGTCACAAGTGATGCGTCTACAGATAGTGAAAATTCAGCGTCTGTTGTGGGCTAAGTCAATAACGATGCACTTGAAAGTAAATTTTCACACTCTTGAAAAGTCATTACTCTGTCTTTTGACCACTGTACTTGTGTACTGGCGCGATTTTTGTTTCCAGGTATTAAATCATAAGGAACTGCTTGTGTTCTTGCTGCTTGTGTTAAAAACCCACGATAAAAGTGTAAAACTGCTAAAATCCGTCGTAAATCTTGCACAGTTTTTGGTAGTGTAAAATTTTGAATGGTAGTTACTCTGTATTGTAAAGGAGATATGCCTTCTGCAGCAAACATATGTCCTAAAATTTTTCTTCAGATTGGCCAAAAACGCATTTGGAAGTATTTATAACCACTCCGTATTGCGAAAAATGCTCATGCACTATGCGTAAGTGGTCTTGGTGTTTTTCTTCATTTTCCGATGCGATTAAACAATCGTCGGTATATACGAAACAGAAATCTAAATTATGTTATACTTCATGCATAACTATCTGAAAGGTTTGAGCTGTATTACATAAAACGAAGGGTATGAATAGAAATTCAAACTCTGCGAACGATGTTTGACCACCGTTTTCGGGGCATCATCTTGTTTCATTGGAATTTGGTAGTATGCACTTTCCAAATCCAGCGTCGAAAATGCCTTTTTATCTTCAAGGTTCTATATAAAATCATGTATATGCGCTATTGGATATCAGTCAAAAATTGTTATAGAATTTTTCTTTCTGAAATCTACGTATACTCGAAATACACCATTTTTTTAACATGACTTGAATGGGGCTTGGTCATGGTCTAATAGATCGTCTTCACATTTCTTGTCGCTGTTGAAATTCAAATTCTTTTATAACAGCGGTTAGATTGTCTGGAGCTAATCGGCTCGTTTTTGCATAAAATAGAGTTCCTCGAGATTGAATACAGTGAGTTGTGCTATGCTTTACTGCTTGCAGGAAATTGGTTTGCATTTAATTTGGAAATTCACTTAGTAATCGAGTATAGGGTGAATCATTATTCAACTTTGTAGGCCCTAGTGAGGATATGTGTTGTTGTTGAAACCCAGACCGTCCGACCTACCAGAAAGGTGTAAGGTAACTGTTTGGACGGTCGGGAAGTGCCACCCAATTTAGACCGGAACCCAGTGGGGGGAGGCATCCACAGGGACCGTACCCTCCTTCCCCTACCACCAACCTCTCGGAAGGACTTTCGGACCCACATGTTTAACGTGATCGTACTCCGCATGAACACGGCGGCAGTTTTGGCAGTGGCTGGAATCGAACCCGGGCCTACCGAGTGCAACTCCAGCGCGCTAACCAATGGGCTACCGCGCCCCAAGTGAGGATATGTGTGTCGTACTTCCTTTAATACCAATTTTAGTACAGTTGTCGTTTATTTTCATATCAACCAATAAACCGAATTTCGTCAGGAAATCAACTCCTAAAATTTCCCGAGAAGCAACGGCAATCCCAAATGAATTTTTGATGAAATCCACATTTTTCAATTAATTGTTTTGTTGCAAATGTTTTTATCTTTATACCGTTTGCTGCCTATAAAGGGAATCCCTTTTTTGCAGTGGCAGTATGTCTGTTACTTGGAAGAACTGAAATCATAACGCCCCTGTCGATGAGAAAATTTAAATGATATAACTGGTCATATAAAAATAATAAACTGTTTTCCAGACGTCTATGCATCGTCGCAGAAATTATAGAACAACAGAGTTTTTCGTCGGAAATATACACACCCCATTTTCGAGCTTTTTCTTGAAATTTTGTGTGATACTAACAAATATCGTCTTTTCTGAATTGAGATCGATATCTTGATCGTGATTGATATCTTGCTCGAGATCGGTCAGTATTCTGTATTTTTTTTAAGTTGCTATACGGTGTATGTCAGATTTGCAACTTGAACTTCGCAACGTGAAATATGCCTATTCTCTGTTACTTATGCTAGTGCAAGTGATGTTGAAACATCGTACATTTTATCCGCCTATTCTGAGCTTATTGATGAAATTTGTTGTACATGTACACGTTATCGTTGACCGAACACTATGAGAAGTACGTCTTCGTGTATTCTTGTTCCGGCAAGATCTTGCATTTCGCGAAGTAAATGACGTGGTTTCTTATCTCCTAACTGCAAATCCTGCAAAGGGTGCGAAGTTGTGACTTCAGAATCTGCAAAGTGCGAAATGATATTTTTTTCAACACTGACTGCGGCCCAATTGCTGGAGGCACGCGAAATCAGATCTGTGACAAGAGGCAATGTATCACAATCTAGTGATGAAATTATGCAATGATATTTTGTTTATTCATTAAAGATTCCGGAAAACAGGAATTGTGAGATAAGGTGCATAAACCATAATTCTAGGTTAATTTTCCAGAACGTAGGTGCTTTAAAAGCCACTTTTGAAAGCTCAGCAAAATTTAATTTTTTTTTTACCTGAAGTATTTCTTGCATCCTTGACTGTTGTCAAACGAGTTTCAGTCGTCTCAGTTTTAGATATACACTCAGTTTTAGATTTTCAAGATATTGAATTTTCATCAATTTGCCGTCATTTTCAGTGATTTAGCATGATTCTTATCAATTTGGTGATGTTTTCGTCATTTTTGGAGCATTTAAGAATCTAGGTATTTTGCCGATATTCCGGCAATTTTTTTTCTAAAATTTCACCAGGAAAGAAATTGGTTTAAAGAAATTGGTTATTCTCACAGTAGATTCTTATATTCTTTCCAAGAGTGAATTTTCAGCAGTTGGTCTTCATTTTCATTGATTATCCGCAATTTTAATCATATTGGCTGAATTTTCGTCAATTTGGCTGCAATCAAAATTATTCGCGAAGTTGGCGATATTCTGCCAAATTAGTTGCCAAAATGTCGCCAAACGTTATGGATGGATAAATGTTATTCTTTTAGAAGATAAATGCCTATTGACGAATTGTTTGGCGTCAAGATAGCAAACTACTACCCAAACTATACCTCTTGAAAAGAAGGAATTAGATTCACGACAATGAAGTTAATAAATTTATCGTATAATATTACATATGAAAAGTGAACTTATTTACAATAGTCAACACTTATTTCCATTTTATATGATGTTTTGATAAATTTATTTGGATAATGTGCAAGATCTCATGAACAATTTAGACTAGCGCTCTAAAGATTCTGTCAATCGTTTTCAAATGAAAAATTACATTAGAAATGATTATTTACTTAACTTTATTGAAGTTTTTGATTTATGATGTTTTCAAAATTCCTTTTTTGAAAATTCGGGGTCTTTCAAACGCTCAATTGCGTTTAAAATCAATAGGCTTCTAGAATACACCGATTGTAAATTTTGTACCAAATTTCTTACGAATCACTACATTCGTTTGTGAGACATCCTCTCCAATATTTCAAATAAGCGTAATTACTACAGAATTGTGTAAACATAATGACATTAGGAGAACGAGTAGAAACATCTTACTACACATGCATGAGCATTCATTTTTGTTACACCTGAACAATTTGTAGTTTCTGCGTATTAAGGCAAATATTATTCAGTCTAAAAGCAGGGGTTTCTTACGGAGAAAGTTAGATTGTTTATTTACATTAATCAAGTATATTAGAGCACAAAATATTTCAGCGGTACATTTAGCGTATGAATTGAACCTTTGTGGTTAAACCATCTACAATTAATGCATAGTCTAGCATGAAATGATCATGTATAAATATATTGCATTAAATAAATAACAAAATAAATAATTACACGTATCAAAGAAAACACTGCTGATGTGTATTCTGTGAAAATGAAAATGTCTTGACCAAGTAAATCTGAAAGTTAGATTTTTAGACCCCTACCCTACAACAATACTTCCAATTTGCATATACAATGCATTGTAGGGTAAGTAAAATGTGGTACATCTATATGAACTATATCGATTTAAAATAAATATACATATTAATTATTTGCTGCGCTGTTACAAAAAATAAATAAAATGCATTATTCAAATAATCAAAATGTTAGACAGAATTCCTTGGTTAACCGCCAGACCGTAAAATTCATGAAATATTAATCAAAAGATTATATGTACATTCCAGGTTATATAAAGAATTGCAATTCTCGAAAGCAATAACTCGTTTCATCTTTCAAGCTTGGGTAGTTAAATAAAACCCAGAGGTATCGTTCAAGTCAAATTTCAATTAATTTTCCACATATTTATTCAGTAAATACTTTGCATAATTTTTTTATAGAAATGTTCTAAAAGAGTTTTATTTTTGTTCAAAGTTCAATACTTTAAATCGTGAAAGAAGACAGTTAAATCTGAAGAGAATTAAGTAGAATCTAATGAATGTTTGCTTGGAAACTTTAATTTGCACATGGATTTAAATGTGTTAGGAATTTCTTTTTGTCAAACAAAGAAGGAATACTTATTTCGTAGCTTTAAAGTGTTAGATACTTCTCGTTATAAATTTGATATATAGAGGATTTTATGTAGAGGATTATTAGATACAAAATAGGTGATTACAAAATAGGTGAAATTTTTCAATTACTACATTGTAGAGAGAGTCAGGCGTATTTAGTAAGGAACGACGTCTGGTTTGAACATAATATGTGCACAAACGGTAATGAATAAGGTCAATGACAATCGATAATTATGTAAATGTATCGTTATACTGAAGTGTAAACACGTAATCGTGCTCACCTTCAAATCATGTACCAAACTCTTAAAGGTGGAGGACCACAGTGTCCACAGGGGAAACGTTACAAACTTGAACTCATTAAAATGCAGTCACTGTGATATTTCTTTAAAAGTTGATTATTCATTAGTGGAAGTACTTACCCTAGAGGTTCGCTTCCCCGGTATTGAGCGAAATACTCAACACTGTCCGGAATTCAAAGTATAATGGCAAATTATGTGACATTTTGTAATACAAACAAATTCTTTAATATATAGTATGAGATTAATATTGATTCTCTACATGGTGATTCAAACAGGCAGAATATGGAATTTAGTAAATCAATTTAGGCACAAATTGCAATTTTACACTTTGCACACAATTCAATGATTATTATTGAAGATTTCGAGATTAATTAAGACACTTAACACTTACACACAAATATTCATGTCTGACCTTTAGGTCTCCTTGTAAATATCTTTGATTTATAAATTTATATTTTTAATTCATGTCTGGACTGGAGTAATTAAATCATCATTATTAAATTCAAAACATTTAATCAAAAAAACACTTCCATTAATTTGTTCAAAGGGCAGTAAGCCACCATATTATAGTTTCTTTATTATAGAACTTATACCCAGTCCATTTTTAAAATCCTTAAAATTACGTGAGATTTTTACTTACACAAGGTATAATACTTACAAATATACCCTTCGTTGCCATTCTTACTTTTGGTTGGGTTGAGTGCGGGGATATGAATTAATTTAGAAATTTTGTAGTTTTAAAAAAGTAAAGACCTGACCAACGCAGGTCTGACCCCATCAGTTCCTTTGTCACAAATCCTCTCCAAAAATAGCGTCAGTTACATCTACTTTCCAAGCTCTGACGTCACTCAACATATACACATACCAAACGCTTGCATTACAGGGCCTAAAAGAACAAGACAAAATTAACAAACTTCCAACGGCCTTTTCTTCAAGGCGGAAGTTGGGAAAAATAACATGTACAAGCAGAAAACGGCGGTCTCATGTGCCGACAAATTCGAACAAGAATTTTACACTAACATTTGGCTCGATAGAAGCATTTAAAAACAGGAAAATATGAACTTGCATAAATCGCGACATCACAGAAGTACTTATGAAGGAAATGACAAGAAATAGAAAACGATCATCCATGTAATAAACTAATTTTAATGTATTTGAATGTATCAATTTTGCAATAAAAATAATTTTTTTTAAAAAATAGCAGTCAGATGATGCAGAACAACATTTATCCCCTTTCGTTGACATAATTATAATCATCTGCTTACATTGTTATGTACATACCGCATCTCTTTTCATACTAAATAGAGAAAGTTTTATAACTTAGTGACTGAATTTTTTTATATCTCCTTCGTTTTAGAAATACGAATTGTAACTTCTTCTGGTCGCCGCTAGAGATGTTGAAAAAGTTCTCAATCCCTTACGAATATTCACTATCTTATTAATAGGTCTTGCTTATGCATTTAATCAATATTTATATCCTTGACTTTATTATACAGGCTGATCAATGATCGTCATTAAAATATTTCAGACAGAGCATTCTGCAGAGGTACCTTTTGGTAGAAATTCAACTATCTTGGCAAAAATATTCATCAAAACTTGCGGCAGTACTTTTTTTAATAACTAGGGGGCCCCTCCATATGCTCACTGACACCCGAAACTCATTTCCTGATATTTATCCTGACGCCTGCTACGCAGGCATAATACACCAGCTACGGAACCGTCCACTGTTAGCTGCCATTTACTCACCGATATCAGTACATTCTCACAGCTGCTCAAAAGGAAAAATGAGAAATTAATTAATAATACAGAACATAAGTCGCTCAGTCCATTTTTGTAATCCATGTGTGCCCACGTAGAGGCATGATATGCCCTAAATAAAAGTGAAAAATGCATGTCAATCAATTTTATAAAAACTTACAAAGAAAATACAAGCTGTACCTGCACTTTAAGCATCAGTGACACTTTTATTGATAGTTCTCCGAAAATAGCAAATTCATCGAGTCTAAATTTTTCTTTTATTCGTTGGTTGAGACTTATTTCAGTATTTTCTTCGCTTATGAGCTACCCTCCGCATTCAATAGCTTTATTAGCCACATCACTAGCTTTATTAGCCACATCACTGGCTTTATTAACCTTCATTACCATTACAATTCTTGGTCCCTTCTACGTCAGTACAATCATTCTTGCGTTAATTATATATATATCCACAAAAAATAAGCCGTTTCCCATGTTTGCGATGGTTCTGGCTCATAAAATGTGTATCAATACATAAACTACAGCAGGTTTTATTTATTTGTTCGACCTAGACCGTCCGGCATAGACAAGGCATTCTCCTAGGCATAGTTTTGATGTTGTTTCTTTATTTCCCAGTATCATTTGAGGTGATAGAGTGACTTTTTGGATGGCCGGTTATCTAACTGTACTCTTTATTTGGTACAGCCTGTGTATGTGTGTGTGTCATTGAGTCTGTAATGTGTGTGTATGTTTGCGAAAGTGTGTGTGTGTTTGTGACAGTGTGTGTGGCTGTATGTGTATATGTATGTGTGTTTGTGAAAGTGTGTATGTGTGAAAGTATGTGTGTATGTGTGTGTGTCAGCTAGTCTGTGGAGACGATATCTCACGAACGAATTGAGCGATTCGAACGAAATTTGGTATACAATTATATTCCGTAAATACTGGAAGCTTATTGTTTTTAAACGCAATCGAATGCTCCCCCCCCCGCTAAATTCTCCAGTGAAATTTTGAAAAAATTATCAAAAGATATAATAAAGATACGCAAATAGCTATTTCTTATAAATTTTTCATTAGAAAACGATTGACGCAGACTCTAGAACGCTAAAATGAACCGTTCTTGAGATATTGCATATTCTTTAAATTTATCAAAAAATCAAATAAAATAAAAGAGAATTATGAAAAGTGAAAATATTTCACAGAAGTTAATAAGTAATATCATGCGATGATTTTGGTGACATCATTGTGGAGGATCAAGCTGGTTCCATGAGAAAACATACTTTGGGTCATATTTTTGTATTTGGACGCAAACAGTCATTTACCTTCTGAAAGAATAACTTATTTCTCCGTTCATAACACTTGGCAAGATTTTAGCGACATATTTAGTGGAATGTCGCCAACTCGATGACTTTTTTAAATGTTGCCAAATTAACGAAAATGTTTCAGAATTGATACAATTTACCCTAAATCAGTGAAAATGAAGACCAATTGACTAAAATCCAATATCTTGGAAAGAATATAAGAATAGCCTATTTTTCCGTCCGTAACATTTGACAAAATTTTGGTAACGAATTCGATGGGATATTTCCCACTTTCTGACTTTTAAAATATTGCCAACTTGACGGAAATATCACCCAATTGATAAAATTTCACCAAATTGATAAAACTGACACTATATCAATGAAATGAATATAAATGAAGAAAGTTCAATATATTGAAAAGAACATAAGAATAGACTATAAGAATAGCCCATTTCACCGTCCTTCCGTAACGCTTGGCGAGAAATTTAGTGGGACTTCGCCAGCTTGACGACTTTCTTAAATATTACGAAAGTGGCAAAAATTTAGCTAAATTGATAAAAATGACGCCAAATGGGAAGGGACATTTCTCAACTTCTTATTTCCGTCATATGACGGGCATACCTACTAGAAGTGCTCGACTTTCCGTTGGTCTGTAATACCTGCTGATGCATTTGGTTAACTTTGGGAAAAATCTAGCGAAGTATCGCCAATTTGGCGATATTTCGCCCAGATTGACAAAAATAATATCAAAATTACGAAAATGGCGCTAAATTAATGAACCTGATGCCTATTTGTTGAATTAATTAATAAAATATTTTAATACCTGGGCTATATCGCTTATTGAGGATGTTATCAATATTGTTAATTTTGCACTTAGAGTTGAGCGAAATATACGTTAATTGGATACTTTGAAATAGTTTTACATGCTGTCATCCAGAAGATGGCCCAATGTACAACTCAACGTTAAAAAAATACTGTGGATCTGTACTCTGAATAAATACAAATTTTCTGATTGATTATATTTGTGTAAGGTTGTCATATAAAAATTTTAAAAGTGTAACGTTTTGAAAATTAATGGGGGGGGGGGAACTGTTTCATTAACGTAGTCTTATGTCCTAACTTACTTTCAACATTTTTGCAATTTACATTGCCCACTTATCTCCAACAGGTAAAGAATTAAAGCGCGTTTCAAACTTTTTGGGACACCCTGAATATCTCCCAAGCAATCGGGGTTGTCAGTTCGTTTCATCAAAAACTAGTTATCTTAAAAATTAGCTTCTTTTCTTCTTCTTCTGATATTTGAGAAGCAAATGGAGCTCAACCATTGGCTAAATAATATAAAGGCCAATTTTTTTCTTCGTGTGGAAAATATTATTTCCTGCAGCAGGGAGAATACAGCTCGATCGATCAGTCCCAGTTGTATTCGTATAGACATAATGGACAGATAGACATAATGGACAAAGTCATAAACACTTTTCAACAATGTTGTAAAGTAGTAACAAAGTCAAACTCTTTTCAACTGTGTTGTAAAGTGTTAATAAACACTTTTCAACTATGCTGTAAAGTATTAATAATAAAAATACGGTTATTGTGAATATCGGATTGCATTATTTTCGTGTTTAGGAAATGTATGCGTATTTTATCTAAACAGTTACGATTTCATAAACCTTTAGAAAATTCATATCAACTTCCGACAAAATACGTACAATGTTCATAATGTCATAATCCCGGTAAGAAAGAGCAAAGACTACGGGACACTATTTTATATCATTGCAAGTTTCGAAAAATAAAAATCTGTCACATACCGTTACATAAAACTTTTCGGTTTTCTTGAAGATTCAGATAACCGAAACCAAATTTTCTTTAGAGCTAATATGAATAAATGAGAATTTTCTTGTATACAATAGTAAATGTAGGAAACATATTATGATGGGCTCGAATAGTAGAGTTTGCAACGGAAGAACAAGATTTGAACTGTTTGAAGCATCCCTGAATGCGAATCGTACATTTTGAGGTCATGTCTGTCTATGTTACAGTGTGTCTGTGTGTGAGCCAGATGCGATATTTTAAGAAAGAATGCTTTCGTTTTGAATGGTATCTAGTACAAATATTACAATCAGTGAATACTGGAACACTCTTGATTTTAAATGCGATCAAATGTTTGGAATACACACAAATTTTGAAATGAAACATAAGCTTGAGTGTAAGAAGTAAATAAAACTTGAGTGTATGAATGAAATATTCACAGTTTTCACATAGAGAGACAAACGATTTATATTTCGATGACGTCATTTGAATAAAGTTTGAATGTGATTTTAAGCATGGAGATAGAATGTACTTTTAGCTGCATGGTTTTAATTTTCCTAGTAAAATAAATTGGAGTTTTGTCATAATTAAACAAATATCGGCACAGAATATATCGTATTTTAGAGATGTTTAAGTAAAAAAAACAAAACAGTTGCAAATATACAGTTCTATGGAGATAGGTGTACAACTATGGAGATATACATTAGGCTTACAACTATGGAGATATACTTTGGGGATACAACTATAATTCTTTCCCACTAAGTAGGTGTTTTGTCAAAAGAGATATATTTAGTATATTTTTGGACTTTAAGTACTTTTCCATTAAACGAGAAACTGTTTCATCCTAAAGGCATTTCACCATATAGATTTGCTCCTATTTAACCAATTGATATGGATTTTAAGTGGCATTCTCAAATTCCTTTTCTTCATTTTCTTACATTCTGCTCCTTTCCGAATCTTAGATCAGCAGGCGAAGGAGTTCTTAGGTGATTATGTATTGATTTATTGCATATTACGCATACACAGTGGGTTTTCAATTTTTTTATTAACTGGTGTGTCATTATGATGTTTGGTTATCCAGAATGCGCTCAGATTTTCGGTGTAATTTCTAACCGATTCATCTTCAGTCTCGTGTAATGCCGTGTATTTGTTCTCGTAATATATAAAAAAAACTGATGCAGGCAGCACATAACTTTCCTTATATAATGCAATGAATTTACTACATTTACCTTAAAAAAAAGTAGAATTTTTATTTAGTAGATGTTTATATTATTCCCAAGATATTGAATTCTCGTCAATGAGTCGTCATTTTCATTGATTTAGCGTCATTTTTATTCATTTGGCCAGTTTTTCGTTAATTTAGCAACATTTAAAAAGTCGCCAATTTGGCAACATTCCACCAAATTCGCCACCAAAATCTCGCCATGCGGAGAAAAGTTATTCTTATAGCAGATAAATAACTATTGGCGTTCAAATACAAAAGTATTACTCAAAGTATCTTTTTTCATTACTGGGACGAGCTAGATCCACGAGAATGATGTCACAAAATTTATTGCATGGTATTACATATGAAAGGTGGACATGTTTCTTAATAGGAATTTTTTTTTATTTTATATGATTTTTTGATAATTTTTTTGAAAAATGTACAATATCTCGAGAACAGTTCACGCTAGCGTTCTTTATGTCAATCGTTTAACTGATGAAAAAATACATAAGAAATGTCTATTTCCGTAACTTTATTAGAGGTTTTGATTTTTTGACGAATTTTTCAAAATTTCACTCAAAAAGTTAGGATGTTTGTGAACATCCGATTGCGTATAAAAACAATAGGCTTGCAGTATTCACGCATTGTAATTTTTGTACCAAATTTTGTTCGAATCGGTACTTTCATTCGGCAATTATCGTCTCCACAGACTTGCTGACACACACACATCAATTCAAAAATGTTCGATTCGTGATCAGGGATGCTTGAAACGTGCTCTCCAGTCGAAAACTCGAATACGAATTTTCGATCCCGTCACAATACTTTCCTTATACATTCTTGTATATAAAGAAAATAATAGATATGCAATATACAAATCCATAATCTATATAAATAAAAATGAAAATCTGTCTGTCTGTCTGTCTGTCTGTCTGTCTGTCTGTCTGTCTGTCTGTCTGTTTGTCACACCATCACGGGAGAACGGCTGAACCGAATTTGATGAAATTTTGTGGGTAGCCCAGAAATAGCCCCACTTAAAATTATATCCGTGTTTTGAGTTTCTACGACCAGTGGTTCTCGAGATATTAGTAAAAAACGAAATTTTCGTTTGTCCCATCATCACGGAAAAACGGCTGAACCGAATTTAATGAAATTTGGTGAATAGCCTTGAAATATCCCCCCATAAATTTTGTCCAAGTTTCGAGTTTCTAAGACCTGGGGTTGTCGAGATATTAATGAAAAACGGAACTTTTTCCTAGGAGTTCTACTCCCTAACTCTGTGGTTTATCCAAACGAAAAGCTTGAAAATCGTTTGAAAGTGAATTAAAATTTAATCTCTGAGTTTGATGGGAGATTTTTTGCGTTAATTAGTCACTTTCTGAAAACATGAATTGTTTGAAACATGATTTAAAGGGGAAATCTATCTCCATGGTTCATGGTTTATTTAAAACAAGCTTTTACGGAACAATGAGAAGTATAGAGAAATCAAAATCGTTATTTAATTTCGCAGTTTATGTTATAAGACATGACATATTTAACATGTTATAAGATTCTATCTTATATCATGTTACTCAGAAACGCAATTAAATTAAATCTGTCTGTTAATTTTAATAATTATTTTTTCGATTTGAATAATAAATAAATGGATATAAAAATATATTTTAGAAAAGAACGATTTGATTTTTCTTATAGCATTTTCGACTGGATAATATCAATTACGGTCTTCAGGTTTAAAAATTATTATTATTTATATATTCGGGGATTATTGATTCAAGGATTATTGATATTTTCAAGTTATTATGCAATTATTTTATTATGACAAAAATTGTTTAAACTCATATATTGTATGTTGTACGAATCTTCTACAAATACACGTGTATATCTTTTAATCTACGAGAATATAAGTAGTACAGGTATATTGACATATGTTTTGATATATATTGGCATATATTGGAATCAATTAAGACCTTCTGGTATAAAGAGTACGGATATTATTGATGTTTTCAATTTATTGCATCATCTCTTTTATTTTGGCAAATATTTTTGAGACGCATATTGTAATACGGGTAATCTTCTACTAACACATTGGCATATTTTCTGATCTGCGACAATATAATTAGTACGGGGTTGCATATATTCATTCAATTCCTATTTTTTCTTCTGTAAATTTGCTTACAAAAGGGGGCAGGATGTTTTATTCTTCAGATCTGATTGTGAAGATAATTTTGCATAGTGAGAACATATATTCTTAAACTTCCCTTTAGGAGCAATAAATTTAATATTTTAACAGAATTTGCACATGATTGCGAACTTTAAGTTTCTTTAAATTATACTCTCCGTACGAATAACGGGTGTGCTGTTAGTGGTTAATAAATTTTAACATTTTAGGAGGATATATCATGTTGCTCGGCATCGCAATTAAATTAAATGTGTTTGTTAATGTTTTTATTATTTTTTTTCGATTTAAATAATAAATAAATGGATAAATGGATATAAAAGTATATCTTATGAATGGACGGTTTGATTTTTCTTTTAATTATATTAATTGCTGACTGCGTACATCAATTTCATTTATTTTGGCAAAGAGTTTTCAAGCTTATATCGCATTTAGCTACTAAACTCATATATTGTGTTTAGCCAATAAAGTCATATAGCCGATTGTTGAAACAGAAAAAGAGTAGAGCGAGTATATCTTCTAATACAATTGTAGTGTTTTCATTAATATATTGAAACGGGATAAGAATGTTTCATTCAGATCTGCAAATTCAAAGCTACGAATTTGGAGGGATATCGCTAATTTGACAACTTTTCTTAAACTTTGCCAAATTGACGGAAATGTCGCCAAATTGATATAAACGACACACAAACAGCTGCCATAAACCTTCGGGTTGGTCGTGTGGCTTGGGTCTTCTACATATCAATGGAATTTTTTTTTGTTTTGTTAGAAGAGAGTACTGAAATGATGTTTGGTTAGCATTTATCTGTCAGACCAACCATCCTACTTAGTAATACATTTAGCGAATTTTTAAAATGTCACCAAATTGATAAAAATGTTTTCAAATCTATAAAAATATCTTGAAATTGATAAAATTGCGCTACATAAATGATATTAATTGTTTTTTGTTAGGGAATAGCATTGTGATGATATTTCGTCAATTTGTCGCAAAGTGGAACTGTCAGTTCTACAGTCCCACTTGGCGATAAATTTGGCGATTTTTTAAAATGTCGCTAATTTGACGAAACTGTCGCCAAATGTTCCATAGAAATATAACTATTTAGACGATATTTTTTCTACCAATTTATTTGAAGCAAATGATATCATGTCGCTTAGCAACGGATTTAAATCCAATGTATTTATGCGGCAGACGGTTTTTATTAAATCCTTTCCGATTTGAATAATGAAGATATGTATATAAAATAAATTCCATTGCCATTTCATTTTGGACTGGATAATATCAATTATACTCTTCAGGTTTAAACATTATTATTATTGATATTTTCCGGAATTATTGATTCAGGGATTATTGATATTTTTAAGTTATTACGCCATTGTTTTATTGCGGCAAAAATTGCTGACACACGCATATTGTACGTTGTACGAGTAATCTTCTAGGAATGCACGGGTATATTTTCTAACCTACGAGAATATAAGTAGTACAGGTATATTGGCATATATATTGGAATCAAGTACAGTCTTCTGGTATGAAGATTAAGGGTATTAATTATATATTCAATTTATTACGTCGTCTGTTGTATTTTACCAAAAAACATTTGAGACTCATATTGCAAAACGGGTAATCTTCTACTAATAATCGAACATTATAAGTAGTACGTGTATATCTTCCCATATAATTTTAGCACTTTAATTTTGACATATATTGGAATAAATGACTGCCTTCAGATTTAAAGATTACGGGTTTATTGGTATTTTCAATTTATACATGTAATCTACTAATACAGGTTATATTTTCTAATATTCGCGTATATAATTAGTACGGGTCCCATACAATTTTAACGCTTTTATTTTGCATATATTGATTCAATTCCATATTTTTTTTTATATTTGCTTACATAAGGGGTCCAAGATGTTTTATTCTTCAGATATGTCCATGAAGATAATTTTATATAGCGAGAACAGAGATTCTTAAACTTCTTTTTAGGAGCATTATATTAAATATTTTAACAGAATATTTTGATTAAACATGTCATTTAGTATACTATAAGAATTTGGGCATGATTATGAATTTCAAGTTTCTTTATATTATATACTCCGTACGAAGAACGGGTATGCTGCTAGTCAATATAAATAAAAATGAAAATCTGTCTGTCTGTCTGTTTGTCACACCATCACGGGAGAACGGCTGAACCGAATTTGATGAAATTTTGTGGGTAGCCCAGAAATAGCCCCACTTAAAATTATATCCGTGTTTTGAGTTTCTACGACCAGTGGTTCTCGAGATATTAGTAAAAAACAAAATTTTCGTTTGTCTCATCATCACGGAAAAACGGCTGAACCGAATTTAATGAAATTTGGTGAATAACCTTGAAATATCCCCCCATAAATTTTGTCCAAGTTTCGAGTTTCTAAGACCTGGGGTTGTTGAGATATTAATGAAAAACGGAACTTTTTCCTAGGAGTTCTACTCCCTAACTCCGTGGTTTATCCAAACGAAAAGCTTGAAAATCGTTTGAAAGTGAATTAAAATTTAATCTCTGAGTTTGATGGGAGATTTTTTGCGTTAATTAGTCACTTTCTGAAAACATGAATTGTTTGAAACATGATTTAAAGGGGAAATCTATCTCCATGGTTCATGGTTTATTTAAAACAAGCTTTTACGGAACAATGAGAAGTATAAAGAAATCAAAATCGTTATTTAATTTCGCAGTTTATGTTATAAGACATGACATATTTAACATGTTATAAGATTCTATCTTATATCATGTTACTCAGAAACGCAATTAAATCAAATCTGTCTGTTAATTTTAATAATTATTTTTTCGATTTGAATAATAAATAAATGGATATAAAAATATATTTTAGAAAAGAACGATTTGATTTTTCTTATAGCATTTTCGACTGGATAATATCAATTACGGTCTTCAGGTTTAAAAATTATTATTATTTATATTTTCGGGGATTATTAATTCAAGGATTATTGATATTTTCAAGTTATTATGCAATTATTTTATTATGACAAAAATTGTTTAAACTCATATACTGTATGTTGTACGAATCTTCTACAAATACACGTGTATATCTTTTAATCTACGAGAATATAAGTAGTACAGGTATATTGACATATGTTTTGATATATATTGGCATATATTGGAATCAATTACGGCCTTCTGGTATAAAGAGTACGGATATTATTGATGTTTTCAATTTATTACGTCATCTCTTTTATTTTGGCAAATATTTTTGAGACGCATATTGTAATACGGGTAATCTTCTACTAACACATTGGCATATTTTCTGATCTGCGACAATATAATTAGTACGGGGTTGCATATATTCATTCAATTCCTATTTTTTCTTCTGTAAATTTGCTTACAAAAGGGGGCAGGATGTTTTATTCTTCAGATCTGATCGTGAAGATAATTTTGCATAGTGAGAACATATATTCTTAAACTTCTCTTTAGGAGCAATGAATTTAATATTTTAACAGAATTTGCACATGATTGCGAACTTTAAGTTTCTTTAAATTATACACTCCGTACGAATAACGGGTGTGCTGTTAGTGGTTAATAAATTTTAACATTTTAGGAGGATATATCATGTTGCTCGGCATCGCAATTAAATTAAATGTGTTTGTTAATGTTTTTATTATTTTTTTTCGATTTAAATAATAAATAAATGGATAAATGGATATAAAAGTATATTTTATGAATGGACGGTTTGATTTTTCTTTTAATTATATTAATTGCTGACTGCGTGCATCAATTTCATTTATTTTGGCAAAGAGTTTTCAAGCTTATATCGTATTTAGCTACTAAACTCATATATTGTGTTTAGCCAATAAATTCATATAGCCGATTGTTGAAACAGAAAAAGAGTAGAGCGGGTATATCTTCTAATGCAATTGTAGTGATTTCATTTAGTATATTGAAATGGGATAAGAATGTTTCATTCAGATCTGCAAATTCAAAACTACGAATTTGGAGGGATATCGCTAATTTGACAACTTTTCTTAAACTTTGCCAAATTGACGGAAATGTCGCCAAATTGATATAAACGACACACAAACAGCTGCCATAAATCTTCGGGTTGGTCGTGTGGCTTGGGTCTTCTACATATCAATGAAATTGTTTTTTGTTTTGTTAGAAGAGAGTACTGAAATGATGTTTGGTTAGCATTTATCTGTCAGACCAACCATCCTACTTAGTAATACATTTAGCGAATTTTTAAAATGTCACCAAATTGATAAAACTGTTTTCAAATCTATAAAAATATCTTGAAATTGATAAAATTGCGCTACATAAATGATATTAATTGTTTTTTGTTAGGGGATAGTATTGTGATGATATTTCGTCAATTTGTCGCAAAGTGGAACTGTCAGTTCTACAGATCCACATGGCGATAAATTTGGCGATTTTTTAAAATGTCGCTAATTTGACGAAACTGTCGCCAAATGTTCCATAGAAATATAACTATTTAGACGATATTTTTTCTACCAATTTATTTGAAGCAAATGATATCATGTCGCTTAGCAACGGATTTAAATCCAATGTGTTTATGCGGCAGACGATTTTTATTAAATCCTTTCCGATTTGAATAATGAAGATATGTATATAAAATAAATTTCATTGCCATTTCATTTTGGACTGGATAATATCAATTATACTCTTCAGGTTTAAACATTATTATTATTGATATTTTCCGGAATTATTGATTCAGTGATTATTGATATTTTTAAGTTATTACGCCATTGTTTTATTGCGGCAAAAATTGCTGACACACGCATATTGTACGTTGTACGAGTAATCTTCTAGGAATGCACGGGTATATCTTCTAACCTACGAGAATATAAGTAGTACAGGTATATTGGCATATATTTTGACATATATTGGCATATATATTGGAATCAAGTACAGTCTTCTGGTATGAAGATTACGGGGATTAATTATATATTCAATTTATTACGTCGTCTGTTGTATTTTACCAAAAAACATTTGAGACTCATATTGCAAAACGGGTAATCTTCTACTAATAATCGGACATTATATGGGAAGATATACACGCACTACTTATAATTTTAGCACTTTAATTTTGACATATATTGGAATAAATGACTGTCTTCAGATTTAAAGATTACGGGTTTATTGATATTTTCAATTTATACATGTAATCTACTAATACAGGTGATATTTTCTAATATTCGTGTATATAATTAGTACGGGTCCCATACAATTTTAACGCTTTTATTTTGCATATATTGATTCAATTCCATATTTTTTTTTATATTTGCTTACATAAGGGGTCCAAGATGTTTTATTCTTCAGATATGTCCATGAAGATAATTTTATATAGCGAGAACAGAGATTCTTAAACTTCTTTTTAGGAGCATTATATTAAATATTTTAACAGAATATTTTGATTAAACATGTCATTTAGTATACTATAAGAATTTGGGCATGATTATGAATTTCAAGTTTCTTTATATTATATACTCCGTACGAAGAACGGGTATTCTTCTAGTCTATATAAATAAAAATGAAAATTTGTCTGTCTGTCTGTCTGTCTGTCTGTTTGTCACACCATCACGGGAGAACGGCTGAACCGAATTTGATGAAATTTTGTGGGTAGCCCAGAAATAGCCCCACTTAAAATTACATCCGTGTTTTGAGTTTCTACGACCAGTGGTTCTCGAGATATTAGTAAAAAATGAAATTTTCGTTTGTCTCATCATCACGGAAAAACGGCTAAACCGAATTTAATGAAATTTGGTGAATAGCCTTGAAATATCCCCCCATAAATTTTGTCCAAGTTTCGAGTTTCTAAAACCTGGGGTTGTCGAGATATTAATGAAAAACGGAACTTTTCCCTAGGAGTTCTACTCCCTAACTCCGTGGTTTATCCAAACGAAAAGCTTGAAAATCGTTTGAAAGTGAATTAAAATTTAATCTCTGAGTTTGATGGGAGATTTTTTGCGTTAATTAGTCACTTTCTGAAAACATGAATTGTTTGAAACAAGATTTAAAGGGGAAATCTATCTCCATGGTTCATGGTTTATTTAAAACAAGCTTTTACGGAACAATGAGAAGTATAGAGAAATCAAAATCGTTATTTAATTTCGCAGTTTATGTTATAAGACATGACATATTTAACATGTTATAAGATTCTATCTTATATCATGTTACTCAGAAACGCAATTAAATTAAATCTGTCTGTTAATTTTAATAATTATTTTTTCGATTTGAATAATAAATAAATGGATATAAAAATATATTTTAGAAAAGAACGATTTGATTTTTCTTATAGCATTTTTGACTGGATAATATCAATTACGGTCTTCAGGTTTAAAAATTATTATTATTTATATTTTCGGGGATTATTGATTCAAGGATTATTGATATTTTCAAGTTATTATGCAATTATTTTATTATGACAAAAATTGTTTAAACTCATATATTGTATGTTGTACGAATCTTCTACAAATACACGTGTATATCTTTTAATCTACGAGAATATAAGTAGTACAGGTATATTGACATATGTTTTGATATATATTGGCATATATTGGAATCAATTACGACCTTCTGGTATAAAGAGTACGGATATTATTGATGTTTTCAATTTATTACGTCATCTCTTTTATTTTGGCAAATATTTTTGAGACGCATATTGTAATACGGGTAATCTTCTACTAACACATTGGCATATTTTCTGATCTGCGACAATATAATTAGTACGGGGTTGCATATATTCATTCAATTCCTATTTTTTCTTCTGTAAATTTGCTTACAAAAGGGGGCAGGATGTTTTATTCTTCAGATCTGATCGTGAAGATAATTTTGCATAGTGAGAACATATATTCTTAAACTTCTCTTTAGGAGCAATGAATTTAATATTTTAACAGAATTTGCACCTGATTGCGAACATAAGTTTCTTTAAATTATACACTCCGTACGAATAACGGGTGTGCTGTTAGTGGTTAATAAATTTTAACATTTTAGGAGGATATATCATGTTGCTCGGCATCGCAATTAAATTAAATGTGTTTGTTAATGTTTTTATTATTTTTTTTCGATTTAAATAATAAATAAATGGATAAATGGATATAAAAGTATATCTTATGAATGGACGGTTTGATTTTTCTTTTAATTATATTAATCGCTGACTGCGTACATCAATTTCATTTATTTTGGCTTTTCAAGCTTATATCGTATTTAGCTACTAAACTCATATATTGTGTTTAGCCAATAAATTCATATAGCCGATTGTTGAAACAGAAAAAGAGTAGAGCGGGTATATCTTCTAATACAATTGTAGTGTTTTCATTTAGTTTATTGAAACAGGATAAGAATGTTTCATTCAGATCTGCAAATTCAAAGCTACGAATTTGGAGGGATATCGCTAATTTGACAACTTTTATTAAACTTTGCCAAATTGACGAAAATGTCGTCAAATTGATATAAACGACACACAAACAGCTGCCGCCGGCCGTCCAAATAGATGCTCTAAGTCCTCGGACGAGTCGGACGGTCTGGGTCTTCAACACAAACAGCTGCCATAAACCTTCGGGTTGGTCGTGTGCCTTGGGTCTTCTACATATCAATGAAATTTTTTTTTGTTTTGTTAGAAGAGAGTACTGAAATGATGTTTGGTTAGCATTTATCTGTCAGACCAACCATCCTACTTAGTAATACATTTAGCGAATTTTTAAAATGTCACCAAATTGATAAAAATGTTTTCAAATCTATAAAAATATCTTGAAATTGATAAAATTGCGCTACATAAATGATATTAATTGTTTTCTGTTAGGGGATAGTATTGTGATGATATTTCGTCAATTTGTCGCAAAGTGGAACTGTCAGTTCTACAGTCCCACTTGGCGATAAATTTGGCGATTTTTTAAAATGTCGCTAATTTGACGAAACTGTCGCCAAATGTTCCATAGAAATATAACTATTTAGACGATATTTTTTCTACCAATTTATTTGAAGCAAATGATATCATGTCGCTTAGCAACGGATTTAAATCCAATGTGTTTATGCGGCAGACGATTTTTATTAAATCCTTTCAGATTTGAATAATGAAGATATGTATATAAAATAAATTTCATTGCCATTTCATTTTGGACTGGATAATATCAATTATACTCTTCAGGTTTAAACATTATTATTATTGATATTTCCCGGAATTATTGATTCAGGGATTATTGATATTTTTAAGTTATTACGCCATTGTTTTATTGCGGCAAAAATTGCTGACACACGCATATTGTACGTTGTACGAGTAATCTTCTAGGAATGCACGGGTATATCTTCTAACCTACGAGAATATACGTAGTACAGGTATATTGGCATATATTTTGACATATATTGACATATATATTGGAATCAAGTACAGTCTTCTGGTATGAAGATTAAGGGGATTAATTATATATTCAATTTATTACGTCGTCTGTTGTATTTTACCAAAAAACATTAGTGACTCATATTGCAAAACGGGTAATCTTCTACTAATAATCGGACATTATAAGTAGTACGTGTATATCTTCCCATATAATTTTAGCACTTTAATTTTGACATATATTGGAATAAATGACTGTCTTCAGATTTAAAGATTACGGGTTTATTGGTATTTTCAATTTATACATGTAATCTACTAATACAGGTTATATTTTCTAATATTCGCGTATATAATTAGTACGGGTCCCATACAATTTTAACGCTTCTATTTTGCATATATTGATTCAATTCCATATTTTTTTTATATTTGCTTACATAAGGGGTCCAAGATGTTTTATTCTTCAGATATGTCCATGAAGATAATTTTATATAGCAAGAACAGAGATTCTTAAACTTCTTTTTAGGAGCATTATATTAAATATTTTAACAGAATATTTTGATTAAACATGTCATTTAGTATACTATAAGAATTTGGGCATGATTATGAATTTCAAGTTTCTTTATATTATATACTTCGTACGAATAACGGGTATGCTGCTAGTCTATATAAATAAAATTGAAAATCTGTCTGTCTGTCTGTCTGTTTGTCCCATCATCACGGGAGAACGGCTGAACCGAATTTGATGAAATTTGGTGGGAAGCCTAGAAATAGCCGCACTTAAAATTTAGTCCGTGTTTTGAGTTTCTACGGCCAGTGGTTCTCGAGATATTAGTAAAAAACGAAATTTTCGTTTGTCTCATCATCACGGAAAAACGGCTTAACCGAATTTAATGAAATTTTGAATAGCCTTAAAATAGCCCCCCATAAATTTTGTCCAAGTTTCGAGGTTCTAAGACCAGGGGTTGTCGAGATATTAATGAAAAACGGAACTTTTTCCTATGAGTTATACTCTCCAACTCCGTGGTTTATTCAAACGGAAAGGATGAAAATCGTTTTTTTAAAACGGCGAAATGAAATAAAACTTTTTTTTCCGAGTTTGGTGCAGGATTTTTGCATTAATTAGTCACTATCGAAAACACGAATTGTTTGAAACATGAATTTAAATGGAAAAATCTACCTCCGTGTTTATATTTCAGAAGCTTTTACTCAACGATTAAAGGTATAAAGAAATCAAAATGGCTATTTAATTTCGCATTTTATGAGGAAGATTCTATCTTATATCATGTTGCTCGGAAACGGAATGAAATTAAATGTGTTGTTAATATCTATTATTATTTTTTCTATTTGAATAATAAATAAATGGATGTAAAAATATATTTTTAAATGAAAGGTTTTGTTGTTCTTTTAATTATATAAATTGCGAACTGCGTACATCACTTTCATTTATTTTAGAATAGAGGTTTCCAGCTCATATTTTGTGTTTAGCTAATAAACTCACATATTGTGTTTACCCAATGAATTCTATTAGCCGACTGTTGAAGCAGAAAAAGAGTAGAACGGCTGTATCTTATAATACAAATTTAGTGTTTTCATTTAGTATATACAAACGGTGTCAGAATATTTTATTCTTCAGATCTGCAAATTCAGAGCTACGAATTTAAAGGAATATCTCTAAATAACTTGGTAACTTTTCTTAGACTTTACCAAATTAGTGGAAATGTCTCCAAATTGATAAAAATGACCCAAATCAATGAAAATAAATTTGTTTTTTTAGAATAAAGTACTGAAATGATGTTTCTGTAGCATTTGTCGGTCAGTCCATCCATCCTACTTAGTAACACATTTAAGGAATTTTTTTAATATCACCAAATTGGTAAAAATATTTCTAAATCCATAAAAATATCATGAAATTGATAAAATCGCGCTTAATAAATGAAATTAATTGTGTTTTGTTAGAGGATAGTATTGTGATGATGTTTCGTCAATTTGTCGCGTAATGGGATTATTAGTTCTACAGTCCTACTTGACGATAAATTTTTCGATTTTTTAAGTTATAGCTAAGTTGACGAAAATGTCGCTAAACCTTCCATGGTGATTGCATTATTCAGATGATATGATTTCCATCAATTTATTTAAAGCAATTGATATCATGTCGCTTAGCAACGGATCCAATATGTTATGCGGCATATGATTTTTATTAAATCTTTTCCGATTTGAATAGTAAAAATATGTAGATAAAATAAATTTCATTGACATTGAATTTTTGACTCGATAATATCAATTACGGTCTTCAGGTTTAAACATTATTATTATTGATATTTTTGGGGACTGTTGATTCAGGGATTACTGATATTTTCAAATTATTATGGAATTGTTTTTTTATGACGAAAATTGTTGAAACTCATATATAGTACGCTGTACGAGTAATCTTCTACAAATGCATGGGCATATCTTCTAATCTACGAGAATACAAGTAGTACAGGTATATTGGCATATATTTTGATATAGATTGGCATATATTCGAATCAATTACGACCTTCTGGTATTATGATTACGGGGATTTTTGATACTTTCAATTTTTTATGTCATCTCTTTTATTTTGGCAATATTTTTGAGACACATATTGCAATACGGGTAAGCTTCTTTTAACACACTGACATATTTTCTAATCTGCGACAATATAAGTAGTACGGGGTTGCATATATTGATTCAATTCCTTTTTTTTTGTAAATTTGCTTACAAAAGGGGCCAGGATGTTTTATTCTTCAGATCTGCCCGTGAATATAATTTTGCATAGTGAGAACATATATTCTTAAACTTATCTTTATGAGCAATAAATTTAATATTTTAACAGAATTTGCACGTGTTTGCGAATTATAAATTTCTTTGTATTATATACTCCGTACGAAGAACGGGTATGCTGCTAGTCTATATAAATAAAAATGAAAATCTGTCTGTCTGTCTGTCTGTTTGTCCCATAATCACGGGAGAACGGCTGAACCGAATTTGATAAAAATTTGTGGGTAGCCTAGAAATAGCCCCACTTAAAATTTAGTCCGTGTTTTGAGTTTTTACGACCAGTGATTCTCGAGATATTAGTAAAAAACGAAATTTTCGTTTGTCTCATCATCACGGAAAAACGGCTGAACCGAATTTAATGAAATTTTGTGTATAGCCTTGAAATAGTCCCCCCACAAATTTTGTTCGAGTTTCTAAGACCAGGGGTTGTCGAGATATAAATGAAAAACGGAACTTTTTCTTAGGAGATCTACTCTCCAACTCCGTGGTTTATCCAAACGGAAAGGATGAAAATCGTTTGTTTAAAACGCCAAAATGAAATAAAACTTTATTTCAGAGTTTCGTATAGGATTTTTGCATTAATTAGTCACTATAGGAAAGCATGAATTGTTTGAAACATGAATTTAAATGGAAAAATCTACCTCCATGGTTCATCTTTCACAAATTTTTACTCAACGATGAAGAGTATAAAGAAATCAAAATGGCTATTTAATTTCACATTTTATGAGGATGATTCTATCGTATATCATGTTGTTCGGCAATGGAATGAAATTAAATGTGTTGGTAATATTTATTATTATTTTTTCTATTTGTATAATAAATAAATGGATGTAAAAATATATTTTATAAATGAACGGTTTGATTGTTATTTTAATTATATATATTGCGGACTGCGTACATCACTTTCATTTATTTAATCAAAGAGGTTTCCAGCTCATATATTGTGTTTAGCTAATAAACTCATATATTGTGTTTAGCTAATAAACTCATATATTGTGTTTACCCAATAAATTCATTTAGCCGATTGTTGAAGCAGAAAAAGAGTAGAACGGGTGTATGTATCTTCTAATACAATTTTAGTGTTTCCATTTAGTATATACAAAAGGGATCAGGATATTTTATTCTTCAGATCTGCAAATTCAGAGCTACGAATTTAGCGGAATATCTCTATATAAATAACTTGGTAACCTTTCTTAAACTTTATCAAATTAGTGGAAATGTCTCCAAATTGATAAAAATGGCCCAAATCAATCAATGAAATTAAATTTGTTTTCTAGAATAGAGTACTGAAATGATGTTTCTGTAGCATTTGTCGGTCAGTTCATCCATCCTACTTAGTAACACATTGAAGGAATTTTTTTAATATCACCAAATTGGCAAAAATATTTTTAAATCCATAAAAATATCATGAAATTGATAAAATCGCGCTTACTAAATGATACTAATTGTGTTTTGTTAGGGGATAGTATTGTGATGATGTTCCGTCAATTTGTATCAAAATGGGACTATCAGTTCTACAGTCCCACTTGGCGATAAATTTGGCGATTTTTTAAGTTATCGCTAAATTGACGAAAATGTCGCCAAACCTTCCATGGAGATTGCATTATTCAGATGATATGGTTTCTATCAATTTATTTGAAGCAAATGATACCATGTCGCTTTGCAACGGATTCAATATGTTATGCGGCATACGATTTTTATTAAATCTTTTCCGATTTGAATAATAAAAATATGTATATAAAATAAATTTCATTGACATTGCATTTTTGACTGGATCAATTACGGTCTTCAGATTTAAACATTATTATTGGTATTTTCGGGGACTGTTGATTCAGGGATTAGTGATATTTTCAAATTATTATGGAATTGTTTTATTATGACGAAAATTGTTGAAACTCATATATAAGTACGTTGTACGAGTAATCTACAAATGCATGGGTATATCCTCTAATCTACGAGAATATAAGTAGTACAGGTATATTGGCATGTATTTTGATATATATTGGCATATATTGGAATCAATTACGACCTTCTGGTATTAAGATTACGGGGATTTTTGATACTTTCAATTTACTACGTCATCTTTTTTATTTTGGCAAATATTTTTGAGACTCATATTGCATTACGGGTAAGCTTCTACTAACACACTGGCATATTTTCTAATCTGCGACAATATAAGTAGTACGGGGTTGCATATATTGATTCAATTCCTTTTTTTTTGCAAATTTACTTAAAATAGGGGCCAGGATGTTTTATTCTTCAGATCTGCCCGTGAATATAATTTTGCATAGTGAGAACAGATATCCTCAAACTTCTCTTTGTGAGCAATAAATTTAATATTTTAACAGAATTTGCACATGATTGCGAATTATAAATTTCTTTATATTATATACTCCGTACGAAGAACGGGTATGCTGCTAGTATCTATATAAATTTAAAAATACTGAAAGTACCAATTGCTAGTTTTGCGCAGTTTCATAGAAAGATATTCTAAAAGAACTTTTGCGGATTTGTCTTATTTTTACCTAACATTTGTGGCAAGACAAAAAAATAACTATTTCCCTTGTAGTATTTTAGAAATTCTCATAAATCATCGAAAAGAAAAATTATATGCCATCAATCATAGTTTTCGATGTTCAAAAAAGTTTCTTATGTTTTTGTTTTTTAGAGTTGATTGTGTGAAATATTGTTGAAGTTATGATCCTATTTATATTACAGATTATATATGAAAACAAATGATTGCTGGCCATACTTATTTGGATAATTTATTTGATCTGTGGGACAGACAGGTGAGTTCAACTGTAGAAGATTAACAAAAGCATCGAATGGGATGCAGTATCGAAATTTTTAGATTGGGTATTTATTTTCTCACATACAACAATTGCGTTCTGGTAAAATAATGAATTAGTACAATGTTTCACTATCATTATTTGTTCTCTAATGGTTAGGCAGTTCATGAATGTATCGCCCATGTAGCTACAGAAGTGTGAATCATTTAACACCTATAACATGTTTCAACTTCACAGCGAGCGGATTACATTACGCACATTTCACACATTACATTACGCACATTACATTACGCACATCGTATTATATTTCGCACATGCATACTGTCCATATTCTCGTAGACACGGAGATAGATTTGGGCACCGGTGAAGATCGAACAACAAAAAAGCGTGAATATGACCTGGTTTAAAACATGAATTTTCCAACGGATGAAGACAATGTGGTAAAACAAAGGCAGATAAAAGCATTCTTTAGAGCTGTCTTCACAAAGAAAATCTGTTATTTCGATTAAAAATACACCTTCAAAAAATTATGCACGCGAAATGACTAAAATGAATGACTGAATAAAATGAACGACTAACTAACATGAATGACTGACTAAAATGAATGGCTGAATAAAATGAATGACTAAATAAAATTAATGACTGTTGACGTATTGTTGGTTATCAGAATCTGTTGCAAGTAGGTGGCTTTTATCTGAAATATAACGAATTATACCCATGTGAATGATTTTACTAGATTTGTTACATAAAATTGAATATTTATTAAATCTATGATTATAGAGTATCATCAAATGAACATACCTGATACTCCCAACATTTTTAATTGCGTATAACATTGTAAATAAATGTAATTTAAAAATCATGCAATGTCACGAGAACAGTTGATGCTAGTAGTTTTCTAAATTTTATGCCATTCGATTTATAAGGAATGCATTCGCATGTATGATTATTTATTTAACAATATTAAAGATTTTAATTTTAAATGATATTATTTTCAAAAATACAATCGAAATTTGTATGGTACATCTTTGAAACTGCGTATGCTAACGTTCTAAGATTTGTTAGTCTTTCAATACAAATTATGTCTTTAATGGTTATTTAAAATTAGTAAAGGACCAGTTTTTTAATAATTTTATTAAAAATGTATTCTTAAATTGAAGGACCTTTCGAACATTCTATTGCGTTTAAAATCAATTGGATTTCAATATTCACAGATTGGATTATTCGTATTGAATTATCTTCGAAACGCTTTATTTGTTCAAGAGATATCACGTTCACAGATTTACGGCGATACGCACTACCATACTATCTCTCACTCACAGCAATCCCACGAATAGCGCGATTAATTGATTGCGCGAATATATCGCAGTAAGCGAAATCGCGCTAATCCAACTTTATAATCACTACAATACATGCTAATATGTTACAAGTCCTTGAAAAGAAAACCAACAAATAAATTTCCATAAAAGCATATTTAATACAATAGAAATAAATATGTCTGTTAGATGTGTATCACAAAGAATGATGGCTATATGTGTGTGTCTGCGTGTGCAGTAATAGCGCGAAAATTAAACCTCATACGATTATGAAATTGCGTAAATTTGATGATTCGCAATGTGCGCCGTTGCACTTGTTTCGTATCGGTTTTTTGCCCCGATTTAGGATATTTACACATATCTATTCATAATCGACCTAAAATTTCATCTTAGATTCCATTTTGGCACCATCGGACGGATCGAAAAATTGTCTTGCAAACGAAATTTGCATAGGATGAATATGATGTCCATATGTTGAATAGATTAACAGTATCTAATTTTCGTGCGTTTGTAATCTCTCCGAATTTTATGTTGCGATATTCGATATTTGACGTGCCATCCAACGTTCATATTTTAACAACTGCTGCTGAATGTATAACACACTACTTCAGACAAAAATTTTATAAATCCACACGTTGAATAAATAGTTTTTAATTCAGCCATGTCTTATTTTTTTTAATGAATTTGGAAGTCAACGGATCCTGTTACCACATCGAGGTGAGATATAGGGTTAAAAGTTCTACCACTCGCCATTGAGGGAAAAGGGACAGTTTCATTTTGTCCCAACAGGGCTTTAGCTTTCCCCATTCCGTGCTCTGAAGATGTCCTGTGTTTTCAGATTTTTGAGGTTTTAAATTTTGCAAGAGTTGGAGTATGGTGTGCTCTGTATCATTCAAGTAGTGAGAACTTATTTTACAGTGATCAACATGTAAATTGGTATAATTCCGCTGAGAGATTTGAAATTTTAGATTTAAATTGTGTCATGCAATTTTCAATATTATTTATGCTAATAACATTTATTTATTTTGCTATTTTACAAAATACCCTGCTTTTACTACCGTGCGACGCCGGGTATATATTTTAGTAGCTAATATTTTCACCAAACTCATTGAAATTTACAATATCTGGAATTTCCTTGAAAAAAAAAAATTATAACTTACTGTACAATAACATACTCTACATATGAAAACATCTACTGCACACGTCATTACACCCACTTTTATAATTTCCATGACGTATGCATTAAGTGCCGCTCATTAAGTTATACGCCATTCATGCTTAATTGACTCATGCGTTTACGAAAGATTTCGAGAAAAAGCGTTTCACAGAACTCCGTAGACCATTGACAATGGTGTAAATGTGCTATGGTGTTATGCGATACATAAACTCTATTTGAAAGTTCAATGTAACCAAACGTACATATGAACTTTTAAACACACGTTTAATTTTCTGTACGTATTCGAAAATATTGTAACGTATTTCTATGAATGTAACGTATATTTGAAATTTCAAATCACCAAACTTAGTTCTTAGCTAAATGCCACGCTAATCAAAATTTGGTTCATGTTAATTGAAATTGGATGGCTAATTTTAAACAGTGCTACTCCGGGATTGATAACAATGTCCAAAAGATTTGAGTTAAGTTCAGGGACGGCTAAATATTATTTTATTTTTTTTTTAAAACTCTAATTCGAATTTTTGACCCCATCAACCCTGTGCCAAATACGTAGAGACGTATTATACTTTTGCAGTACCCTCTCCTCCTGAAAATCAATGGATCTATTACGATTACCTAAGGCTGCTAAATATAGTCAGACGCAACAGTGATTTCTATTCCAACAATTCCAATCCGTTATCTTCCTGTACTATTTTAATGTCACACGCATGTTATATATGGCTGATAGTTGAAGAGGAATTTAGCTGTAAAATAGATGCTTTTGCTTTCCCAAAAGTGTACCAGTCATAAACGTAAGTAGTCAAGAATGCTTAATTTCCTCAAAATAGCGAGAAATAGAAGATAATGTAAATATATTTTCTCATATACAGCCATCGCTTCAACTGAGAGTCAAAATGGCCGCTGTTGCGTCCAGCTTCATACAGGGTGTAACATAAAAGATGGTTACAATTTTAAGGGCAGACAGGCAACACCAAATAAGGCATATTGCCCGTGAACCCCATGTCCGCAACGGAGTGCATTTGGCTGTAGAGTGTAATTGTTGTTTAAGTCTACTGCATGCAAAGTAACAAGAATTGGCTACGAAGCTGATGAGTGAAGACCCAGACCACACGACAGACAGAGGTTTACAACAACATGATGTGAGGCAGGGAGAACGAAGCTGATGTTCAATGCAGTTGTTCAATTATTAACATCGGGGCAAAGAATAAACAAGTGTTTAAAGCTTCCACAATGTAAAAATAAATTTACTTTTCTGTATAACTATGAAAGAACGAAATTCCATGCAAATGTAGTTGCAGGCTGAGTATTGTTGAGCCCCAAACTGTCCGACCTACCAAAAAGGTGTAATCTAACTGTTTGGACGGCCGAGAAATTCCACCCAATTTAGACCGGAACCCTGTGGGGGTGCAGGGTGAGTGTATGATATTTAAGATAGTATTTTTAATATCACTACATACGAGAGTTTCGAATGAATCCTTTATCGAGAGAACTACAGACTCCATGTCTACAGTAAGTGTACAATTGGTTGCATATTCCACCCCTCCCCCCGAACACTGACCCTGCCACAAACATTTACCACGCCTTAAGTGATTTCAGAAAGCAGCCAAATGGAGAAAATCCCCTTGCATGAAGTAATTTAAAAAAAGTCGCCAAATTACGCTGTGTAGCCAATTCTTGTTACTTTGCGCGCAAACAATAATTACACCTTACAGGCAATACTTTGTAAACATGGAGTTCACGGCTAATATGCCTTTAGCGTTCCCTATCTGCCCTTAAAGTTGGGACCATATTTTCTGTTACACCCTGCATTTAGGACCGGCCACTCAAATTGCTGCTCGTGCCCAGGGTGAATCGGGTGGTCTGGGTTTTCGACCTTGTATTTAGCAGAGTTACGAATACAGATTGAAATTACTATATCAAATTCATTTGAATTTCCACATTCCCTGGGATGACAGCCATGATTGAAATAGTTTACTTGCAGTATCTTTAGAAATATATAAAGTAATAGGAATCTCCGAATCAGATAATTACCCCACCACAATACTCTAATATTGGATGTATTGTGGCGATGAAAAGATACATTACACTCAGATATGTTCCGGAAACTAAAGGAATCAATCGTCAAAGTAAGGAAGATAATGTAGCAAATATCTATCGAGGTTGGGTACTTATGTCTGTAAAGCGGTGGTTTCGAAATCCAGAGGCATTGACACCCAAAATAATTCGAATTTATTTAAAAGTGACGAATATTTATATAAAGCTTAATATCCATTAAAATTCGAACTTCAAAATAATAACTTTTCTTCCATTTAGACGCTAACAGATAAAATGGCGATCTTGGAAGACGACTTTAAATTTTATTGGTATTTTCTAAAATCGTGAATTTAAATAAATTTTCATAATTTACCGTTAAGTTTTTCATGAATTATGAAAATTAACAAATGAAGGACTGTCTAAACTGATCTGAAATTAGCATATTTCGTTAGTAGGAGCACAAATAAATAATTAAAAATACCAAACGGTTTCACAAGTAAGAAATTCCATTCTTTGTGGCTAAGCTCAGAGGAATCAAATCCGCAATAGAAATTCCGAAACATAGTATTACATTCCCTATGTACACAGTGTAAGTTACAGGGAAAGCACTGTGATGGGGTCAAAATTCGAATTCGGGTTTTCGACGCAGTTCCAAGCATCCCTAAACGCGAATCAATCGTTTTTATATGATGTTTAATTGTGTGCGAGTGTGTTCGTTACACTATGGAAACGATATCTTACGGACTAATGGAGAGTTTCAAATGCAATTTGGTACAAAAATTACAATTTATGAATACTGAAAACCTAATGATTTTAAAAGCGATTGAATGTTCGGAAAAGCCCAAATTTTTTCGATATAATTTTGGGATAGGATGGATATGACCAAAGTAAAATTCATTTTTGCATTTCACTATTTATTTCCATCTTTTATACTTTCTATATATTTTGAATTAATGCTAGAAAAACGAAATAAACGAAACACTCTCTCGATGAGCTTTGAATTTTTCGAAAAAAAACCCCAATATATTAAAAGTATTTTTAAATATTCCTAATGTGTACCCTATTTTCAACAAAACCACGAAAATTATTTATCTATTGGATTCGGGGGAAAAAGCATCCAAAATGTTTACACTTTTCGTTGCGCTCAGTTATTTCTGGCGGGCAACTCCTCACCATAGATGTTATTCATATCAAAATATCCTACAACTCACTAACCAGTTTAGCTACCTATTTTTATATCATTTTCTCAAATGCTTATTTATTAACTTTGAGACTAAGCCGTTTTAAATTCAGTGTTTCAGTATTCACAATTTGTGATACTTTAACCAAATTTCCCTCAAAACACGTTATTTGATAATGAATGTCCACTGATTATCACATACATACTAATTGACAGAGATATGCACATTATACGGATATCACAACTAAAGCATTCAATTCATATTCAAAGATGCTCAAAACGTGCAAAGAACACTAATCGGACTTTTCGACCACAATACAATAGGTTTCCCCATATACTTTATAATTTATAATATATATATGAAGACATATTTACATGCTTGAAATTGCTTTATATGATGTGGTTCACAATTATTAACCGAATGGAATTAAAATACTGTCACAAGCAAAGAGCATACATGGCCGATTTTACCCTCTACCAGAAACTAATCACTTTACTTTTCGAAAAATCGTTTGTAAAATCGTCATTATCATATACCTGAAACTTCAGTAGAACTAAAAACCAGATACCAATCACTTTACAAACTAGAGAAAGAGAGCTTTTAGTTCATTAAGTAAAAAAATCTATTTTAAAAAGCAATTTCTACATTTTTTTGCTTTCCTTGCAATTAGATTACTGAAACAACTATTTTTAGCGTGGCGTCTTTATGATTTATGCATCCACTCTTAACTCAAAAACTAATTGACCGAATTTCATAAAATTCGATAGGTAGGTCACTTGGGTATGACCCTTGTGCCGATTAGCTTTTAGTACGATTCGGGATAAAAGAACCAGCCTTTTTTTTGCGAAATAAACCGCAAAAATTGCCTGTATCCACTCTAGCTGAAAAACTAATAGACCGAATTTCACAAAATTCGGTAGATATGTTAAGTAGGATTAACCCGATACCGATTAGTTTTGGGACGATTCGGAAAAAATAACCTGTCTGTTTTTGCAGAATGGCCTGTAAAAATATAGTCAAAATTTATAATAAAAAACAATGTTTACTCAAATATATCCATTAAGTGCTTGTTTTATACTTTATTTTCAAAGAAAAGAATAAGACCAACCCCATTACACTATGTCTAGCCGTTCTTGAGCTATTTATTTTTTTCTAATTTTCTCTATGCCACCTTTGAAAATAAGTGAGTTACCAAATGTGAACGGAAATTGAATTAAAAGTGAATTAAATTTAATTAAAATAAAGAGAACGTAGATGTAAGTCTTCAGTGAAAGTCATGTGTTGCCTATATCGGATTATTTTTTTAATTCTAAATTTGCAAAAAATCTCAAACATTTCATATTCCTGTGAGTGTGTGTACATTATAGGATACACACTCATTATACGTTACATACATACATTATACATTATAGGAGGAACGCGATGTCAAACTTTGAAAAATTAAATATTTGGGGTTTCATAAAATATAGCACAATAAAACATCCCGATTTTTGGAAAGGTTCATTTTCATATATTATTCGATTTGAGCATATACAGGATCATGTATTATGATATCAGTCGAAAAGAATAGCTAAGCAAAATTGTAATCCCGACTATAAGTGAATACAATATTTCTTGCAGTTCCGGTTACATATAACTGCAATCCTGAAATCGTGTATAAAAAAGAAGGGAAAATATGAAAATTGAGGTAATATATTTTTGATAGAAGTAGTCGTTGAATTTATATCGTAGTTTACATTTTGAACCTCAAATGTGTCTCAAGTATAAAGTGTCATTTCAGGTATTGATGAATTAGTAATAAACTTATAAGAATCAATTAAAATTCAATATCTTGTTTATGTAGAATAATCAATGTCTGCTGCATGCATTAGTAATTCACATAATTATAAAATATTTTAATCACCACTGTTCAATCCATGCTGTTAAATAAAAAAATGTAATTCCACTCACCTTGTTGAATTTCTGGTTGGTACTCTGTTCATATGGAACTCATAAGAACCAAGTTCAGCGTGACAAGACTCATATACAGAATATATTATTCGATTAGTAGACAACTTTCAAAATATGTTTTATTCTAAAATAAAATTACTCATAATTATATTAATACATGACACAAAATTTCCTAGCAATCGTAAATCGAACAATTCCGGACGCATTCTGCATGTAAAGCCTCCAAATCCTTAGATTCGCAATTCATTCATATCCGCCCGATAAGTGGCTTTTTGATTACTTTTAACACATTCAAACTAGGTCACAGGCATGCGATTCAAGACCTCGTTTGCCAAAGCTGGATATTCTTCGTGAACAGTTTGCCATGATTCATAATGCATGATATCACGGTTATCTACGAAAAATGAAATTACTGAATTTTTGAAATTATGGTCGCTGTGTGCATCAAACAGGACAAGCTGACGGCACGCATTTTCTTTTGTCAGGTGATCAACCATAAAATCGCCACACAACCTCTTCAGAAGTGACATCGCATAGTTGTCGGCAGCCACGTACAGTTCCTGGGCTGTTTCCTCTGTTAAACCATCCAGATTTGCGGAGTATATATACCTCACAAGCTGTTTCAGTGCAGATGCACCGATATCTGAGACTTCAATGATACTCTCTATGTTCTCGTTTGTTTCGGTTCTGATCTTTTCTGCAAAAACTGGTGATCTGGCAGACAGGACGATTTTGTGCGCGGATATGATAATGCCGTTGCATTTCAGTTTAATGTCTGTTTGGACTTTGTCTTCAAAAGCGTTTAGGAAATCGCTAGATAGACGCGTCTTGTGGGATAATCCAGGGGCTAATCCAGATGTTTCTGTCATCATATCTGGAAAATGTTGTAAAAGTCAGTTATCTGTTCGTCATAAAATAAAATTCTAAAGATATTTATTTACAAGCATATGCAGGGACAAGACAGATAGTGTGTTTAGTTAGTCACAGAAAACATCGATTACGTAATGATAGCTTACATGTCCCAAATAATTTCAGAATTTTTCAGTACCTAAAGTGTTATAAATTTATATAAATCTGAATTGCAAAATATCCTTTGCATAATGATGATCACTCTGTTGACAGACTTTCTTTTAAGGGTCAATTATAACGGGGTGAAGTTCGTTGAATATACCAACTAAACATTTGAACGATTTAGCATTACAACATGAGGGATCTCGTAACATGCGAGTTTTGGCTGGAATTTTATATTACTTCTCATTGTGGTGAAATCCAATAATGAAAAGTTTTACTTCGTGTCACTGCGTTTGTAGTTTACATAATATTAAATATTCTGTATACTAGGAATATTAACAATGTAGAAACTCATCACATGTACTTCAATATACATTCGTCATTTCCAACTTTAACAATAGTGATAATGACTAATCTGAAATTAACTACAAACTGGTTAAGAATAAACAACACACTGGTTGAGAATAACTAAGTTTTAACTTACTCGGAAGCTGTATGATCTACCTTCATACAGCCTCTGAAACAAGCAAACAGACCAGTTTTCTTTATTTTTATATTCCTTATAATGCAGTTATTCTTATAATTTCTTATTTTTAACTTTAGTTTGTAGGAATTGAACTATATAGTTGACCATTTTGTTGTCCAAATTGCCATTTCCTCGATTGTTTAAAGAATTAATTTGCATTTCAGTCTTTTACTCATTGGCATTTTAAGTGTTTTCGCATGTTTTTTAAAATTATTTGGCGACTGTAGCTCATAACTTCAGAAACTTTATGCTATACTTCATTATATTAATTTGTGCAGTATCTTAGAACCCAGTATTGGTACAGATATTTGTATAGTTCTAAACTTTGTAATGAAATTAGCTCGCATATCTATCAACAATGTTTCTTTTTTATTTTTAATTACTGCACAATTTCAAGCAATTTATTTACAAATTGTTTACAAAAATATTTGTTTTTTAGCTGACCGATTGAAACGTTTACGTCTGCATCTGTAAAGGGTTACTTTCTTTTATTAGAGGGTCTTTTCGTTCATATCTGTATACACCGAGATGCTATTAAAGCATTTTGCTTTAAAATAATATTTGTAGTTTATTTTTACACATTTTAGCTCTTCAGTCTGATAATGATTTCTGTATGAGTAACCTCATTCAATTTTGTACTGTTATGCGCCTTCACCCGCTTACCAATATCAGTGTGGATGCAGTTTCATCATCCAGAAGGTAACATTTTATTTCCCCTGCAATAAAAGATAATATATGCGAAAAGTTTTTAATCATGCCGAAAATAAACTTGAGTTTCCGAAGGTTTTATATGTTTTGGAAAAAGTATGAAACCAAAAATATGATGTAAGCAGCACAAGACTGTACCTGCAGATACAAATTAATTTTAGAATGTTTTACTTCGTTATGCAAGACAGATTAATTACGAAATGTACCAAAAATACTTTTATGATATTATATTCAATTTGCCTTTTCAACGCAATTTTGTTTCATTTGACAACTTTATTTACTTAAAATTGTTCAGCTCTTGTGGTAATGCATAAATACATTATTGGAATCATGCCGAAAATCGCAGCTCAGAGTTTTTAACGGATCTACGCGTTCCGAGACCTCTTGAATATGAAAAATCTATCATTGTCTGTGTTTGTCTATCTTTGCAATGTATGCTTTAACTCTAATGGAGCAAATTTTATAGAATTTGGTAGATAAGTCACTTGTGTATGACCCTGGTGCAGATTAGTTTTTGATACGATTCGGGATAAAAGAACCAGCTTGCTTTTGCGAATTGGCCGCAAAAATTGCGTGTATTCACTCTTATCTGAAAAATTAACTAAATTTTGCAAAATTTAATATATAAGTCTCAAGTAGAAATGATATCCTGGTGGTGATTAGATTTTGGTATAATTCGGAAAAAAAGAACCTGCCTTTGTTTGCAAAATGGCCCGCAAAAATCTTCCAAAATCTACAAAAAAACTACGTATGCTTAAATATATTAATTTATTGTTTTATATGCAAGTTTTAACTATGAAAAGAATAAGACCAACACCATTGCACTAGGGCTATCCGTTCGAAATATTAGATTTTTTGCATTTTCGCTACGCCACCTTGGAAAATAAGTCAAGTTACCTAATGAGAAAGAACAGTGATTTTAAAGTGCACATTCACTGTAATTTAAAAATTGAGCTGGTGTTATTTTGCGAAAATTAAACATAATGAATACATAATGAAAATTAATACATAATGAAAAAATTAGTTTAATCCCGCAATGAAAGTCATGTGCTGCCCATATCAGATTTTTACTTTCCCAGAAATACATGGTAATGTATAAGAGAAGTGTTGAAATCCTGTAAAAAATCGCAACTAGAGTTTTCGAAGGATCTACATGATTTGTGACCTTTAGAAAAACTATTTTTAGCTAGACGTATGGATGTGCATTATTTGTATCGAATCGTAACTCAAAAACTAATGGACCAAATTTCATAAAATTTTATAGACAATCACTTGTGGGTGATTGTGATGCTGATTATATTTTGGTGTGATTTAGGATAAAAGAATCTGCCTAATTTGTGACATGGGATCAAGAATCTGTTGCATCATCTAAAGCTGATAATCTAATGGACCAAATTTAAAAAAAAATGTACATATGCTGCTTGTGGATTACCTTTGTGCTGGTTAGATTTTGGTATGATTGGAGAAGTGGAGTCTGCATTATTTAGCGATATGTCCCTCAAAAATTGTCCAGATCTAAAATGAAATACTACAAATATATTGAAAAAATTAATGTTTCATTCGTAATTTTTGAGGGCGAAAAGAATAGGATCAAACCCATTAGTCTTAGATGAACCAGTCTCCAGATATTGAAGTTTTATAAATTGGGGAACTTCGATATTTTTCAAAGTAGTGGAAAAAATATGACATTTCTTGAAATTTAATTATTACAACCAGTGGGGGTTATTCTGATACTCAATAAATTTGGGTGTGATTCGGAAAAAATATAATGGTTGAGATAAATATAAGCATACCCGCAAAAATCGTTAAAATGCGAAATAAATGACGAAAATTTCTTAAATATATTGAATTCTTGATGTACTTTCTGACAGCACAGTGAACAAGACTATACCCATGACTCCAGAATTAACAGTTTTCCAGATATTTGATTTTTAGAATTTTGAAGTTCATTAATTTTCCAAATGAAACGAAACGGATGTGAATTAAAACTATCATTTGGATATAGTATCAGAAAAATATCCATTTTACTTTCTGCACATAAACTCAGTTTAATTCATCATAAAATCGAAATTAAGAAAATGAATTTGAATATACATTGAAAGTGATGTGCTGCTCATTATCAGATGTTTTCAGATTATTTTAAACTTTCGATTTCGCACATACCATCACTTGCAAAATGTATTGTTGGCTGGAATACAGTGAATATATTGCTGGTTAAAATATTGTATAATCACAAATAACGTTATACATATAACGACTCGTGGTCCGAAAAAAAAAATAATTTACATGCTCGTTTGTGAGCCACGTCGTTTGAAAGCTGATATGACAAAAGTATTTTTGCGTCGCGAACAAGGAATACTCACTGTTCATATATATACTCTAGTTAAATAGAATGAATATAGTTAGTTTAAATAAAGAAAATTTATATAAAAAGCATGGAAGCCCTCTTACCTCTTCCGTTTCCATTGGTTCCATCAATGTGCTCTGTAGCAGAAACTATACAAATAAATGTCATCGGGCGTGACAGCCACCCTCTAACTTTAGGGGTAAAATTCTCAGAATTATGCCAAATATAATCACTTCGAATATTGAATGGAGCCACTGGAATTTCGTTAGTCTTCCCGCATAACTCCCCTTTGGTAAAAAAGCACTTTATCCAAATAGTTCTATCAAATGGTCTGTTATCTCTTGTAGAGAGAGCTATAATGGCACCATTTGCGTCATATGAAATTCGAAACTGCCATTGCAATCTACATAAACAGAATGACTCGCTGGAACGAAAACCTCCGAATTTAACACTATTATCAATTAGCCAAACAATCTTGGTTTCTGTCGAAACAGACGCCATTCTTTATCCAAAATATGCTGAGCTGGCACAGATTTTAAAATTCTATTAAAAGAATATTTTTCAAGGTATCAGGGTTGTCAGTGTGTTTCAACTAAAATATCCAGATTCAAGTATATTTATTATATAGTTGAACACTCAGATCGAGAACCAATTAAAAGTTGTCAGCTTGACGTAATATGAATTAAGATCCATTATTTTCTTTCTTTCTTTTTTTCCTTCTCATAGTTGAGAAGCAAATAGAGTTTAACCATCGGCTTAATCCTGCAACGTACTCTTCTTTTCCTTGATGGGAGGATATGAGTTTTATGCAGCAGGTTGCAGACAATCTCTATTTGTCCCATTTGTATTCGCATTTCATGCAAACATTACTGTTAATGTTCATCGGGATTTGGGTATTTTTTATTGTCTATAAGACTGTTAAAAGTTTTCGTACAATTCGTTTTTGTTTTATATTAAAAATATTGAAAGCATTTTTCTATTTCTTCTCCATATAACTTGCAGTTAATCATTACGTGTTCTATATCATTGATTTTTTTGCACTTTGAGCATTCTTTGCTTCCACTTTTGTCCCATTTACTTTTTCCTGTTAGGATAAACTTGGTTCTGAGAGTGTTTTGCGTAGTTTTAATTTTACGACCAGTGCTTTTGATATATGGATATTTTCCCTTGTATTTGTGTTCTTCCCTTTTTTTTTCGGAAGGGGGGGGCTGTACTTTATTCTTCCTTTGGTTAAGGTTTTGCTGGTTCCTTTAGTTATGGGTTTGTCACTATTATGTACGTCGGAGTATATTTTTGTGTGATTGCTCTTTTAGCGAGTTTATCCGATTTTTCATTCAAAGTGATGCCCGTGTATCCCGGTACCCAAACGAATTGGGTTTTGATCTTGTATTTTATGATTTTGTTTCTTATACTGTTAATAATTAGGTCTTTTCTGTTATTTTCATTTTCGATTGCTTCTAATGCTGATTTACTGCCGGTATTAATTACATTTTTTTATTTTTATCTACTATGTACTTTACGGCGTAATAGATTGCACAGCTTTCTGCTTTGTATATTGAGCAGCACGTTGGGATTTTTAAACTTCTCTTTCTATTTTCGTCTGTAGAAATGCCAAACCTCGTTCTGTTTTCCATTTTTCCGTTGCTATCCAGTGCGTTTGCTTGTCTTTTTCCATTTTAAATTTTTCGAACATTAAGGGGACTTCCTTTGGATGTGCATATTGGAAATCCAAATCTTTTGTTTTATTTTCTATGGTAAATATTCCCCACGGGGGGATACCGACATCTGTCAATGTATTATTTGGAATTAGGTTTTCCTTTCTTATGATGTCTTTGATTTTTCCAGATTTTTAGTGGTTCAGATGTGTTTTTATTTTTTTTTTGTATTTTATGCTTTCAATATTTTTATTTATATGCATTTTTTTATTTATATTTCATTCTTTATCATATTTTTTTCAATTATGTGGATTTTACGGGTGTCGTAATAGGTCATCTTGAATTCCGCTCCCATAACATCATTAATATACCATTTCGGTATGGCCGTGGCAATTCTGATTGCGATATTTTCTAGCTTGTCATATTTTAGTTTGATGAATTTTGGTTCTTTCTGCCTGATCTCCGCTACGTAGGTGATCTCTGCGTTTATGACTTGTTTTGTAAGTTTTATTAGGATCTCTGTGTTTAGACCCCAATATTTGCTAGTTAGCCATTTCATTGTTCATATCGTATTTTTTTACTTTGGCCTCCGTATTTTTTTTTTCACAGTTTTATTTCTTATTCATGGTTAGGTCTAAAATAGAGATGTTTTTTTCCCATTTTATTTATTTGTTATTCATAATAATTTGACAGGTTATCTCTTTTTATTTGGAGAGATATTTATGATTTTCGTTTTCACGGTTGATAATTCCATGTCCTTCTCTTTGGTCCATTTTGTCATATTTTCTAGGTTGTTCTGGATTTTCCTGCAAATTTCCTCTTCATCTTTATCGCCGATTATTACAGTAATACCTTTAGCATATATATAAATATCCTTTTACTTTTTCCTACTTTCGTTGAAATCATTCATGTACATAACAAAAGGAAATGGGGAGATTATGTAAGATTCGCTCAGTATTTAGAGTAAACTCTGGGAAGAGTTGCTAAAGTGCATGCACTCATAGAGTTAAAAATAGTTTCTTTTTCATTTTGAAATGGCCATATCTAGGCGTAAACAATGTACGCATAGATTTCGTGCACGCATAATCCAGTCACGTTCAAAGTGATTTAGTGACGTCGGCGGAGTAAGATGGGCAGTACCACTTAACAAATTCGATCTCTTTTGAGAGACTGAGAAAAAATTCGGACGGTTTAATTCCTATGTCGTCATAAGTCAGAGCGAGGTTGAAAAATCAAGTCGATCATGCCTTGGGATGAAACTCCTGAGCCAGACTGATCTCAAAAATTAGCTTATTTTTCATATCCCTATATATGAGAAACAAATGGAGCTTAACAAATGACTAAATACTCCAACGTCCCCTTATTTTTCTCTGAGGGAAATGATTATTTTCTGCAGCAAGGAGAATACAACTCGTTCGATCTGTCCCAATTGTATTTATATGCAAACCATTTCGTGTAATTAATGATAATAATCAAAAGGGATTGATCCTGTTCATAGCTGCCTTGATTATGTTTCATTCTGGCTCTGTGCGTGCTATGTCATGCGTATAGTAATCGCGTACATTTTGATCCCTGGGTCTCTGAGGAGACCGATAATCATTTTGATCGTGGCCGCTACATTCACGATCACTGAGAAAGGTGTGCATATCACAATTAAAGTTGTTTAAGTCTAGATATTGCCACTTTAAAATTATCAATTAATATTTAATTGTAAGAGAGTGATATTTAATTGTGGAGAGACGTCTTGTGTTTTGCCAACAACTCTTCTGGTTCGTCAGCTCACGAATGACGAAATGCTAAGCTCACTGATAGCAGACTGACAACATTTTGATTAGTTACCGTCTTGATGACCCAACCTTGTACGAAGGTCGCACTGAAATTTTTGAGACCGAGGCAGGCGATATGCGCTAGAAAAAATATATTGGTCGGATACTTAAATTTGAGCTCTTTCGTGTGCGCAGACGATAATTTGTGGCAACAATTACAATTTAGCTATCGTAGAATAAATGTTGAAAGAAAATAAGTTTTTTTTTTGATCGATGGCCACGGAGGTGGTCGGTCGGAAGTTTTCTGCTCTGAAAATTGTTTACGAGCAGCGAAAGGAGAAGTTTCCTAGTCGCGCGGAAAAAAGAAAGTGGCAAAACAATGAAGAGCCAGAGGTAAGTTAGTGGAAAATCTTCAGCGACGCAGGTCTATGGAGAGGTAACAACCTATCCGAAAGGCAAAAATTCGAAACTGCATTCCAAAACTGAACTACAGAAACTAAAATTATTTTTCTAACTGGGACAGTAGAGAAGATCCCATTTTACCCAATCTTTTGTAAAAAAAACTGCAAAAAGAAGATATTGATAGAAATATAAATAACATATTCGTAATAAGGAATGGCGACGTGGCTGTGGTTGTAAAATCAGGCGGAAACGCCGCCCGACTTTTGGAAAAGAAAAAAATTGGGGCATACATATACGAACAAGAATAATTCAAGACTTTATCACCACCAAATGGATAATACGAGATATACATCCAGAAGTGAACCTAGAGGAAATTACTGAAGAATTCAAGGAACAAAAGATAAAATGGAGTGAAGTGACACGGTTCACTAAGCCTAAAAGTACAGAGAAAATATCAATTATCTTATTACATGAACTAGGTAAAACAAACAGAAGTAACGTGAACATTGGATATTCGAGATATAAAGTTCTCCCATATATATAGAAACCCCCAAAATATGTCTAAAATGCCTAGAATTAAACCATTGCAAACATGAATGTGGAAGTGAAACCACAAGATGCTATATATGTTTAGGAAAACAAGAGGTTGAAGAATGCTTAGCGGAACAATCAAATTGCTTTCGGTGCGGGGGAAAGCACACGGCTATAAGTAAACAATGTCAGGAAGTAAAAAAAAAACAGAAATACAAATAGATATAAAAGCTAATAATATCTCCTATGGTGAAGCAAAAAAATAATATATCAAAAACTAGAATACGCTACAGTGTGCAAAATACAACAAAAAACGGAAAAAACAGGGACGGCTGAAAATAAAAAAAGACAAAAACAATCATAACTCACGGAAAATATCGAAAAGCTAAAGGCAGTAGTGGATGACCTGAAAAATCCTAAGAATGTGGATAACCAGGCAAAGTGGATAACCACATAAAGGGCAAATATGGACAAGATGAGGAAATTGAAAGTGACATGGAAGAAAGCAGCTCAAGTGAAGAGGAATTAACAAACATTAGTGAAGCGAGTGATAAGAATGGAAAACCAACCAACCAAGGCACAGCCGAAATAAAACGTGTAAAAAAGAAAACTCGCCCATCTCCCAGTGGGGAGGTGCAGCTGATAGGGTCAAAACCAATCCTCGTGCCAAGCACAGGAAGAAGAAAAGCTCATAAACGTTTCTTTTCGCAGTTCACCTAGTTTCTCTTGCTGGTTTTAAACGAACTACTTTATCATAACAAGTAGACTTAAGTAACTCTTTGAAAGTTTAATTTTGGTCCTGACGTTCCCCCTGTGGAAGAAATGCGACCACCTTTTTAAAATTATTTTTGTGTAGAAGATTTAGTCCTTCAAAAGTCGGAAAAAAAAGTGTTCGTTGAAAAATGTTACCCATTGTTAATCTCCATTTTTCTCCTGTGCAAGAAGAAAAGAAAGATAAGAAAATGGAGTTGACCCGAGAGCATTATCAAGCTATTATTTTCTATGATTTTAAAGTGGGGCTAAATTAAGAAGAATATCTTCAACGTCTACAATTAGAATATGGAAATAATGTTCCATCTCGTGTCACTGTATTCAGATGGTTTATAGAGTTTAGAAGTGGTCAAAATTTTCTCCTGGATGAAAAACATACAGGAAGACTTCTGTCAGCTGTAGTCCCAGAAAAATGTGTCGGCTATTCGAAACATGTTAATCCATGATAATCGCTGTACCTATCAAATGATACAGAAGGAAATTAACATTGAATCCGCAGCTATACATAAAATTATTCATGAAGAACTGCATGTGAAAAAATTATATTGTCGTTGGGACCCCATAATTTAACAGAATACCAAAAGGCGGAAAGTGTCAGAATCAGTAAAGAAATCCTTAAATTACTTAATGATGGTGAACACTGCATTATTTCTAAAGTCATAACTGGTAATGAAACGCACATACCGTTTTTTTGACGTTCCAACACGGCAAGAAAATAAAGTATGGATCTTTGAAAATGACCCCAAATCAACAACGATAGAAAGACAAAGAGTAATGAAAAAGTTAATGTATGCCTTTTTCTTCAGAAGTACAGGTCTGGTCAAAGTCATAAAGCTAGAGTGACAGAAGACAGTTACAGCTAAATGGTACAGCACGTGTGGCTTTGGTTTTCTACAAAATGTTTAAAATCCTAAACTGCTAAAATGCTAGGTTACCCTCAGATCTGCATCAACCCCCCAAACTGCTTAAACTCTTAATGTGCAACAAACTGCCACACTAGGAGCTAGGACAAATAATAAAAACAGTAAATCAAAAACCTCGAACCTCCAACTATGGACCAATGAAATAATGTCACAGTATGAAGATAAGAACCACACCTAGAGATTGGAGATTAAAGGCGCTTCGCGCCTGGTGCTCTGTTCTGGACGAAACTCTATGAAGGCTGACCAGCAGAGAGGGAGGACGTGTGCTAAGGAGCTCCAAGGCGCGACACGTCATTTCCAGATTATGTGATTGCGACATCCCTTGAAACCACTTCCTCAGGTCAAGGGTCAGTCAGCGATTGTGACATTCCCTCTCAAGACTCGGAGTGAAACTCACTCCGTATGAGTCATCAGGCCTCTCTGAAAGACTTTCGCAATTGCTCTCTTTCGCAATACTAGGAAAGAGGCATCCGGTGCTGCACCACCTCACCAAACTTCCAAAAGAGGGGAGGGGGGCACTGAGAGGCATCCTCCTGGGGGTCTCAAGACCCTCTAAGAGGAGTTTCCTCTCAAAAGAGGGAAGACACTCCAAAGAGGCATCCTCCCAAAGAGGATCCTCCTCCCAAAAGAGGGACCCTCCTCCAGGGGGTGCAGCACCTCCTGCGGGGGTACAACTGTCATTTCTCTTCTACTCTCCGCTAAATGGTACAGCAAGTGTCTTTCAGAAATTTTTCAGGAAGTAAATGTTAGGGGACTCCTGCTTCACCATGACAATGCATTTTCTCATTCATGGAAAATAACAGTAGAATTTCTTGAACAACAACAAAAAAATGCAAGTGATAGAACCACCACCCTATTCTCCTGATCTTGCTATGTGTGACTTTTGGCTATTTTTTAATCTAAAAAAATTACGTGGGCGTTGTTCTCATTCCGAAGATGGGATTAATGAGGCTATAAATGCATATTTTTCATCGATTCCAAGAAATGGATGGCTTGAAGCAAAGATTAAGATTCTCCAAAGATTAAAATCTTTGGAGAATTAGCCTACAAAAAAGCATTGATGTTGAAGGATAGTACTTTGAACACTCCCAAGAGTTGGTAAGTCTAACTTGTACCACTTAGCCGTATCTCAAAAATTTCAGCGTTACCCTCGTATTAAAGATCTCTGCTAACAATGCTCATCGCTATCTTGGGATTTTTGAATCTGTTACAGTCTATAGGACTGTTTAGATACTTTCGGTATATTTTCTTCTTTGAATTTCAAGTTTTTGATTCTTTCTTGTTCGCACAACTTGCATAGTTCATCATTAAGTGTTCTATGTCAATGAATTTTTTACAATCTTTCTAATTCCTCGTTTGTACTCTCTTCCTATTTATTTAAGATAATTTCAGTTGAGATAGAAGTATTTCTAAATCTGATTAAAAACCGGAGAACACTTAATGGCCTGCCATTTTGTTATTTTTTGTTATTTCCTCCCTAATGAGATGTTAAAAATTGAGGTTTTGGGTGGTCCAGCTGCTCTTATTCTTTCACTTTATTATTTCAATATTTTTGTTTATATACTCTTTATCCTTTTTATTATTTTATTATCTATCATATTTTTTAATTATGTCGGTATTTAGGATGTCGTAATCGCGCATGTCGAATTCACATCAGTTATAGCCCATTCTGGCAACCCCATAAAAATTCTGATGGCGATATTTTCCAGTTTATCTTACTTTATTCTAATACATCGTATTTCTTCTAGTTTGATCTCCGCTACGTGGGCATTAGTCCTCAATATTTGCTCGTTAACCATTTCATTGTTCATTTCGTTTTTATTTTCCTCATATACATATGTATAAGGAAAATATTGTGACGGGATCGAAAATTCGAATATTCGACGGCTGAACACGTTTCAAGCCTCCCTGATCACGAATCAAACATTTTTGAGGTGATATCTGTGTGTGTGGTAAAGTATGTGTGTGTGTGTGTTCAAGTATGTGTGTGTGTGTGTGTGTGTCAGTGAGTCCGTGGAGACGATAACTGATGAACTAGTGGACCGATTCGAACAAAATTTGGTACAAAAATCACAATCCGTGAATACTGGAAGCTTATTGTTTTTAAACGTAATCGAATGTTCAGAACCTCCCCTAAATTGTGAAGTGGAATTTTGAAAAAATCATCGAAACATCAAAACCTTTAATAAAGTTACACAAATTGACATTTCTAATGTAATTTTTCCTTAGAAAACGATTGGCATAAACTTTAGAACGCTAGCATAAACCATTCTCGAGATATCGCACGTTTTTAAATTAAATTTATCAAAAAATCCCATAAATTAAAAAAACTATATTAACTGTTGAGAAACATGTTCACTTTTCATATGTAATATCATGCGATAACTTAGGTGACATCATTCTCATGGATCTAGCTCGTTCCATTCATTCGAAACGATACTTTGAGTAATACTTTTGTATTTGAACGTCAATAATTGGCGTTCTGCTATAAGAATAACTTATATCTCCATCCATAACGTTTGACGAGATTTTGGCGCCAAATTTGGCGGAATTTTGCCAACTTGGCGACGTTTTTAAATGTTGCCAAATTAAAGGAAATCTCGCCAAATGGATAAAAATTACACTAAATCAGTGAAAATGATGACTAATTGACGAAAATTAAATTTCTTGGAAAGAATATAAATAATAGCTACTATAAGTAAAACCTATTTTTTATTGTAAAAATAGTAAATTCATTGCATTATATAAGGAAAGTCATGTGTTGCCCACATCAGACTTTTTAACATTTTTCATTATAGTTGTGCAGTTTATGTGGCTTTGTCCAATCTGTCTTTTCGCACGATAACTGTTGTAAAAGTGACTTTATTAAAATGAAATTTTAGTATGTTGTTGAGACGGTCTGCGGAACATATGGGAATGATAATGAATAATATCGCTCAATTAGTTTCAGATTTAACAAGGTTTGAAGAAATGAAATACGTGAAAAACCTACGGGACATAATATTCACGAATCGCTTCGAGAATTTTAGGAAATATTCAAGTTATCACGCCAAGTGTGTAAAAAAAAACAGTTAAATACATTGGGTGGTCAATTGCAATGGAAATTGAACAAATAATTACACTCATAATATATTAATAGATCACGTGACTCATTTAAAAATTAAATATGACATCTAGCTTTTTTCCCCTGTGTAAAAATCGTGATGTTTAAAAATCTTTTAAATTTATATTTAGTGTTGCAGCCGTCATGAAAGCGCTTTATGTTTGCATATTATCTGTGAATCTAAATTCTGTGCCAATGCAAATACAAAATTTAATTTTTAATTATCCTGAAACATTGAATACTTCTACAACGAAGCCTAATTTCTATATCATGCAGAACAAATCACGCGATTGTAAGATACGTTCTATAAGAATTGTTGAAATGTTTTCCACGCAAAGTTATTTAGCTCTAGAGTCTGGAATATAAGAGATATGAATGAAATATCCATTGATTTTACATACAGAAGCAGACGACGTATAGCATTACTTTTTTATGAATTTTTAAGTTTCCCTAAATAATAAATTAGTGTAGTAACGTGAAAAATTAAAAAATATCAGTTCTGAATGAATCGCAATTTATAGATGTTTAAATAAAATTGAATTTCAGTTGGAAAGTGTGCCATTATCAATGTTTCATGTATAATTGAACTTTCTTGTTTTCTTTTCTTTGAATTCCTTACTTTTCAAATAAAATCTTTTAAAGGTTAGCCATAGAACTGCGATGTTTTTCCCATTGTACGCCTTTGCCATTTATTATACATTAACTGGTTAACTCTTTACCTGTCTGAGAAAGATAAATTATTTTAGTTTTCAAGATTGATAATTCCCTGATTTTCCTTTTGGTCAATTTATTCATATTTTCAATGATGTCGTGGCTCTTTCTGCATATTCTCACCTCATTTTCATATCTGATTATTACTGCAATATCATCTACGTATATAGAATAACCTATTCTTTATCTATATATTAATTCTTTTAAATCATTCATGTAAATGTTAAATAGAAATGGGGAGATTATGCACCCCTGAGGAACTCCTAAATTATAGTCTGCGAAATTAGTGCAATGATCCTTCCATTTAACCTGTATTTTTATTTTTGTTGAAACGTTTTTAATCCATTTGAAAATATAGTTGTGGCATCAGCGGACAAACAGATATTCAATAAGGATTCTTCAATCCACGTTATTACATGCACTTTTGATATCATAAACAATGGCCACCACAAAATTATTTGTATGTCTATGCTTCCTACTTGTAACGTAAATATCACTTAGATACTGAGAATCATCTACACCAGAATTTCATTTTCAATAGCCCACCCACCATTCAAGACGATTTAAAATAACTCGCTCAGTTATATTAGCTACCAAACTGGTCACAGCAATCAGGCGACAATATTCAGTCTGGTGTTTGGTTTTACATGGTTTATTAATAGTATAAACCGTTCCAATCATTCGGTATCTCGTTTCGTTTGTATATATTTTGAAATTATATTATGGACTGTTTATAGTAATTTTTTTGGAAGTATAATAATTGAATTTTTGCTGCTTTGATGCAGTCCCGGGGTTTTATTTTGAATTTCTTTAATAACACATTTAATTTGAGTAGTAACTTTTCGGGTTCTCTTCGTTACATTTAGTTTCTGTTTTGTCTACCTGTTATGTCTAACTTATTTTTTCTACCTGATAAAATTTATTGTCATAACAGAAAGATAGAAATCGTTCTGTTATGGCTATTTTTTTAAGGAATATTTTTGTTTGTTCTCGTTTTTCAAAGATTTTGAATCCCTCTATAATGATAATGTTGTTTTTTTCTTCTTTGAAAGGTTTTGAGGTTATTAAATATGTTATAGTAGCCTTTTGGCGAATATATCTCGTCTAGTTTCGTGTACCAAGAGCTTCTATTTTCTTCTCTCATTATTTTTCGGTACCTTGCGTTTTGTTTCTAATATTCGGCCCAAGTTTCATTGTTTTTATCTCTATTAGCTATTTTGCTGGCCCATTTTTTTATTTGTTCAATATTTTATTATTTATTTGATCAATGGTTTGAACTTATTCGTTGAAACTATATTTTTCTGGAATGTTACTGGATATTTCCAAATTTGTACTTTTTGCTTTTAATATTTTCCCACTTTAACTCGTATTTCCTTGATGATAGGTAAATGGTCACTTTCGTTGCAAACTTATAATACCCCAGCTGCAGATCCACCTCAATATCCTGCTATTCACTCACCGCTATGAGTACATTATCTATGCTATGAGTACATGGCGATATACAGGGTGTCAAAAATGATTGGAACGAGCTATAATTCTTTACCTGTTGGAGATAAGTGGGCAATGAAAATTGTAAAAATGTTGAAAGTAAGGTAGGAAATAAGACTCCGTTAATGAAATAGTCTATCCATTAATTTTCAAAAAGATACACTTTTTAAATTTTTATACTACCCCTTAGACAAATTTAGTCAATCAGAATTTTTTTTTTATTTTTAATGCAACAAGGTCATTAAAAAAACGCATATATGTATCTTTAAAATCAACTAAATTATGATAAATGAAAAAAAATCAGACTTATGCTACTTTTCCGTACCATGTGAAAGTCTGTTTCATCATTGAAAATAGAGATCGTAAAAAATGAATGATGGAAAGTGTTTAGATAAAAAAAAGTATTTAAAAGCACTTAATTATTGAGAAAGTACTTAGTTATTGAAAAGTACTTAAGAATCCGTGATTGCATCGTGAGCCTACGCGGAATTCTCAAAAATGTCTCCTATGTACTATTATCCAACTTTGTATTTTTTGTAATATGTCACAAATTTACATTTCTATTTTTTATATATTCCCTATCCACAATGTTCAATTTTCAATTAAACATTCAATTTTCAATTAAACATTTAATATGCAATTAACTCGCTCAATTTTAAAGATACAGATATGCGTCCTTTTTTCTTTTTCAATGATCTTGTTGCATTAAAAATAAAAAAAAAATCTAATTGGCTAAATTTGTCTAAAGGGGTCGTATAAAAATTTAAAAAGTGTAACCTTTTGAAAATTAATGGGTAAACTATTTCATTAACGTAGTCTTATTTCCTACCTTGCTATCAACATTTTTGCAATTTGCATTGCCCACTTATCTCCAACAGGTAATAAATTAAAGCGCGTTTCAATCTTTTTTAAAGACTCTGTATATACGAACACGTATATTTCCATCCATTCTATTCATGCTTCACTAATCATTAAATATGTTTAGAATCTCCAAATTCATTTAATTTCACAAGCCTTTTTTTTAAATACAGGAGAATGTACCTTGCTTGTGCATCAATATTAAATGTTTGCATATTGTTCAGAGCTAACACTTTTACCAAGCAGTAAGTAAACGAATTCATTGAGTTGTAACAATATTTAAATTATAAATATTATAGCTTCCCTTTAAAATGCTAAAATATCGACATCATTGTCACTTTACTTTAAAATCTAGTTAATAATATTTGAAGGACTTATAAAGAGCTACTAATTCTTGCGTATTGTTCAGAGCTAGCACTTTTAGTTTTTGATGTTTTTGCATTACGAACTTGAAAAACGGAAATTTTCAATCTTCTTCAACTTTATAAAATGTTGAGTCGAAAACTTTAAGCTTTCCTTAAAAATGGATATAGACTTTCATATAAAATTTTCTAGTACACATTTGTGTTGCTGACTACTTATAGCTCTATTTCCCAGTTCCAAAGTTATCTCGTAGAAGACCCAGACCGTCCGACTCATCCAAAGGACACGAGCAACCATTTGGACGGCCGCAAAGTTATCTCGTGTGAAAGTAAGAAAAATTAAGAAAATAATCACTCAGAAATATACAATTTTAAAATTTTTTCGAAAACAAACGAAATATTGAAATTATTTTATATATGCGTAATTTGAACCTTATTTCCGGAAAAATAAGAAACGTACTTGCAATTTTATGTATTAGCTTCTATGGCATAAACTTCCAAAGTGTCTACATTTTTCGTAACGCTCCGTTTTCCCCCTCGGACACCAGAAAAATTGTTGTTATCCACATCAAAATAATTATTATAAATAGTAATGCAGAAATAGTCATTTTATACGTGGTTTGCTGTTTAACATGAATAAATGAATTTACTAAGGGCTACAGTGAGCCATTCTTGATATATTAGAGATTTTACTTTTACAGATTATTACAGCTTGAGAAAGAATGACTGTGATTCCCCCAAAATTTCTATTTTAATTTTTAACAATAAAGCTGTTGGCTTGTAATCAAGTCAAGTCATAATCAAAATATAATTTTGTTAGAACATAATTTCGGATTATGTTCATATGTAAGGAATTTATACGTATTTTTTTCTAATCATGTAAGATTTCATAAAACTTTTGATGTCATCTCCCGGTAATATACGTACTATGTTCAATATTCCGTGCAATGCCACAATTCCGAAAAAAAAAGAGAAATGCTGGCTGAACATTGTTTTAAACTATCTCAAATTTCGAAAAATAATTCTGGTACATGCCATCTATCCCACACCGTTATAAAAACGTTTCGTTTTTCTTCAAGATTCAGGTAACCACAACATATTTTTCTGAAGAGCTGATATAAATGTCATTGCCTTCCCTGTATACACAGTATAATTAAGGAAAAATAATGTTGTTGAGACCCAGACCCAGACCCGGATTAAGCATATCTGTGGCCCCGGGGCAGAACTTAGAGTGGGGGCCCCTGTTCACTGTAAATTTTGCAAATTTCTTTCTTCGCAATAATATACGTACAGTAATAATACTGACTTGTAAAACGTATACTTAAATATGTACAAATGGCTAAAATTGTTTTAATAATCACCAGTTGGATGATTCCAACGAATAGTACATTTGTTTTAGACATCAAATGTTTACATTCTTTACAACATATAAGGGGGGATATTAAAATATAAAAATGGGACTGTGACATAACGATTTGTTGAAAAACAAGTTACAAGAAGACTCAAGACACATTCTGGCTTACACAATCTTTTTTTTTACTTTTTAGTAGCAAAATCATCAATTATATCGTTAGAGTCCATTACTTTAAGTAACTCGTTTTCGATGTTTAAAATGCTTAGGTCGTTTAATTTACCCTGCTTCATCACACTGCGTTTTCCGGATTTTATTATTTTGAACTTCGAAAATGAACGTTCACCACTTGCATTGGAAACTATCATGTAACTATATATTCGGAATCCTATTTCTATGTTAGGGAAAGCAGATGAAATTCCACTTTCATGCATATAGCTGTAAAGGTTTTGTAGGTTCAGTATCCTTCTTTTCTCCTGTATGTATCTCATCTGGAACTAGATGGATCTGGAACCTGTTTCTCTATCATCGTCTTCATCACTCTCCTCCTCTTCTTCTTCATCAGCAGAGATGTCCATAAAGAGCACTATTGTCTCAGGATAATTTGCATTAATGTATACTTTGATATGGATGCATTCTTCTGCAAGTTCTCTTCCATCAACATCATCTTTGTATATTTTTGCAAAACATTCACTATGCTTTCTTACAGATTCTTCCTCTAAGAAAAGCAGATCCTCAAAGAATCCAAAAATCTCAAAAATGTTTCGGTAAGCTTTAGATCGAGCATCCAAGTTATTGATTAAACTGTCTACCACAGGAAAGTTTCAATCTTCATCTTTTCTTTACCAGATACAACAACATCTGGGGTACCTTCGTTATCATAAAATGTCAATCTAGAACTTCGTTTTTTTGTTCGGATTATGGAATTCTGGTAATTAGGCTCTTTTTTTGATGTGGCCAAGCCTTAATACCATTCATAGCTTTCCCTCTTCTCCTGAATATACAATGTGAGAGATTCCAGGAGTTGCACGGCGACATGCAATGTTACAGTTGATTTTTGCAGAGAAGTATTGACTTTATTAATTCTTCTCAATAAATCACACCAAAAGTATGTTAGGAAAAGTGTCTCAAATATCTCCATATACTGTTTTAGGCCTTCAGTTTTCAATCTCGTTTCAGGTGATTCAAACAAGTCTGATGACATGGAATTTAATGTTGCCTCAATAGCTGGGTAGGCTATGATTGCATCTGCTCTAGCAGACCACCGGGTATCAGATAAATTTTTCAGAATTTTCTTTTTTGAACCTAACATGGATGAGAGAATTCCCCATCGATGCGTTGAGGAATTAAAAAAGGTGCACAGATTCTGTACGAAGTCAAAAAATGCAGCAATTTCTCTGCAGCTTTCAGCTGTTCTGATACCCACAAGATTCAAGGTGTGAGCTGCACTTGGTATGAATAATGCCAAAGAGTTTTCCACCTTGATTCTGGCCTGAAGTCTATTATACCTGCCGCTCATGTTAGACGCGTTATTGTAAGATTGACCTCTGCAGTTAGACAGTGAAATTCGGTTTTCCTTCAGAAGTCCAGTAACTTCATTGAAAATATTTTTAGCACTATGCCCATAAATTGGTATGAACTTTAAAAACCTTTCTACAGAGACGTCACTTCTTACATATCTAATTATGAAAGTCAGTTGATCTATGCGAGATACATCAGGCGTAGAGTCCACAGATATCGAATAGTAAGTACTTTGCTTGTTTCATTTCATCCATAATTGCTGCTAACAACTTCTGACCCATGACGTTAATGAACTCATCACAAATTGTTGACGAAAGATAGGAGACGTTACCCTTTCCTGTCACTCCGTATTTTTTAATATGCTCATGTAAGAACGGGTCAAATTTGCTAACTAATTCAAAGGTTCCCATGTAATTCCCATTTTTTGCTGACCCAAATCTTTCCTCGTCACCTCTAAATGGTAGACCTCTCTGTGCTAAAAATTTTATGACTCCGACCACTCTTCGCAATATTCTCTTTCTTTGTTCATATGGATTTCAAGTTCTGTGTCTATTCGTCCTTGTCCTCTGCATCGTCTCATGTACGTAAATAGATTTTTTCTATGTTCGATGCTCGTTTCATGGCCTGAGAGTGATCGTGAAGCATGTTTTCAATCACTGTAACCCCCACAGCAGAATGTTCCAGTACACATCTGTTTAGGACAAAACAACATACAAACGAAGCAGACCACTTCACCTTTGGATGGTGAATAGAGAAGCCAATCACGTTTAGTTTCTTCTCCATTTGGGAGTTTGCGGTAAAAGACCGAAGGAAGAAATTTATGTGTTCTCATAACTTTCTTGCCTGTTTCTGTGCACTCATATGCACGTTCGGATGCTCCGAAATCCGAGTCCACATTTTGGCAGTGCGACGGACCCTTTCTAATCCAATACTCTTGAAGTTCGTTTTTACTTCTGTTAGACACCGCCCATAATGCAGGATCTGTACTTAGTTCCTGATGTTCTTGGTTTCCTACATCCTGTTTTGAGTCACTTACAACGGATTAAGTATCGAAGACCACAACATCTTCCTCAGCATTTGATGTTTGTATAAGATAAATTTTTATTTTGGAAGAAAAGCTACACGTTTATACCGTCGAAATTTAATTCATAAAATATTATATTTATGTTATATTTTTAATTTATATATAATATAAATTTCATGCCACTTGGGGGCCCCCCCAGAGTCGGGGGCCCCGGGCCATGGCCCGGTTGGCCCCGTGGTTAATCCGGCCCTGCCCAGACCGTCCAACCTACCAGAAAGGTGGAAGGTAACCGTTTGGACGGCCGGGAAATGCAACCCAATTTAGACCGGAACCCAGTGGGGGAGGCATCCACAGGGACCGTACCCTCCTTCCTCTACCACCAACCTTTCGGAAGGACCAGTTGTGGCAGAGTGCAAATCCAGCTCGCAAACCACCGGGCCACCGCGCCCAAAATGTGCCAACAGCACGCGGTGTTCCCAGGTGGTCACCCACCCAAGTACTAATCGCGTCCGATGCTGCTTGACTTCGGTGATCCAAGGAGGTTAAGCCGATTTTTAAGCACGGTAGGGCCGCTGGCCAATACTGTGACGGGGTGAAAGTACTGGCGGGTAGTAAAGTACTGGCGGAAAGTAAAGACGGGGTGAAAGCCAAATACTGTGACGGGGTGAAAGTATCGCACTAGGGTATTCGACTGAAGTCTTTTGAAAAATACATTTCGAGGTGTGCATTAACGCGAATCGAGAGTTTTTGACGTCATGTCTGTGTATGTATGTTAGTATACATGTATATGTTAGTATGTATGTATACCTATATTAGCGTATATACTATAGTGCGTGTGGCCGTGAGGCTGCAATGGCCTAGGAACGATGAGTGTTTTGAAAATAATTTAGCACAAATATCACAATTTTAATAATATTGTAGAAATATTTACACATTTTAACGACTAAATTAATATTCAGTATAGTTTACATATAAATTACATTTGATCTTTAAACAAGTATTGCTTTATACATTTCAAGAATTTCAATTACAAAAATATTGTTAAATTCAATTTAAGACACATTAATAGAGCATTTATTTTTTGCAATAAGATATTTCATTTATTAAAACAAGTAAGAATATATTCTCAAAATTTGAATTGCAATGTTTTTAATTTAGAATAGTTTTAGTGATTTATATTCAAAAAATCTGATGTGGGCAACACATGACTTTCCTTATATAATGCAATGAATTTACTACATGTACAGTAAAAAAAATGTTATTCTTATAGAAGATACTTATATTCTTTCCAAGATATTGAATTTTCTTCAATTAGTCTTCATTTTCATTGATTTGGAGTCAATTTTATCTATTTGGCGAGATTTTCGTTAATTTGGCAACATTTAAAAAGTCGTCCAGTTGGCGACATTCCGTCAAAATTGGCGACATTGTCGTAAAATCTTTCCAGGCGTTATGGAAGGAGAAATAAGATATTCTTATACCAGAGAAATGACTATTGGCGTTCAAAAACAAATGTATTAGTGAAAGTATATTTTCTCATGAATGGAATGAGCTAGATCTACGAGAATGTCACCCAATTTATTGCAGGATATCACATATGAAATGTGGACATATTTCTCAACAGTTAATATATTTTTTTAATTTATGGGATTTTTTGGTAAATGTATTTATAAAATGTACAAATATCTCGAGAATGGATCATGCTAGCGTTCTAAGGTTTATGTCCAGCAATCGTTTTTTAAGGAAAAATTACTTAAGAAATGTCTATTTGCCAAACTTTATAACAGGTTTTGATTTTTTGATGATTTTTTCAAAATTTACTCGGAAATTTAAAGGGGGGGGGGGTTCTGAACATTCGGTTGCGTTTTAAAACAATAGGCTTCCAGTATTCACGGACTGTGAATGTTGTACCAAATTTCATTTGAATCGCTCCATTCCTTCAGACATCACCTCAAAAATGTTTGATTTGTGATCAGGGACGCTTGAAACGTGCTCTCCGGTCGAAAACTCGGATTTGAAATTTTGACCCAGTCACAAAACTTGTTATGTTAAAATATGTATGTTTCGTGCTTTCCAGACCTATCCGATCCTAAAATTGTGATATAAAATTTTAGCTATTAATCCCATCTTCATAAATTACCAGATGTTGTTTTGAACAGTATACACTGCTCGAATAGAAAATGCTGTTTAGTCTGTATTTCGTTCCTCAATTACGAATGTTTGTGCGAAACCTCATAAATTTTTAAAGCAATTCTAGCACTCTACAGGATAAGGGATAGAACGAGAGGTTTTTTTCAACCCTAGGGAGGGGGGTCAAGAGATTTTCGTCTTGAAACATGGATTTGGAATGCTTTAGAAAAGTCAAGGATTTCGAGGCGGAGTTATCTGCCGAAGCTGATGCCATTTGCCGAGATTGGCGTTATCAGTTTAGAGATTTACTTGGATTGAGAATTTTTATAAGCATCATCAGGGTTTGCTAGCAATTTCATTCAATAAACGTGCTGGTGATTTTAATTGAATGAGGGCAAATATCTTATGTAGTGAATCAAAGGTGCTTCATATTGAAGAAATATATATAGGGTGTATAAAACATGCGTAGTGAAAGTGTATTGCGTCCACACAGAGAGTGAAAGGCGTATGAGAAATGAATTAAAGGAGCTTATTTATAATGTATCAAAAGAGCTTATATAGAGCGTAGTGAAATAGTTCAATTGGGGCATATATAACTAATAATCAAAATTGGTATCACGTCTACATTCATCAAATAAAATTAAGGATAAAACGTCTTTAAAATGAAAGGTCAATTAATAAAACATCTTAAAAGACGTACAAAGCATTTTTAAAACCGCCAGAGCGCTTGCGGGCGTTAATACGACCTCCATCAGTGGCTACATGAATGGTAAAACATGGAATGTTCATATTTGAAGATCAGTTATACAGCAAATTTGCGTAAACATGTAAAATGGTAAATGAACTTATTATGCATTAATACAAATACAGGTAATTTTTGTATTTTCCGTGTATATTTATTGCATTATTTTGTATTAATTAAGAGTAAGTTCATTTACCATTTTATATTTTTATGCAAATTTGCATAAATTGTCTCTATATAAGCAATCCATGTTTTTCCATTCATGTAGCCACTGATGAAGGGTGTATTAACGCTCGAAAGCGCTCTGGTGTTTTAAAAATGTTTCCCACGTCTTTTAAGATGTTTACGAATGCACGATATTCGTACGTCTTGGAAGATGTTACGATGTTTTAATAAATTACCTTTCGTTTTAAAGACGTTTTGTCCTTAATTTCATATGTAACTAGATTATTGAGAGTATCAATAATCTAGTTACATATGAAAAATTGTTTAAATTCTGGTGAAATAATTTAGTGAAACATTATGCAATAATTCTTTTATCCAATGGCTAGGCAGTTGAGATATCAACTTCCTACTTAAAGACATTAGCATGCATCATTTAGTAGGCATACCATGTTCCAACGTTACAGGGGCAGATCACATTATGCCTTGGAATTATATATGAACCCAATGGGAGTTTCCGCCACAAGGATAGAACTCACTTTCCATAGACCAATAACTTTTTGCAAGGACTTTTAGATCTACTGATTTGCTATTTTCATACTTCGTGCAGCCACGGGCATATAATTGAGTGGCAGTTAAAATCTACCAAGACGAATATTGTGAATACAAAAAAAAGCATGTTGTCAAAACTTTAATTTCGTGACACATGAGCATGTTTAGAAATTAAGGGAAAACAGAAGCACACAGAGCTTTCTTCTCAAACAAAATCTGTAGGATTAGTGTTATTGCCGATAACATGTACACTCCTTCCAAAAGTTAAGCACACGACATGGATGACTAAAATAAATGGCTGACTATTGGCGTATTGTTTAGCGTCAGAATATAAAAATGTTCCAAAACATAGTCGTATCTCGTGAATGAAATAAATTATATCTACATGAATGATATTAACATATTTGTTGCATAATATTGAAAGGCAACAAATTCATTATTATACAGTGTCATCAAATGAATATATTTGAGGATTCCCACATTTTAAATAAATGTATTTGCAAAAATATGCAATGCTTTGATATCAGTTGATGTTAGCGTTTTTAATTTTATGTCATTCGTTTTATAATTAAAAAACAACTCATGTATTATTTATTTAACAACATTGAATGTTCAGAATTTTAAATGTGCTTTTTAAAAACCCATTCGAAAATTGTGTACAATATCATGAAAATTGTTTATGCTAATGTTCAAAATTTTGTACTATTCGTTTCCCAATACAATATATGTCTGTAATGGTTACTTATTTAACATTGGTGAAAGTATGGATTCTTTTAATAATTCTGTCAAAAATTCGTTCGAAAATTAAAGAATCTTTAGCACATTCTATTCAGTTTTAAATCAATTGTGTTCAAGTATTCACAGATTGCAATATTCGTACTGAATTACTTTCGAAACTATTTATCCGTTCATGAGATATTACGTCCACCGACAGACGGGGGGTCAAGCACTAACATACAAACACACACACTAGCAGCAACACCAGAAATGGTGCAATTGAGTGAAAACGCCGAGGTAATCAAATTTGCGCTAATCGAATTTAATAATAAAAAACAATCCTAATGCGTTTCAAGTCTTTTGAAAAGACCAAATATTTTAGATGAGCATTTGGGCAATTTAACATACAGTAGAATTAAAACTATGGATAATTTTTTTTTCAAATGGTCAGGCACAACTATGGATAAAACTTGGTAAAATAAAAAGAAGTTGAAACTTGGTAAAAAGGTACGTTTTGACGTACAGAGGTCCAAGACGGTGTGTTCTTTGTTTAGTTCTTGGACAATTTTATAATTTTTACTTTCCCTGCAATACATGTTAATGTATAGGGAAAGAATTGGAATCGTGTCGAAAATCTCAACTCGAGTTTTCGACGGATCTACACGTTTCAAGACCTCTAGAATACGAAACAAAAAATTTTAGCGTGACGTCTGTGTGTGTCAGTCTGTCTGTGTGCCTGTCTGTCTGTGCAGATTTTGTATCCACTCTAACTAAAAAACTAATGGGCCGAATTTCATAAAATTTGGTAGGTAAGTCACTTGTGAGCGAGTCTGGTGCTGATTGGGTACGATTTGGAATAAAAGAACTCCCTTTGTTTTTGCGAAATGGCCCGCTAAAGCTTGTATCCACTCTAACTAAAAATCTAATACACCGAATTTCACAATGTATTGTAGGTAAGTCACTTGTGGGCGGGTCTGGTGCTGATTAGTTTTGGGTACGATTCGGTATAAAAGAACCACCTTTTTTTTGCGAAATGGCCCGCAAAAGATTGTATCCACTCTAGTTGAAAAAATATTGGACCGAAAGTCACAAAATTCGGTAGATGAGTCACGTATAGGTCATCCTGGTGCTGATTAAATTTTGGTACGATGCAGAAAAAAAGATCCTGCCTTTTTTTTTTTTGCAGAATGGCCCGCAAAAATTGTCAAAATCTAAACTAAAATAATAGGTATGATCAAATATATCCATTAAATGCTTGTTTAATACGTAATTTTTAACAAAGAAAAGAGTAAGACCAACCCCATTACATTAGGAGTAGCCGTTCTCGAGATATATTAGTTGTTTTCGTATTTTCTCCACGCCACCTTTGAAAATAAATCGTTATAAAATGAGAACGAAAATTGAAATAAAAGTGAATTAAATTTAATTGAAATAAAGAGAACGTGGATATAAGTCTGCAGAGAAAGTCATGTGCTGCCCACATCAGATTTTTACTTTCCCTGCAATACATGGTAATATATAGGGAAAGTATTGGAATCATACCGAAAATCACAACTCGAGTTTTCGACGGATCTACGCGTTTCGAGACCTCTAGAATACGAAAAAACTCTTTTTAGCGTGGCGTCTGTGTGTGTCTGCCTGCCTGTGCAGATTTTGTATCCACTCTAACTAAAAAGCGAATTGACCGAATTTCATGATATTTGGAAGGTAAGTCACTTGAGGGCGAATCTGGTGCTCTTTAAGGTACAATTCGGGAGAAAAAAACCGACCTTTTTTCGCGAAATGGCTCGCAAAAGTTTGTATCCACTCAAACTGAAAATCTAATGGACCGAATTTCACAAAATTTTGTAGATAAGTCGCTTATGGTTCACCCTGGTGCTGATTGGATTTTGGTATGATTCGAAGAAATAACCTGCCTTTTTTTCAAAATGGCCCGCAAAAATCGACAGAATCTAAAATAAAAATACTACGTATGCTGAACTATATCCATTAAATACTAGTTTAATACGCAATTTTTAATTAAGAAAATAATAAGGCCATCCCCATTACACTACGACAAGCCGTTCTCGGGATATTTCGTTTTTTCTCCACTTCACCTTTGAAAATGAGTGCATTTACCAAATGAAAGCAAAAATTCAATTAATTGTGAAAATTAAATTTAATTAAAATAAAGAGAATGTGTATTAAGTTTGCACGGAAAGTCATGTGCTGCCCACATCAGATTTTTTTATATTCCTACCGTAGTTCTTACCAGTTGTGTGTATACCAAAACCATTTTTATTTTGCGACCATTTTTTATCCGAGCCTATTTTAACCACACACTTTTTATCAGACATGGGTATGACAAAATCTGAGTTTTCTGGGGTTCGTCGAAATGACCAACTCTGAAATTATCCAAGAGACTTGAGCAAAAAGTGGACATTTAGAGCTTTCATATGTGTAAGTTGAATTTAGTTTTCATTTTAACAAGATTCAAATGAACTTAAATTCAGGAAATATGAATTTCAAAATCGTCATTTTACGTATAATTCCAGAAATGTTAAAACTAGAACTAATATTTTTATAAACTAAAAGACAGATTTTAGCTTATCAAGTAAGAAATACTTTCTTAAAACCGCTTTCTACCATTTTTTAACGCTATACTTGCCAAAAATTTGAATATTTTGAAAGTGGGAATCTGAGATGGAACTTTGCATTTTTTTTTTACGTTAACTACTATTAGTACGCTATAAGTAATATTAATTTCATTTTGTGACTCAGTATGAATTTAAAATTATAAGGTCAGAGTTTGGTAGAAAGGGCTATAAAGATAAACAGAAAGTCATGCATACATCCTATTATAGGAAAATGCAATTTTATATACCATTAAAGCAATTGGATATAAATTTCTGAATGTTATCAATTGAACAGACTTTACTGGTCATAATGCATGAAAGATTTCACCCCTGAAAATGACGATTTTGAGATTCCTACTTGCTGAATTTAAGTCCAGCATATTCTTGTTAAACTAAAAACTAAAATTAAATATCTGCTTCGAATTCTCAAATAGTTTACTTTTGAAGAGAAAATTTATTCATTTATCTTAAAAAGTTAGTCTTTTATAAGACTCCCTGGAAACCCAAATTTCGTTCAAAAATTCGTTCCAGCAAGTAAATACAGTTCTAGATCAAGAATGGTGGTAAATTAAAAAAACTGAAAATTGCTTCATATACAAAATCAGTCAATGATTACCCTTAGAGATGTCAAAGTTAATGACATAACTATGAAGATGGCCCTTACGTAAATTTTAATATTGATTCATGTGGATTAATTATGTCGTCTACATTTAAGATATCTTTCATTTTGTTCTACAATATAAATTGTGAAATTTGCAGTTTATTTATAGCGGCTGTACATAATGAAGTCAGTCGCAATGAAATGGATTTCGAATTACAAGATAATTGGGATACGCAATGTTCGAGTTTATTGTAAACAAGAATAAAAATATCCCCCCCCCCCGGTGAATCAAAACAGTTTATAAAATTGGTGGGCAAAGCAAATTGACTTTATATTTTTTCTGTATTGTTTATTTGGTTAGAATTGAATTTTTTTTTCCAATACCGTCTATTCAGTACAAAAAAGAGTTGCAAACCACAAATTCTATCCACATGTACTGATTGATGCAGTAGGTACGAGTTTCAAACTTTGAAAAATTCACTCATGTGAAGTTTCATGCTTTAACAAAACTATTTTTGATCCTAGGGAAGCTTCATTTACATCTATTACAGCTGTTCAGCAAGAGGAAATAAATGAATCCACTCTGTACAATTGCAACCCCATATATTATGATATCGATAGAATCAGAACCAGCAGCAAAATAAAGTATGAATTCTCACTATATTAGATGTGTACAATTACAACCCCATATATTATGATATCGATAGAATCAGAACCAGCAGCAAAATAAAGTATGAATTCTCACTATATTACATGAACACAATATTTATTGATCCTAACACAGCTCAGGCTACATATATTACTGCAATCCTGAAATCTATAATAAACAAGGAAAATTTATGAAACTTGGAATATATAAATTCAATAGCTAATGCTATCAAAATATATCTCAAATTGCATATTGAACCTAAAATGCGAATAAAATGTGAAGTAAACTATAAGAATAAAATAAAAATCAATATCGTGTTAATGTATAATTGATTTCTGTTGCATGTATTAGTAATTCACATAATTATAAAATATTTTAATGACCAGTGTTCAATTTATGTTCTCAAATAAATACGAATATATATTTGCACTTCTGTTTATTCTAGTAATATGGAACTTATAAGAACTTTATCTTTAGCTTGACAAGAAACTGGTGCAGAATACATTGTATGATTAGCAGACAAATTTGAAAGTATGTTTAATTCCCAAATATCATTACTCATAATTATATTAAAGTCATGACATTATGAAATCTTCTAGCAATTGTAAACTGAGCATTTCCTGACAAATTAGGCATGTAAAACCACCAGATTCGTACTCATTCGAAATTAATTCCTGTCCGGTATATAAATTATATATTTGAAACGTGCCTTTGTGATTACTTCTAACACATTCAAACTACTTCACAAATTCTGGATGAATTGGGGCAGGTCTAGGCGAGTCAATACCTCGGTAGCCAAAGTTGTATGTTCTTTGTAAAATGTTTGCCATGTTTCATCATCTATGATATCACTGTTATTTTCAAGAAAGGAAATTACTATTTCCCTTAAATTGGTGTCGTGGCGCGCATCGAACCGGACTAGGTGACTTAAAACATTTTCTGCTGTCAGATTCTCAACTATAAAATCGCCACACAACCTCTTCAGAGGTTCCACCTCGTATTTGTCTGCAGTATCGTACAGGTCCGGGGCTAATTCCTCTGTTAAATTAGGCACATTTGCGGAGTATATATACCTCATAAATTGTTTCATTACAGGTGCATCGATATCTGGGACTTCAATGGTATTACTGATTTTCTCCGTCATTTGGGCGTCGAACATCCTTTCAAAAACTGGTGACCTGGCGCACATGACTGCTCTGTGCGCCCCTATATTTCCGCCCCTGCAATTCACCATAATGTCTGTTTCGACGCGGTCTTCAAAAATTCTGAGGAAATCGACGGAGAGGCTGTCATAGGAGGATGAGATGTCCATGAAGCCAGGTGTCTGGGTCAGCACATCTGGAAAACGATCAAAAATCAGCTATTTGTTCTTTGTATAAAATAAACATATAACCAGATTTATTTATGAAGCATATGTATACAAGGACTGATAGTGGGAACAGTTAAATCTCAGAAAACGCTTCATTACGTAATAATGGCTTACATGGCTCAAATTATTTCAGATTTTACAGTACGACAAGTTTTAAAATTTTTTAGAAGATTGAATTACGAAATGTCCCTTGCATAATAATAATCATTTCGTGGATATTAGAATGTTATTTGGGGATCTCTAGACGTGGGGAAGGTCATTGAATATACATTTTAAGCATTTGTACGTGAATTATTTTCGTTGATATCCTTCCTTTGATATCAACGATCTCGTAACGACAGAATTTTGGCGACAATTTCATTATTTCTCATTACACTTTAATCCATTAATGAGAAGTGTTACTTAGTAACACTATTTTTGTAGTTTACATTTCTGCAGTTACATCCTAGTATACAGAATATTAAACCTTAGCAATGTAGAAACTCCTCGCATGTACTTCCAATATACATTCATCATTTCCTACTTTAACAAAAGTGATGATGACTAATCAGAAATTAACTATAAGAAAATTATTAACAACAAAGTGATTGGAATAACGGATTCTTGACTTACACGGAATCCGTATGATATACCTTCAGTTTCTGAAACAAGCTAAAAACGCAGTTTTCTTTATTTTTATATTCTTTATTCTGCAGTTTTTCTTATAATTCCCTATTTTCACTGGCCTAGAAATACATGGTAATGTATAAGGCAAGTATTGGAATCATCCCAAAAATCGCAATTACGGTTTTCGACGGATCTACACGTTGAGACCTCTAGAACACGAAGAAACTATTTTCAGCGTGATTTCTATATGCGTGTGTGCGCGCAATTTATTTATCTACTCTAAATGAAACACTAAATAACAGAATTTCTTAAAGTTTGGTAGGTAATACACTTGTGTGCGACACTGGTGCGGATTAGATTTAAATATAAATCACTATAAAAAAACCTTATTTCTACTAAATGGCGTGTAAGAATCCAGTGTGTCCAGTCTAGCTGAAACACTAATTGACCAAATTTCACAAAATTTGGTTGATAATTCACTTGTGGGAACCTTGATGCAGATTAGATTTTGGTATGATTCGAAAAAAAAATCTGCATTTTGGTTAGGAAATGACCCGCCAAAATCGCCAAATTATAATATAAACGATCACGTAAGTTCAAATGTCTCAATTAAATGTTGAATTTATACGCAATTATTGACAAGGGAAAAATAAGACCAATCCTATTGCCCTATGTCTAACATTCCTTCCGGTGTCTTTAGTTTCTCATTTTTGCTTCGCAGTCTTTGAAAAAATGTATAGTTACCAAAAACAAAAGTTGATTTAAAAGTGAAAATTGAGTGTAATTTTAACATATTGTGGGTGTTATTTTCTGAAAATTAATTTCATGCATTATTAAAGATGCATTATTAAAGAATGCGGAGCATTATTAAGGAAAGACATTAATGCATTATTAAAGAAAGACAGGGAATGTGAATATGAGTCTGCAGGGAGAGTCATGAGCTGTCCACTTGAGATTTTTACTTTCCCTGTAATACATGGTAATGTATAAAGGAAATATTGGTATCATGTCGAAAATCTCAACTCGTGTTTTCGACGGATCTACACGTTTTGGGACATCTAGAGTACTAAAAAACTTTTTAGCGTGACGTGTGTATGTGTAATCTTTGTATCAACTCTAAATGAAATACTAATGGACCAAATCACTTGTGGGTGACTTTGGTGCAGATTAGATTTTGCTACGATCTGTGATAAAAGAACCTGCCTATTTTTTTATAACTTGTCCCGCAAAAATTGCCTGCATTCACTCTATCTGAAAACAAATAAAACATTTCACAAAATTTGCTATAAAAGTTGCTGGTTGTTTAACTTTGTTCTGGTTAGATAGTATAATTTGAGAAAAGGTAAATGCCTTGTTTTACTAAATATCCCACAAAAATTGTCAAGTTCTATAATAAAACACTACAAATGTTTCAATGAAATGAATGTTTCATTCGTAATTTCGAAGTTCTATTAAGTCGTAAGTGTAAAGACTATTTCATGGAATTTCTTAAAATTTAGTAGTTATGTCTGTAGGGGATTATTTTGATATTTTAAAATTTTGGCATGATTAAAAAATATATATATCTGAACTTTTTTTTTAAAAATGGTCCGCAAAAATCGTGAAAATGAAATAAACTACTAAAATTAGGGGAATATATTACCTAAGTTCTTATCCTTCATGTAATTTTTGTTTTGGTAGCACTGTGAATAAGTCTAACCCCGTGATTCTAGTATTAATCGTTCTCGATAATTGTTTTTTTTTTTTTTAGAATTTTGAAGACTTTAAAGTGCATCAAATTGCGAAATGAAACGAGCATGCTTTATCACTGAAAAAAATTGGATATAATATAAGAAAAGTGTCATGGTATTTTCTACAATAAACCCAATTTCATGCAACATGAAATTGAAAATAAGAAAATGAATTTGCAGTGAAAACCATGTGCTGCTCACATAAGATGTTTTCAGGTTATTTTAAAATTTCTATTTTCCTCATGCCAAGACTTGCAAAGCTTATTGTTGGCCGAAATACTCTCGAAATATTGCGATTTAAAATTTTGCAAGAAGTCGCAATAAACGGTATACACATTACAGCTGGTAGTCAGATTCGAAAAATAATTTCTATACACGGCCACGTCCTTTAAAATTTGTTATGAAACAAGTATTTTAGCGTAGCGGAATAGAATATTCACAGTTAAGAAACTTGTGAAAATAATATAAAGATTCTAATTAAATTGAAGAAATACAATTTGCTTAAGTGAAAAAAATTATCGTAAAAGCATGGAAGTCAGCTTACCAGTGACAAAAAGCTCTGCATCAGAATATATACAAACAAACTTCACACTTAACAGCGACCCTGTATCTTCATCGCTAGGACTTCCAGAATTACGCCAAATACACTGATGATAACCATTTATTTTATTTACTTGACATGTTTCAGTGGACTCTCGTAACTGCTCTCCGGTTAAGAAGCACTTTACCCAACAGTCTTGGTTTGTATTTCTGCCATCGCGTTCACGTAAATATATGCTAATACCTCCTTGATCATAATTAAATATAAACTTATAATGAAATCTAAATACCTCGAATATCTCACTAATAACTTTGTATCTGAACGAAACATTACCAATTTCCCAAACAATCTTGATTTCCGTTATAACAGACGCCATTCTTAATCCAGAATATGCTAACTGGCATAGATTTTAAAATTCTTATAAAGAATCTCTAAAAGAATATTTCTCAAGGAATCAGGGTTGTCAGTATATTTCAACTAAACGATTCAGATTCAAGGATCTTTATTATATGATTGGGAACTGAGCCTGGCAACCAATGGAAAGTTGTCAGCTTGGCGTAATAGGAATTAAGATTCGTACTTATCTTCCTTCTTCTTCTTCTTCTTCTTCTTTCTTTCCTTATTGGCAGAGAATGAAATGAAGATTTACCAGTACTAATATTCTCCAACGATCCCTTTATTTCCCTCGATGACGATCAAATGTGACATTAAATAATTTGTATGTCAGCCAGTTTATGCAATGCGTACTGATAAGCTTCGCCACTGTTCCATTTTTACAAAATCCGGAAGATGTTTTAAATTTTGTTACAGTTTTTCTGCATTTCATCATGATATGGGTGACGTCGTTCATTGAACAATTTATCTACGCGTTTATCCCATTTATTAACATTTTACAACAAAGTTGAAAAGTGTTTATGACTTTGTTCATTCTGTCTGTCTGTCCGTTAGCACGATAGCTGCCGTAAAAATGACTTAATCAAAATGAAATTTTAGTATGTTGTTCAGACGGTCTGTAGGGCGTATGGGAATATAAATGAATAACATCACCCAATTAGTTTTGGATTGAACCCGGGTTGAAAAAATGAAATACATTGAGCCTTATGGGACCTATTTTTTCAAACATTTTTTAAGCGGATTTAAAATTCACAAATTGCTTCGAAAATTTTAGGTAATATTCAAATTGTCCCATAAAATATATAAAAAAAATTCAGCGAAATATATTCAGTAGTTCTAAAATAAAAATTAAAATAATAATAACACCTCTTATATGAAGCGATCACGTGACCATGATATGAAAAGATCACGTGACCCACTTCAAAATGATATATGGCTTCCATCTTGTCTCAAAATTGTGATTTTTAAAGTTCTTTTTAATTCATATTGAGTGTTGTCCTAAAACTACTTTATTTTTGCATAAATTATGTGCATCTACATACTGAAACAACGTAATTACAATATATTTGAGTTTAAATGCTCATCCAAATTTGATTATTTCTGCAATGAAGCCTATTTTTCACCTATATAAAATGTAAACAGCAAAATATGCAGAATGAGTTGTATTAGAATTCCTGTATTTCTTTAACACAAAATCATTTAGTTCATGGAGTCTGTATAGCTGATATGAATTAAATATTCATTGATTTTACTCAGAGAAGGACGATAATTTTCGATGGAGTTTTACGCATAGAGTTTAATTACTTGTAGCTCCATGGTCTTAATTTTTAAATAAAATAAATTATTATAATATTGTGATGAATGACATGAATGGGAAATTATTTATGAATGAAATGCTGCTTTTATAGAGAGAGCCAGGCTTGTTATTTTTTATGACGTCATTTGAATGAATTTCAGTTGTTTTCGATGAAGTTTTCAAATATAATAAATTATCGTAATATTATGATGATTCTAAAATTATTACCGAGGAATGTATCACATTTTAGGGATGTTTAAAACAGGCAATTTATATTTCAATGCCGTCATTTGAATGAAGTTCAATTTTTTCGATGAAGATTTAAGTTTTCAAATATAATAAATTAATGTAGTTTTGTGATAAGTTTTAAAATATTACAGAGGAATGTATTGCATTTTAGACAAGTTTAAATGAAAATGCATTGATGTTGGGAAGTGTTTCATAATCAATGCGTTAAGCATGATTGATCTTTCTTGTTTAGGATACTGCTGGTTAATATGTACACTCATGTCCAAAAGTTACGCATAGTTATTAAAATGAGAAAAATTCGGAAAATTCAAAGGTTTACAATCAGTGGCAGAGAATCGTATTACGAAGGTAAATCATCGTACATATGCAAAAAAATTCAATCGACGGCAACTTCCGCAAAGCACCAGCGCACGTCGGAACGAGTATAAAACGGTCTTTAGCGGTATGTCCAGTTGAGGCAGAATTTTTCTATTGCTGTGGTACGGGCCGTTATTAGCAATCAAACAGAACGAAATATATTACAAAGGTGCCAAATGGACATGTTTTTGCAGAAACGAATTATTGGAATGCTGGGATCCGGTCGATTTCAAACCAAAGCGTCTCGAATTCTGAATGTGCCTCAGTGTGTGATCTCCAGACTGTGGCAAATGCTCCAAACCACTGGAAATGTTACCTGACGACCAGTACCTGGTCGGCCAAGGGTAACAAGCGATCGGCGAGAACGGTATTTGGTGATAATTTGGCGACGTCAGAGGAACCGTTCAACCAGATAACTGGGTTCAACCCTGACAGAAGGGGTGCGGTAGCCCAGTGGTTAGCGCGCTGGAGTTGCACTTGGTAGGCCCGGGTTCGATTCCAGCCGCTGCCAAAACTGCCGCCGTATTCACACGGAGTACGATTACGTTAAACATGTGGGTCTGTAAGTCCTTCTGAGAGGTTGGTGGTGGGGGAAGGAGGGTACGGTCCCTGTGGATACCTTCTCAACTGGGTTCCGGTCTAAATTGGGTGGCACTTCCCGACCGTCCAAACAGTTACCTTACACCTTTCTGGTAGGTCGGACGGTCTGGGTCTCAACAACAACAACAACCCTGACAGTCGTCACAGGATTTACTGTTTCGAGACAAACTGTTTAATGAGGCTCAGACACGTTTGTCTCTATGCCAGACTACCGGTAGTTTGCATCTTCCTGACGTCTGCACAAAGACGCCCGCGTTTACTATGGAGTTTGGAACATCGGCAGTGGAGTGGACAACAATGGGTCAATGTCCTGTTCAGCGACGAGTCCAGGTTTAGTCTGCGAACTGATTATCTTCGGACCATGATCTAGAGAGAGCGTAGAGCGCGTTTCCACCCAGGAAACATCAGAAAAAGACATAGTTTTCCGTTTGGGGGAGTCATAATCTGAGTCAATGCACCATGATGGACGGTCTGGCACCATGATGGACGGTCGCACAGACCTCCACATATTTGACACGGTGTTGGTTACTGGTGAAATATGCATAGAATATGTCCTTGAGCCTAAACCTACCGCTCGGTTGTTTCGAGGTGCTGTTGGTCCTGATTTCAAATTTATAGAATATAACGCGCTTCCTCACCGTGCGGCCTTGGTCGACGACTTCCTTCAAACTGAATGTATTCAACACATGCAGTGATCTGCCAATTCTCCAGATCTGAATCCAATGGAACGTGTGTGTTATATGCTCAGGAGATATCTTGCAGTTCTCCGCTACTCACAGCTCAGTTTCGGAATTGAAAACTGCTCTCCGTGGGGCTTGGAACTCCTTGAGCACACAACTCATCCAAACCCTCATCAAAAGTATGAGAAATCGTTGTGCAGCATGCGTGGCTACCCGAGGTTACCACACACCGTATTATATTACAGCACCACACTGTTTTATTCATTATGTTTCACTGAGGTTGACACTTGTATTGTGACCCTTTTTTATTCAACCCTTTTCTTTGGATAATAAAAGTCGTTATTATCCTTGTTTGCATTATTTTCTTCTTCTATGACCTTATATTACACACGCATTCCGCGTTTCCTTCTATTCCTATGTAGATTTCTTAAAAATTTCACATAAACAACAACTATGCTTAACTTTTGGACATATATATATATATATATATATTTAATTTGGAACACTTTTTGTGCTGAGTAATGGGGGTTATACACAAAATAATTGGGGAGACAGATATTTCGCAGCAATTACATTATTTTTTGCAGCAATATACATTACACTAAATAATATTAAAGCTATAATTATTTGTATCACCTAAAAAAAATATCAAAAATTTTCAATAAAAACTTTAGTCCTTTTTCGTCATTATGTCAGCAAATGCAATCGAAAAATGATATTTTGAATACAGAATTTCAATATTTATACAGTCCCTGAAAGGTTGCCTGAAACGGAAGATTTTTATGTGCGGAAAATCGACTTAAGTCATACAGTTTAATGCTTCATAACTCAATGAATTTTGGTCATAAAAGGATGATTTTTTTTTAGTTTGCTTGAAATTCCATGAGGATAATTTTTTTAAATATAACTGGTAGGAGTGTGGGAAAAAAGGGAAAAAGCCAACAGGAAAACATGAAATGGCCAAGGGGGATTGTGACCCCTTGTTCCAGGTTATATCAAGCTATTACACCATGGTAACACTCCCGGAACCGATATCTTCCTGACGCTTTACTTCAGACTGCCAAATAAGCATTAGATTATAATCAAAGAGCAAAAACAGAAAGGACAAAGAATTTCCAGACTAAAATCCAAGAGAATAAAGTTGATACAACCCCGATACCGCATTCTGATCATGAAAGTTCTCATCATATGTACTATAATAACGGCAATGCCCATATGAAGTGACACAAAGGTACGTTGCTTTATGCGTTTACTGCTCGGTTACAGTTTTTCGATGCCATTTACTTTTTTAAATCTCTGATATTCACGATATTAACATAAAATGCATTGTTTTCTTTACAATAAAGTGCATTATAATAGTGTCTCAGATATCGTACTGGAAAATGTTGCTTTACTGCTTCCGTGATAATTTTCTTGTCGCTTACAAAGCGATCCCTCTTGAAAGTATGGATTTTATTGTTTCTATATAAATGATGTAGTATAATATTTCGGAATATATGCTTATTTAAATTAATATACTCTTACTTAAAATATACTCTCACTTAAAATACTGTATTTTCTGCTAATATCGGGGATATCGGAGATTTGAAAAAGTAAATGGCAACGAAAAACTGTAACCGAGCAATAAACGCATAAAGGCGACGAACCTCTGTGTCACTTCTTATGGACATTGCCGTTACTATAGTACATATGATGTGAACTTTCATGATGAGGATGAGGAAATAGGGTTGTGTCAACTTTATTCTCTTGGATTTTCGTTTGGAAATTATTTGTCCTTTTTGTTTTTGCTCTTTGATTATAATCTTATGCATATTTGGAAGTCGGAAGTAAAGCTTCAGGAAGGTATCGGTTCCGGGAGTGTTGCCATGGTGCAATAGCATGCTATAACCGGGAACAAGGGGTCACAATACCCCTTAGCCATTTCATACATTATCTGTTGGCTTTTTCCCTTTGAAATTCTTATATATACTTTTTTTGCAAGAGCAGCATTGCGCCTTTCGAGTTCAAAGTCACTATATTTTACATGTATGTTTTATATTTTTTTTATTGCTTATTTGTTGTTTACACCATATATATATATATATATATTCCTTTTTCCAATAACGCGCCCTTTTCTTTCACAGTTATCTTAGTATTCCAAATTCCTATCTCATGTCCAGCACATATTGCAACTACATTAAATTCTATCCCACGCCACTAATATTAATAAGTCTGCAGACACTTCCTCGTTTCATCGATCATATCATATATGGTAACTAAACTTAACCCTATGTAAACGTTCTCATTGAAATTGCATTCCCAGTTACATTTTTAAAGCCTAAACCGCTACGATAGCAGTCACATGCCTCATATCCTCCCTCCCCCTCTGATGAAAATGTGTTTTGCACTTGTGAAGAACTACGCAGACGACACACTAATTTGGCGAGACCTGGTCGACAGATCAGGAGTTGTCCAGAACATGTAATTATATTTATTCCTAGTGGCATCGAATAAAATAGATTTTTATAACTTAAATTCTATCTTCCTTAGACTATTCAAGTCAAATATTGCATTTTCATCAGAGGGGGATTTAGAATATGATGCATCTGACTGCTATCTTAGCAGGTTAGGCTTTAAAAATTTGATTGGAAATGCAATTTCAATGAGAACGTTTACATAGGGTTAAGTTTAGTGACCATATACGGTATGATCGAGGAAAAGAGGAAGTGTTTGCAGACTTTTTAACATTAGTGGCGTGTGATAGAATTTAATGTAGTTGCAACATGTGCTGGACATGAGATAGGAATTTGGAACAATAATATAACAGTGAAAGAAAAGGAAGCGTTATTGGGAAAGGTTTAAATTTATGTATCATCCATATATACACACACACACACACATATATATTTATATATATAATATAAAACCTGAAAATTGCTGCAATTTTTGTTGAATTGATTAAAAAGCTAAAAGCAAAAAATAATTTATAATACAACTTGTAAAGCGCTATGCTGCAATTTTACATGTGTATACCTTACATAAATTCCCAAAAAAGGTTAAGTAACAATGTACTCGTAAATTTCTAGAAGAGTGACAGGAATAACGGCCGGGGGGAGTTGCGACCCCCAACACTCCGGTTAAAGCTTTTTTCCGCCATGGCAAACGCTCCCGGTAGCCGATACTCCCTACCCTATTTACTTCATGACTCTTATAAAACCGTAAAAATTACATACAAACATATACACTTTCAATAATAGGTAAATTTTTAAAAGTTTACTATTCTACGCTAAATCAAACCAAAAAGATCACTATAAAATTTTTTAACAATTAATTTAAAATGCAAATGTATGGAATTACTTCACTCGTACCTATTTAATACTTTAAAATCAATATATGCATGACTAATTAAATCCAAGTCTGAGTGTTTATTTTAAAAAATGGATACAAGACCTATTAGCTACATTATCGCCATATAAATACTGATGTATGAAATTTCTTCACTCGTGGTTATTTAATCCTTTAAAAACTATATATTCTAAACTAATGTTTGAAACCCAAGTCAGAGTGGTTGTTTATTAAATTGGATACTAAACCTATTGGCAACATTTTTGCCCTATAAATACTAATGTATGAAATTACTTCACTCGTGGTTATTTTAATACTTTAAAATCAATATATTCAAGACTAATGAAATCCAAGTCAGAGTGGTTAATTTTAAAAAATGGATACAAGACATATTGGCAACATTATCGCGATATAAATACTAATGTATGAAATTACTTCACACGTGGTTATTTAATACTTTAAAAACAATATATTCAAGACTAATTAAATCAAGTCAGAGAAGTTATTTTTTAAAAAATGGATTCAAGACCTATTGGCAACATTATCGCCATATAAATACTAATATATGAAATAACTTCACTCGTGATTATTTAATACTTTAAAATCAATATATTCAAGACTAATGACATCCAAGTCAGAGAGGTTATTTTTAAATAGTGGATACAAGACCTTTGACAATATTATCACCATATAAATATATAAATACATAACCACATAAATACGCTATAGTCCAGACACTTCGCAATACACCTTCCCATGGAACAACAGGTAACCTATTGATGTTATACCATTTTCACGTATAATATCCTTTACGCTAAAGTGAATATTAAAAGATCGTCCGATATTTCAGAAAACCCCTATAATCACGTAAATGCAGTCTGGATATCGCTTGAAATGTGTCTACAAAAAATAGCTCCGTCCATAGAATACCTATGTTTAGCCATCTGATTGTCAATTTCGCACCTACCACGTATAACAATACTGCCACCAGGAGATATCTGAAAAGCCGTATGTCGTTATTATTCCAAAATATCTCTTTCGAGTCATGGCTGTAGTTAAACCATTATAATTGGAAATCAATCTAATCAGAAAAGCGGGCGGATAACCCTCCTTGATAGCTTCGTTCAGAAAACAGCAATCACAAATGTATCTAACGTTATTAGTAAAATTCAACAACTTTTGTCGTTTCATTTGATTTATAATCAGATTTCTGATTATGTTTCGGTGTAAACAAGTTGTCCATGACGTCAAATATTTGATATCGAATTTAAAGGTGCTACGTTTATCGTACATACGATAACACTGTAAGGTTGTAGGCTTCATTATAGTGAGATCCAAAAAATCCAGACTATTATCCTCATTGCATGCTGTTTCTATTACATTTAAACATGGAGGACTAAAATGCTAGGAGACTAAAGGAGACTAAAATAAGGAGACTAAAATGCTTTATTCTTAAATATCACAAATCATAACTAAATTCAAAAACATGAAAAAATAAATGTATCTTACAGTCGGAAACTTAAACATTTTCCGATCAATTCTACACGTAAAGCCACCAGATTTTTACTCATTTTAAATCCATTCATATCCGCCCGAATTATATATTTAAAATTTGTCTTTGTGGTTACTTTTAATATATAACTCGTCATGAATGCACAATTCAAGACCTCATTCGATATCGTTGGACGTTTTTTGCAAAAAATTGGCTTCGATGCATATTTTATGAACCCCGCTCTAACTTCAATAAATGAATGTATTGCCTCTTTGAAATTGCTGTCGCTGTATTCATGGAACTGGACAAGGCGACTGTAACCATTTTCTTCCGCCTGATTCTCATGGATAAAATCGCCACACAGCTTCTTCATAGTTTCCATCGCATACTTGTTCTCAGCCAGGTACAGGTTCGGGGCTGTTTCCTCGGATAAACAGGCACTTTTGGGAAGTATGCAGTGTCCCAAAAAGATTGAAACGCGCTTTAATTCTTTAACTACTGGAGATAAGTGAGTAATGTAAATTGCAAAAAATGTTGAAAGTATAGAAGGAAATAAGACTGCGCTAATGAAAAAGTCATCCCATTAGTTTTCAAAAGGTTACACTTTTAAATTTTTATGCGACACCCTTAGACAAATTAGTTCAATCAGAAAATGTTTATTATTAATGTAACAAGATCATTAAAAATTCGCATATCTGTATCTGTAAAATTGAGCAAGTTATATTTGATTGAAAATTAAGCATTGGGAATGGGGGCCATCTATCAAATTAGAAATATAAATTTGTGACATATCACAAGAAAGATAAAACTGGATGATAATACATAGGATACCCAACCGCTTAGTGAGTACCACTGCTTTATATGATCTATGTTTGCGTAATGCTTTATTTAGATGCATTTGTGATAAAAAATGTTGACACATATTAACGTGTTTTCGGTTTAATCAATTTCCATCGTTAATTTATTTCTGATCCCTATTTTCACTGATGAAACAGCCTTTCACATTTTACGGAAAAGTGGCAAGTCATATTTTTTCCTTTATCACAATTCATTTGATTTTAAAGATAGAGATATGCAATTTTTAATGATCTTGTAGCATTATGAATAAAAAAAATTCTGATTGACCAAATGCGTTTAAGGGGATCGTATAAGAATTTAAAAAGTGTAACTTTTTGAAAATTAATGGGAGGACTATTTAATTAGCGTAGTCTTATTTCCTACCTTACTTTCAGCATTTTTGCAATTTACATTGCCCACTTACCTCCAACAGGTAAAGAATTAAAGCGCATTTCAATCTTTTTGGGACACCCTATATACCTCACGAGAATTTGCAGTTTAAACGGACTGATATCGGAGGCTTCAATACAATTCTTGAGGTTTCTTAATTGAAAATTAAACATTGTGAATGGGAACCACATATGAAATTAGAAATGTAAATTTGTGACATATCACGAAAAAGATGGAACTGGATGATAATACATAGGAGACATTTTTGCGAATTCTGCATAGGCTCACGATACAATCACGGATTCTTAAGTACTATTCAATAACTAAGTACTTTTTCAATAATTATGTACTTTTAAGTACTTTTTTATCTAAAGAATTCCTATCGTCAATTTGTTTATGATCCCTATTTTCACTGATGAAACAGTCTTTCACATAGTACGGAAAAATGGCATCAGATTTTTTCCTTTATCATATTTCAGTTGATTTTAAAGATAGAGATATGTGGTTCTTTAAATGATTTTGTTGCATTAAAGATACAATTTTTCTGATTGAATAAATTAGGGTCCGATAAAAATTTAAAAACATTTTTTGAAAATTAATGGGAGGACTATTTCATTAGCGTAGTCTTATTTCCTACCTTATTTTCAACATTTTTGCAATTTGCATTGCCCACTTACCTCCAACAGGTAAAGAATTAAAGCGCATTTCAATATTTTTGAGACACCCTGTATACCTCACGAGAATTTGCAGTTTAGACGTACTGATATCGGACGCTTCAATACAATTTCTTGAGGTTTCAATCTACTTGAGGTTTTCGACCATTTTGTTGCTGAGCATCGCTGCGATAACTGGCCACCTGGAAAACAGAGCAATTCAGTGTGCGAGAATGGTCGTGTCTTCGCAATTTAGCTCTAGGTCAGTTTGGACACAGTCTTCAAGAAAGTAGGGGAAATCGAGAGTCAGTCTGTTCACAGTTGAAAACAGGTTGCTGAGTCAGCACATCTGGAGAATGAATAAAAGTCGGTTATCTCTTCTTACTACAAGATAAAAATCTAAACTAATTTACACAGGAGCGTGTAAGGAGCGATGAAATAGGTAAGCTTTCTCATTGAAGTCTGTGTAAGATTATAGGTATTTTGTTTATGAGCTATTTGATATACACACTTGATAAAAATGTTTTTTAGGAATAAGTGTCTTCGTTTTTTTTAAAGGAAAACTGACATTTAATTAATCTTTATTTTAAATCTGGACATTACATGGTGCGGATCCTTTCCACGAAAAATAATTTTATGGGTTGCAAATTTACTAAATCAAATAGTTCTTGCTAAAATATTTTTAAAGTGTTGTATAACGTATAATGTATAGTACAGTACAAAGTATTGTTTTCACTCAAATTTTGAAAATTCGAGATTTTTATGGCATTATATGCTTTAAGACCTCCTGAACACGTTTGAACTATTTTTGGACGGATGTCTATCTGTTCATGTCAGTGGTCGATTTCTTGTGTACAAAATAGTGACAACAAATATTAATGGATTTTAACGAACTTTATAGCAGGATTTGTTATAAAAAACTAGAACAATGTATAATGTTTTTAAATTCGAGAGAAAATTTCGAAATGTATTAAAAATTTTATACTTTTTACTTTCCTTATATACATAATGTATAAGGAAAGTATTGTGACGGGGTCGAGAATTCGAGTTTTCGACGGGAGAGCACGTTTCAAGCATCCCTGATCACGAATCAAATATTTTTGAAGTGATGTCGGTGTGTGTGTGTGTGTGTGTGTGTGAAAGTATGTGTGTGTGTGTGTGTCAGTGAGTCTGTGGAGACGATAACTGACGAACGAATGGACCGATTCGAACTAAATTTGGTACAAAAATCATAATCCGTAAACACTGGAAGCCTATTGTTTTTATACGCAATCGAATGTTCAGAACCACCCTAAATTTTCTAATGAAATTTTGAAAAAATCGTCAAAAAATAAAAACCACTAATAAAGTTACGCAAATAGACATTTCTTATGTAATTTTCATTAGAAAACGATTGACATAAATTTTAGAACGCTAACATGAACCGTTCTCCAGATATTGTACATTTTTCAAAAAATTATCAAAAAGTCATATAAAATAAAAAGAAAAATATTTCCTATTGAGAAACATGTTCACTTTTCATATGTAATACCATACGATACATTGGGTGACATCATTCTCGGGAATCTAGCTCGTTCCATTCATGAAAAAAGATACTTTGAGTAATACTTTTGTATTTGAACGCCAATAGTCATTTATCTGCTGTATGAATAACTTATTTCTTAGTGCATAACGCTTGGCGAGATTTTGGCTACAAATTTGGCGGAATGTCGCCAACTTGGCGGCTTTTTGAAATGTTGACAAATTAACGAAAATCTCGCCAAATGGATAAAAATGACTCTAAATCAATGAAAATGACGACTAATTGTCGAAAATTCAATATCTTGGAAATAATATTACTATCTACTATAAGAAAAATTATTTTTTTTACTGTAAAAGTAGTAAATTCATTACATTATATAAGGAAAGTCATGTGTTGCCCACATCAGAATTTTATCATGGCAGCATTGGACATAATTTGAAGCAATCATACATAAAAGGGTTTATTTACAACTCGGTGATCCTGAGACTTAACAGTTTTAATCATTGTTACAAAAATCAGCCGGGATAAAATGTTTTTGTTCGTAACGTCATTAGCCTCCATCGGGGGACAGGGCAAGTTACCTCCTGGTGCTACCACGTCAAGTATGGTGTCTATCAAAATATGCTTTTCAAGCCATTTAAAGTGAAGGGTAACCAGCTATAATTGTAATCATTTGGATCCATGCTACGTATTTTTAAAAAAAAATATCTTGTAAAATTTGAAAAAGTAAAGAAAACAAAAAACTACTAAAAATTGATTCTGTTATGAGAATGTCGAGTTGAGAATCAGTCGAGTTGAGAACGCTCCTGTTAATTTTATTAACAGCCGTTAATAGTTAACTACGATAAAAAGCAACCCTAAGAACATATAACAATTACCGTTAATAAAATAGACCATTTTGTATTTATATTCTTTCTTATGGTTCGCAGCATATTTGATTTTAGATTTGAGTATATTGCGGTATTTTGAAATACTTTTACTATAAATCACGCAATTTAGCACAACGATACTGATTTCTAATTACAAAGTAATTGAGTTTCGCAATGATTAACTACGAGTTAGATTAAGGTTAAGTAAGTATAAAAAATCTGATGCGAACAGCATTCCTGTATGATGCAATTATTTTACTTCTTTGACAGTGAAAAGGTGATGGATAATATCCACGGTACAATGTCTTTTACCTTTAAATTTTACAATGGGTGTCGTACATTGCCTTTAAATTGTACAATAAGCAAAAAAATTTTTGTCATTATTCCCTGTTTTTAACAGTAGTTCGTCTTAATTGTTTAAATTGAGTTAATAGAGTGGATAATTTAGCTTTCAAAGCCAGTTATTTGCTCGATTTTTTAAAAATACTTTTCAATTCCTGTCTTTAATTCGTTGACATTCTTAAAATTGTTTAATGTGATTTGACTTAATTGAAATATATTGATGAAGACAGCTCAGGCGGACTGAACATCCATTGACCCTGCCATCCGCTCCTGAAATTCACAAACACATGCAGGCCATCACATGCATTCAATAATACTATTTTTTTATACAATTTCTTACCAAAACATACATACTATATCATCCCCTAAAAAAACGCAATTAGATTATTCTCCCTTAGACCCTGTGACAAATTAATTTACAATGCCCCAAACATTTTATTTCGAACTATTAAATTAAATACAAACAATCATAAGTTTAAAAAGTCATTAAAATCACCGTTCTTGACGTACAAAATTTCACAAAACCAGAGCGCTTTCGGGCTTCACCATGACCTTCAGCTTCATTGATGCCCGAAAGAGCCTTCGCTTTCGTGCATCTAAACTTTTATCTTTCTAAACTTTTGTACGTCAAGAAAGGTGGTTTTATTAAATGACGTTTTAAGCTCATGATACGTTGTCGTAAATTAAATAGTTTGTTGGAATTGACGTGTAACCATTTTAAATATTTCATTTCAAGTTTTCAATTTTTTATCATATTATATTTGGTAAAAGGATTAACCTTTTGCAACCGCATGGTTTAAATATTCATATTCCGAAATTTTAAATTGGGTTTGACATCTCATTTTTGACTTTCCATAATAACAGAGAACGAAGAATATGCAGTAAGTATTTTAAAAATGACTCAATTGTGTGCAATAGAAACAAAGGCTAAGCCTATTGAATAATTGAATATTTTATCTGTAAAATTTATTTAGAGGGGTTCCAATTGGCATAGATAACCAGGAAATATATGATGAATTAAATAAGAATTGCAGAAGACGTCCACTGCTTAAAAGTGACCTGGTTTACTAAACCAGACTCCCAAGAACCAATAAAAACAGTGTTGATCAGCGAAATAGGTAAAAAGGAAATATACACTCTAAATATATGATGGATAGGAATTAGAGTATCCCCTTTCATTGACTTTCCTCAAATCTACAAGAAGTACATTAAATACGTCCATTCAATGCGTACATGTAGAGGAATAATAAAATGTTCCAAGTGTGAAGAAACCCATGAACTAGAACAATGTACGACAGATACTGCGACATGTTTTAGATTCGGGAGGGAGAACCTTGCCAATAGAAAAGGGTACGAAGAATATAAAAAGAAAATTAATCTACATGAAATAGCCAGGAGAGGTAAATTTACCCTGAGAGATTTTAGAGAAATCACCCGAAACAAAACATTCGCGGAAGTCCTGTAACCTCAGAATCAAGCTACGGAAGTAGAGAAAATAGAAGTCAAAGAGCTATCAGAAAAAATACTGGCGAAGATGGAACAGCTGATAGAGATAGTAGGGCAGTTTAAAATTACCGCCGCTCAGCAAGACAATGAAATAAAAAGAATTAAGGGAACAAAAATAAAGAGTTCACGGAACTAGTGCGGACTTTAAAAAATAGAAACAGAGAATAAAAGTCGGGCATCATTACAGCAAGAAGACTACACCAAGCCCTAAAAACAGCATTGTAGATACCAATTATTTCAAATATAAGGAACACAAAAAAAGTCCAAAAGAGGGGTACAAGTCCGTACCCATTGATTCAAGCTCTCCGAGCTGCTCTTCGGGGTCCGCCCTACCCCCTTTGGATCTCGGCCCATTCGGACGACGGGATTTTCACTGGTGTTACGTAGCGTCACTGCCTTACTTGGAATTTTTTTCCTTAACCATTCTCTTATTCTTTACAGATATTTTGCCTTTAATAGTTATCGAAGACTTCTATTTCTTTACCTATTTTGATTGTTTAAGGGGATCGAGTCCATCTTCTTCCAGTGACACGGGCCAGCTTCGGGAAACGCTAATAAATTCTTATCATTTTGACTAACTCCTAATAAATAGTATGGTTATCTTCCAATGGAACGTCAGGGGGTATATGGATAACCTGTCTAGCCTACAAACTCTGATTGAAGAGCACCACCCCTATATCGTGGCACTACAAGAAATCGTGCTAAAAATACTTATGCAATTAAAAATATACACGAAGTGCAAAAATAGGATTCCCGGACAAAACCGTGCCGGCTAAAAACCGCGATGGAAAAAATCGCGACGGACAAAATAGCGAACGGACAAAACAGCGAACGGACAAAACCGCGAAAAAAAAAATGGAGAACGTTGAACGTTGATACTAGAAATTTAAGAAAAAACGATACTTTTGTGAACTGAATGAAATTTTAAAAAAATCGTCAAAAAATCAAAACCGCTAATAAAGTTACGCAAATAGACATCTCTTATGTAATTTTTCATTAGAAAACGATTGGCATAAATTTTAGAACGCTAACAAGAACCGTTCTCGAGATATTAAACATTTTAAAAAAAAATATGAAAAAGTCACATAAAAAAAAAATTCCTATTGAGAAACATGTTCACTTTTCATATGTAATACCATGCGATAAATTGAGTGACATCATTCTCGTGGATCTAGCTCGTTCCATTCATGAAAAAATATACTTTGAATAATACTTTTGTATTTGAACGCCAATAGTCATTTATCAGCTGTAAGAATGACTTTTTTCTTAGTGCATAACGCTTGGCGAGATTTTGGCGACGAATTTGGCGGAATGTCGCCAACTTGGCAACTTTTTTGAAATGTTGCCAAATTAATGAAAATCTCGCCAAATGGACAAAAATTATGCTAAATCAATGAAAATGACGACTAATTGTCGAAAATTCAATATCTTGGAAAGAATATTAGTATCTGCAATAAGAAAAACCTAATTTTTTACTGTAAAAGTAGTAAATTCATTACATTACATAAGGAAAGTCATGTGTTGCCCACATCAGATTTTTTTCAAAGGTGGCGTAGAGAAAATAAGAAAAACTAAAATATCTCGAGAACGGCTAGTCCTAATGTAATGGGGTTTTTCTTATTCTTTTCTTCGCTAAAAATTACGTATTAAACAAACATTTAATGGATATATTTGAGCATACGTAGTTCTTTAGTTTAGATTTGGACGATTTTTGCGGGCCATTCTGCAAAAAAAGGCAGGTTATTTTTTCTGAAATGTACCAAAATCTAATCAGCACCAGGGTGACCTATACGTGACTTATCTACCGAATTTTGTGAAATTCGGTCCATTAGTTTTTCAGCTTCAGTGGATACAAACTTTTGCGGGCCATTTCACAAGAAAGGCGGGTTCTTTTATTCCGAATCGTACTCAAAACAAATCAGCACCAGCCCCGCCCGCATGTGACTTACCTACAAAATTTCGTGAAATTCGGTCCATTAGTTTTTTAGTTAGAGTGGATACAAAATCTGCACAGACAGACACACAGACAGACACACAGACACACAGACAGACACACAGACACACAGACAGACAGACAGACACACACACAGACGTCACGCTAAAAATGGTTTTTCGTATTCCAGAGGTCTCGAAACGTGTAGATCGGTCGAAAACTCGAGTTGCGATTTTCGGCATGATTCCAATACTTTCCCTATACATTACCATGTATTGCAGGGAAAGAAAAAATCTGATGTGGGCAGCACATGACTTTCCCTGCAGACTTATATCCATGTTCTCTTTATTTTAATTAAATTTATTTCACTTTTAATTCAATTTTCGTTCTCATTCGGTAACCGGACTTATTTTCAAAGGTGTAGGAGAGAAAATACGAAAAACTAAAATATCTCGAGAACGGCTAGTCCTAATGTAATGGGGTTGGTCTTATTCTTTTCTTCGCTAAACATTACGTAATTAACAAGCATTTAATGGATATATTTTAGCATACGTAGTTCTTAATTTAGATTTGGACGATTTTTGCGGGACATTCTGCAAAAAAAAGCAGGTTATTTTTTTCGGAATCGTACCAAAATTTAATCAGCTCCAGGGTGACCTATACGTGACTCATCTAAAGAATTTTGTGAAATTCGGTCCATTAGTTTTTCAGCTACAGTGGATACAAGCTTTTGCGGGCCATTTCACAAAAAGGCGGGTTGTTTTATTCCGAATCATACCCAAAACTAATCAACACCAGCCCCGACCACAAGTGACTTACCTACAAAATTTTGTGAAATTCGGTCCATTAGTTTTTTAGTTAGAGTGGATACAATATCTGCACAGACAGACACACAGACAGACACACAGACAGACACAAACGTCACGCTAAAAATGGTTTTTTCGTATTCTAGAGGTCTCGAAACGTGTAGATCCGTCGAAAACTCGAGTTGCGATTTTCGGCATGATTCCAATACTTTCCCTATACATTACCATGTATTGCAGGGAAAGTAAAAGGAGAAAATATCTAAAAACTATTAGGACAAAGAGGTAAGTAATGCAATTTAAATTTTCAAACAGGGAAAAATGATTTCAATTGGAAAAAATAAACTTTTTGTCCTGTTTCGTCTAATACTTTTAAAATATTTTTCTTATTTGTATTATTTACTTTCCCTGCAATACATGATAATGTATAGGAAAAGTATTGGAATCATGCCGAAAATCGCAACTCGAGTTTTCGACGGATCTGCACGTTTTGACACCTCTAGAATACGATAAAGGCATTTTTAGCGTCACGTCTGTGTGTGTGTCTGCCTGTGCAGATTTTATATCCAATCTAACTAAAAAACTAATGGAACGAATTTCATAAAATTTGGTAGGTATGTCTCTTGTGGACGAATCTGGTTCTGATTAATTTTGTGTATGCTTCGAGATAACAGAACCCGCCTTTTTTTGCGAAATGGCCCGCAAAAGCTTGTATCCACTCTAACTGAAAAACTAATGGACCGAATTTCACAAAATTTGGAAGATAAGTCACTCGTGGGACACCCTGCTGCTGATTAGATTTTGGTACGATTTGGAAAAAGTAACCTGCCTTTTTTTGCAAAATGGTCCGCAAAAATCATCAAAATCTGAAATAAAAACCTACGTATGCTCAGATTTATCCATGAAATGCTTGTTTTATATGTAATTTTTAACGATGAAAAAGATAAGATCAACCCAATTACACTAGGATTAGCCGTCTCGAGATATTCTAGTTTTTACTTTCCCTGCAATACATGGTAATGTATAGGGAAAGTATTGGAATCATGTCGAAAATCGCAACTCGAGTTTTCGACGGATCTACACGTTTCGAGACCTCTAGAATACGAAAAAACTATTTTGAGCGTGACATCTGTGTGTTAGTGAGTCTGTCTGTCTGTGTGTCTGTCTGCCTGACTGTGCAGATATGTATCCACTCTAACTAAAAAACTAATTGACCGAATTTCATAAAATTTGGTAGGTAAGTCACTTGTGCACGAATCTGGTGCTGATTAGTTTTGGGTATGACTCCGGTTAAAAGAACCCGCCTTTTTTTGCGAAATGGCCCGCAAAAGCTTGTATCCACTCTAACTGAAAAACTAATGGACCGAATTTCACAAAATTTGGTAGATAAGTCGCTTGTAGGCCACCCTGGTGCTGATTAGATTTTAGTATAATTCGAAAAAAATAACCTGCCTTTTTTTGCAAAATGGCCCGCTAAAATCATCAAAATCTAAACTTAAGAACTACGTATGCTCAAATAAAGCCATTAAATACTTGTTAAATACATGATATTTAGCGAAGAAAAGAATAAGACCAACCCCATTACACTCGGACTGGCCGTTCTCGAGATATTTTAGTTTTTCGTATTTTACCTCCACCATTTTTGAAAATAAGTCCAGTTTTCAAATGAGAACGAAAATTGAATTAAAAGTGAGTTAAAAGTGAAGACTGCAGGGAAAGTCATGTGCTGCCCACATCAGATTTTTACTTTCCCTGCAATACATGGTAATGTATAGGGAAAGTATTGGAATCATGTCGAAAATCGCAACTCGAGTTTTCGACGGATCTACACGTTTCGAGACCTCTAGAATAGGAAAAAAACCATTTATAGCGTGACGTATGTGTGTGTTTGTGTGTCTGTCTGTGTGTCTGTCTGTCTGTGCAGATTTTGTATCCACTATAACTAAAAAACTAATTGACCGAATTTCATAAAATTTGGTAGGTAAGTCACTTGTGGGCGAGTCTGGTGCTGATTAGTTTTGGGTACTATTTGGGATGAAAGAACCCGCCTTTTTTTGCGAAATGGCCCGCAAAAGCTTGTATCCAGTCTAACTAAATAACTAATGGACCGAATTTCATAAATGTCGACAGATGAGTCATTTGTGGGTCACCCTGGTGCTGATTAAATTTTAGTATGATTCGGAAAAAAATAAATCTGCATTATTTTGCAAAATGACCCGCAAAAATCGTCCAAATCTAAACTAATGAACTACGTATACTCAAATAAATCCATTAAATGCTTGTTTAATACGTATTTTTTAGCGAAGAAAAGAATAAGACCAACCCCATTACATTAGGACTTGCCGTTCTCGAGATATTTTTGTTTTTCTTATTTTCTCTACGCCACCTTTGAAAATAAGTCCGGTTACCGAATGAGAACGAAAATTGAATTAAAAGTGAAATAAATTTAATTAAAATAAAGAGAACTTGGATATGCCTGCAGGGAAAGTCATGTGCTGCCCACATCAGATTTTTTCTTATTTTCTCTACGCCACCTATGAAAGCCACCTGCGCTCTCATTTGGAAAGTCCACTTACCAAATGAGAACTTTTGTGAGAGATTTTTGTTTCATATTATCTTGTTACTGATTTAGTAGATTTCATCATTATATCAATGTTTATATTTGCAATGCATTCCATTCTCTTACCACTTTGTTGTTCTTTTCGTTCATTCTTTATTTTATGTTATTCTTACTTACTCCAGTGGTTTTTACCGTTCATTTATTGTATTTTACCTCCCACTTTCCTATTTCATTGGAGCGGTTTTCTACGGAAATGGCAATTTTTCTCTTACATACATCACGAACTCAGAGTCTCCGGAATTGTGGAGAAGGTTCGGAAATCTTTACTAACTTTTTACAAGAAAAATTCTAACAGACCCTGTATTAGAGATGTAAATCAAACGTACAACCCGACCGCGTCTTTCTACCTCTGGAAACTCAGGCCCAGGCATCTCCTCTTTGACTCCCAGAGTACAAAGTGGAAGAAGATACGTTAGCTCATCTCTCAGACAGGAGTCTCTTGACTCGAATGAGCAACGGTAGATGGCGGCTCCGTACCGCACACCGTTTTTGTTCGTTCTCTCTCTCGGCCCAACTACTGGCCAATCAGATTGCTCGCTTTTGCCCTAATTCCTGAATTTTCGAATCTGTTTTAAAGTAGTTAAAATTTATTTTGCTTTTGAGAGCTTATTGCGCTCTTTTTAATTTTTTTGTGACTTTATCTCGCGGTTTTCTACCCCTTCCCTCTTTTTCTAACCACCACTTGCAGGCTAACAGCCATTCAGGACAATTATTGACCACGCCCGATCTCCAAGAAACCGTCCAATCAGCACCCTCTACAGAATTGAGTGCTTAGGAAATATTCTACACATGCTATACATATCATGCCAACGGCCCTACCGTGCTGAAAACAACGGTTCTCGTTAGATCACCGAAGTGAAGCAGCATCGGGCGCGGTTAGTACTTGGGTAGGTGACCACCTAGGAACATCGCATGCTGTTAGCACATTTCGGCTGCGGTAGCCCGATGGTTTGCACGCTGCCACAACTGCCGCCGTGTTCATGCGGAGTACGATCACATTAAACATGTGGGTCCGTAAGTACTTCCGAGAGGTTGGTGATAGGGGAAGGAGGGTACGGTCCCTGTGGATTCCTCCCCTACTGGGTTCCGGTCTACATTGGGTGTCACTTTCCGACCGTTCAAACAGTTACCTTACACCTTTCTGGTAGGTCGGAAAGTCTGGGTCTCAACAACAGCACTCCGATTACTTTTATTTTGATATTTTTATGAAAAAAAAATGCTTTTGCCTATAAAAGTGAAAATTGACACATTTAGACCCATATCCTTTTTCAAACACGCTGATTGCCCATTCACATATCACTATTTAGTGAACGCCGCTTTAAACAAACCGTGATTTTCATGACAAAAAACCATTTCATTTATCAATCATTCTTCAAAATATCTTTTCAAGCATTCAAATTTTCTTCCATTCAAAAGATTAAATAAACATCATTTTTCGCAAATCCAAACATAATTGACTTGTGCCGGTTTTCCGTATCGCTGACGACGGAATTCTGATATTGATTGTTGCGTATTTGTGAGTGCCAGTTCCACGATAACAAGCTCAAACTGTTATTGATATGTACCCAAATACGATGATTGCTTTAATAGCAGGGACATTGTTATTTTTACCCACTGTTTTGGAATAAATATATGTACTTGGATTCAATTTATCATTTTGCTGAATAGAAGAAGAATATGCATTGAATAAAGTTTTATACAAATTGAGGCAGAATATTTTCCCAATGTTTCGGGAATTTGTTTTGTAAAGGGGGATTTTCTTTGTGCTTAAAGTGGAACTTCAAAATAATATTTGCATTAATTGCATAGTTTTGTAATGTACTTCATATTTGCTTTATAAATTGTTGTAAGAATAATAATTGAACATTATTAAATGATATAATTTGAATATAGTAAATAGAGATATAATCACATTTTTCACATTTTATATAAATTTGGAATGTTATTGGTTTAGTTTATAGTTTGTTGCAAGAGACAAATATTTATGAATTTACTAAATATGTATTATGTATTAATATTATGCAATTAGTATAATATAGTTTGCATATAGTTATTAACAAATGAATTATCCCATTTTATATAATTTTGGAGTATTTTTAGATTACTTTATAAATTGTTCTATTAACTAATACAAATACAGTAAAGATATAAATGCATATAATTGTTAATGGATGAAGTGTCGTGTTTCGAACTTTTTGTGCAATTTTGGAATGTAACGAGTTTACATTATAAATAGTTGCTAGATGGACCATTAAAATTTACTAAAGCTGTAACTGCATAGGTTTGTTAATATAATTATTACATTTCGTACATTTATATTTGCGGAGTGACAAATTTATTTATTTCTTGTAAGAGATAAATAATTACAAAATTTATAAAGATGCAAGTTAATGTATAGTTAAAATAGAACAACTACCCAGCTTTGCTCGGGATTTACAATGCATGCATAGATTTGCTTCGGAACACTGTGGTGACCCCTCCCCCCCATATAGGTGTGGGATTAACAGGGGACCACTTAAATGACAGGATATATTTAGGGGAAAATCCTTAAAGGTTAGGGTTTAATACATTACATTTAAATTCGGCTCCGTAATTTGGATACGATTTCTTGTTCATGAGGTATTTGGTAAAAACTGTTTGTTAGCTGCCATTTTCCAATATGGCGGATTTTCCACAAGATAATTGGATATGTACTTTTAGGATATAATAAATTACATTTTTTCATAATACTATTAATAAAATATTTAAATTTATTAATTTTTCATAATACTATTAATATTTCATAATACTATAAATGATTTCATACTACGCAATAATGATTTTGTTGCAATTGTTTCTTTTCCGAATCATTTTTTACTGTTCCTTAACTCTACTATTATATAGATAACGGCATTTTCATACATTCGGTTACGTTTTCATCAATGTGGTAACATATTTGAAAAGTCGCCGAAAAGACGATATTTTGCAAAATTATTCAACAAATTTTTCGTCAAGCATTACGGATAAACAGAAGGGGGGAAAGATGGGCTAAATTTAAAACACTGAGTTTATACATTTTACTTTCTTATAGTTCTGTTTGACATTAAAGGAATGCATTGAATGATATATATTAAATATCGAATATTGTCTTAGTTGATATTATTCTCATTTAGAAACTCACTGCAAAAACTGATTAATTGGCATAACAATACTAAAATATGACATTCATAACAAATTCGAAAAATCACCGCAATATAATCATCTTTTATATGAAAATGCTCATTATATTCGAAAATTCTTTGAACCAAAAGTTTCTTAATGTTACCGTACTCAACACTTAAGTCTACAGAGCTCTTAAATTATGCTCTATTTCCCATATTACTATGCTCTGAGAATAGTAATTTAAAAGCTGTCCTCTTAGATCGTAACTTCTATAAATCGAGCTCTTTTCAACTATTCTAATCCAAGCCATCACAGCGTAAGCATTATCCAGTTAAAACATTTTGCAATATTCTTTCCCTTACATTCTACGCGAATATTTGTCCTAAAACTGCTAGATTTTTTAAAGAATACGACATGGAAGCATTTTTTAACTTGTCAATCAAATGATTTCCTTATTCCAAAAGAATTATCGCGTGTAGGTTAAACACACTCGAATTGGGTTAACTCTTTCAAGAACATAAAAAAATATGTCAAAAATTCAAAATTTAATAAATACTTAATAGATTGCCACTGCTAGATTGCTTGTCATCGATTTTAATTCCAACAAGCTGACTACCGATTTTTCCATAACGCAACATTTCTTGGATTTATGGCATGAGCGCGTTTGCTTTTTATTTCTTTTATTCATTATTTTTCTGTACCACACTCTGTATTCATATTTTTTTTTCTGATTTAGCTTTTCTTTTGTAACACGAGATGGCGTTTTCACACTGAGTTGCATTATTTAATCATTTAGTTTGCAAGGTATAGTTAAACTCTTTACCAAGAAAAAATGCCGATATGAAAACAATTTTTAATTAAATATAGTATGTGGAGTCCATGTAGGTGCATGGTATGCGGTGTATGGTATATGGAGTCCAGCTTCAGGCTTGTTCGCATTTAAGAAATTTATCCAAACAGTTTCGAATCCATCGTGTGATATATATATATATATATATATATATATATATATATATATATATATATATATATATATATATATTACTTTTCTTATATACATAGTATAATGCATAAGAACAATATTGTGACGGGGTCGAAAATTCGATTTCGAGCTTTCGACGGGAGAGCGCGTTTCAAGCATCTTTAAACACGAATCGTGGATTTCATACATCATTTTCTCACTGTGAACGAAGCAAATCCATTGCATTATATAAGGGAAGTCATATGCGGTTCACATCGTATTTTTTAATTGTGCAGTTGTTGTATTACGTTCTGATCTAGTTATGTGTTGTGTTTTTGTTAAAATGCGTTTTATTTTGTTTTCCTACTAACCTGTAGTGCACCAAACTTATTCGCTACCACCATCTTCTTCTCTACAAGATCCCTTAAGTGGACCATTGAATGGGCGAATTTTATTAAGGAAATTAATATTTAAATTTAAATCAAAACTGACATTTACATTTATAGGAATAATGTGTCACACGTTTCATTTTTAAAAATAAATCGTTTAATTACTTATGTCTTAAAATGCAATTATTCTTTCTCTGAATTAATTGTATATAATTATAAACTTAATATGATTGAATTAAAATTGTTTCCACATTCGTACGGAGACTTTTAATATGAAATATTAAATATTTATTTTTAATGTATTTTTATTTGGTATTAATACTGGTTTTAATTAATCTTATTTTCGTTTCTCAGAAACTTATAAGTTGACTTTTAAAATTAAGTCTAATATTTGCATAATCATGCGTTTTAAACGTTATTCTCTTAAAGCTCTAGCTATTAATTTCACCTACCAGTAAACATTGACTTCGTTAAACTAATAATTGTTTATCTTCATAATAATTCGTTAATTGTTTAATAAACTTTTTCTTTAAATTTAATAACATTGTTTTTAGTCCTCGCGGCAATCTGGATAACAGTATGGCAATAGCAATTGCGACTTGTATATACTTTTATTTTTATAGATATATGCTTTTAGCAGTAGATTAAATAGCATTTTGACAGTAACTGATGTAGCCAAAGAAAATAATGGTACTCGTCATTTAAATACGAGTCGAGTCAGTGATGCCCACGCAAAATGTGGGACACCTACAAACATAATTCCCAGTCATCTTCCACATTTAATTTTCCTCTCTGTACATTGTCCATGCCCTTTTACTCTTTTAAAAATTGCCAGTCCTTTTCCGGGCACCAGGTTCCACAATTCAATGGTGTCTTCACCCTATGGGATTCCCTGAGTTTTTATCGTAATTATATCAGTGAGATTGCTGGATATCAGAATTGACTTTTGGGGTGGCACAGCCCAGTGGTTTGCGCGAGAGAATTGCACTCGAATGACACGAGTTCGATTTTTGGCTCTACCTAAACTGTCCCCGTGTTCACGCGGAGGACAAGCACGTTAAACATGTCAGTCTATATTTCCTTTCGAGAGCATGGTGGTAAGGGAAGAAGGGTACGGTTCCTGTGGATGCCGCCCACCACTGGGTTCGGGTCTGAATTGGGTGGCTCTTTCCGGACGTTGAAACACATACCATACACCTTCGGGTAGGTCGGATGATCTGGGTCGAAGAAGAAGAAATGACTTCGGCCGGTATGTTGTCAAATGGTTGGACCTTCGTTATCTCACACACCGCTGAAGCGGTTTCGACCAAACTCAGGTACCAAGCTTCATACATCTTGTAGATGTGATTACGGAAAAAATTATTTCGAAAAATGTAATAGTTTAGCTATAAAGCCATTTTGTTAAGACGATTTTGTTAAAATCGTTGGCCCTTCGTAATCTTGAAAACCTCTCAAGCTATTTGGAGCAAATGTAGGTGGTACACTGTGTATATGTGAATGAGAAAAATAAATTTTGAAACTGTACATAGTTTGGTTCACAAGTTGAAAGTCCAGTTCTTTCGCATGGTAAATCACGAAAACGCCACTTTCCTTTAAATTTCTATCTATACAAAGCTTTAACAACACCACAACATCGAAAAAAGTACGAAATTTACTTATTCATTAATCACAAACTTTTACAACATTATTAAAATTTATATAACATTGAGCTCGAGCTGCACATGACAGAAGAAAAATAAATATTTAAAACACCGTTTTCCTTAACTAAAAAGATTGTAATTTAAATATTAAAACAGTTTTCGGAATTTAATATGTTTGCAATTTACTGCGCAATGCACATAGCCTATTTACTGCGCAATGCACTGCTACAGTTCTGTACAACTGAACAGTCTTCTACATTCCAGTTAAAACATTTTTCACAGCATTTCAAGATTTATTCCACATATCTTGTACTACTTATCTGACAAGTCGTATTTGCTGTATAAATCGATTTCTTACGTGTTGAATTTCCTGTCATCCATCACTAGCCGGGCAGAAACTTTTTACGATATTGACTCAACATCTCCGTTTTAAACCAGAAAATACATTTCACTACCCATTGTTAATAGATATTTGTAGATATTTTGTTTATCTATAATTAAAAATTGAACTTGCTGAACGAGAATTTCCCAAATGAGAGAAATTGTTTAATTTTTCAAACGGTTTTTTATGTACATTTTCCGGCGTTCAATTTTCCTTAGTCACTATTTTCATTTTTCAATCCATGAGATTTATGTTTGTTTGTTTGTGTCATCTGTAGTGAAAAATAAGTACCATACTGTCATAATATTTGGTACAGATGTACTCCAGGACAAGAAAATTACGCCTCGGTGATATTTTATTTTTTAATTTAAGTATGAAGATATGAATTTGCTAGTCAAAATTCGACCCAATCCTACATCACAAAATCCGGTCAATATTTCTTGGAACCACCATCTAACGCCCATTGCTAAAACTAACAATATTTAAAAATCGAAACGGCGTTAAAAGAAATATTTTGCATAATATTTTCGATTCCAAAAAATTATTGCTGTTTTTAGTACCCTGTTAGGTCGAATTTAAATTTAAATGAGTTTAATTTAGATATTGTAATCATAATCCGTTGCAATTTACATCATAAATCGTTGCAATCGACATCATATCTTGTTTCGATTGTCATTATAATTCGTTACAATTGACATTATAATTCGTTGCAATTGTCATATTAAGAGACAAATATGTTTCTTAAAGGTAGACTGTAGTATCTCAGAGTTTCTGTCATAACATCATCGACATGATCGAATAATTTTCTTTCTAAAAAGCTTAGAGTGGATTCCACAGTATCATTATAAGAATTTTTATGAATTTTTAATAAGCCAATTTTGACTGGCATCGTGATAAGGAAAACAATTAAATCCAACAGACCCGGCAATATAATGTTCAGCAAAAGTGCGTCTCTGCTAACGCCATCCTTAGTGTATAGTTTTATTGAAACCCTAAATGCCGATGTTCTAGTGTAATTTTTACTTTTCTTAATACATAATGTATAAGGAAAGTATTGTGATCGAATTCGAGTTTTCGACGGTAGAGCACGTTTCAAGCATCCCTGATCACGAATCGAGCATTTTTGAGGTGGTGTGTGTGTGTGTGTGTGTGCGTGTGTGAGTGTGTCTGTGTCAGTAAGCCTGTGGAGACGATATCTCACGAATGAATGGAGCGATTCGAATTCAATTTGGCACAAAAATCACAATCCGTAAATACTGGAAGCCTATTGTTTTTAAACGCAATCGAATAATCAGAACTCCCCTAAATTTTCGAGTGAAATTTTGAAAAACCATCAAAAAATCAAAATCTTTAATAAAGTTACGTAACTAGTCCTTTCTTATGTAATTTTTACTTAGAAAACGATTGGCATAAACTTTTGAATGCTAGCATGAACCGTTCTCGAGATATTGCACATTTTTCAAATAAATTTATTAAGAAATCCCATAAATTAAAAAAATATATATTAACTGTTGCGAAACATGTTCACTCTTCATATGTAATATCATGCGATAAATTGGGTGACATCATTCTCGTGGATCTAGCTCGTTCCATTCATAAGAAAAGATACTTTGAGTAATACATTTGTATTTGAACGCCAATCTCCATTTATTTGCTATAAAAATAACTTATTTCTCCGTCCATACTTCTTGGCGAGATTTTGGCTACGAATTTGGCGAAATATCGCCAACTTAGCGACTTTTTTAAATGTTGCCAAATTAACGAAAATCAGGCTAAATGGATGAAAATGAAGCCAAATCAATTAAAATGACGACTAATTAACGAAAATTCAATATCTTATAAAGAATATAAGTATCTACTATAAGAATAACCTATTTTTTTGGCTGTAAAGGTAGTAAATTCATTGCATTATATAAGGAAAGTCATGTACTGTCCACAGCAGATTTTTATTAGAGTTTTGCCTATTAAAACCCGAGAAACTACGATTATTCGTTACTAGTTTTCAAATAACTTAGAAAGTGGCATAATGTTGCTACACCACACACATCTATATAAATAAAATTGAAAATCTGTCTGTCTGTCTGTTTGTCCCCCGTCATCACGGGAGAACGGCTGAACCGAATTTGATGAAATTTTGTGGGTAGCTTAGAAATAGTCCCACTTAAAATTTAATATATGTTTGGAGTTTCCACAACCAGTGGTTCTCGAGATATTAGTGAAAAACGAATATTTCGTTTGTCTCATCATCACGGGAGAACGGCTGAATCGAATTTAATGAAATTTTGTGAGTAGCTTTGAAATAGCCCCCCATAAATTTTGCCCAAGTTTCGAGTTTCTAATGTCAGGGGTTGTTGAGATATTAATGAAAAACGGAACTTTATCCTTGGAGTTCTACTCTCTAACTCCGTGGTTTATCCAAACGGAAAGGATGAAAACCGTTTGTTTAAAACGTCAACGTGAATTATAACTTCATTTCTGAGCTTAGTGCAGAATTTTTGCATTAATTAGTCACTATCTGAAAGCATGAATAATTTAAAACATGAATTTTAATGGAAAATCAAACTGCATGGTTTATGCTTCACAAGCGTTTACTAAACAACGAAAAGTATAAAGAAATCAAAATGGTTATTTTTGCATTTTATGGGGAAAAGATCAAAATGCTTATTTAATTTCGCAGTTTATGAGGAAGATTCTTTCTTACATTATGTTGCTCAGCAACGCAATTAAATTAAATGTGTTTGATAATATTTGTTATTATTTTTTCTATTTGAATAATAAATAAATAGATGCAAAAATATATTTTGTAAATGAACGGTTTGATTTTTCTTTTAATTATATTAATTACGGACTGTGTACATCACTTTCCTTTATTTTGGGAAAGAGTTTTCAAGCTTATATATTGTGTTTAGCTAATAAACTCATATATTGTGTTTAGCCAATAAATTTATTTAGCCGATTGTTGAAACAGAAAAAGAGTAGAACGGGCATATTTTCTAATGCAATTTTAGTGTTTTCATTTAGTATCAAACGGGATCGGATGTTTTATTCTTCAAATCTGCAAGTTCAGAGCTATGAATTTCGAGGAATATCGCTAACTTGGCAACTTTTCTTAAACGTTGCCAAATTGACGGAAATTTCGACACATTGATAAAACCGACGCAAATCAATTAAATTAAATTTGTTTTCTTAGAAGAGAGTACTGAAATGATGTTTAGGTAGATTTTGTCGGCCAGTCTATCCATCCTACTTAGTAACACATTTGGCGAATTTTTAAAATGTCACCAAATTGATAAAATGTTTGCAAATCCATAAAAATATAATGAAATTGATAAAACTGCGCTTAATAAATGCCATTAATTGTGTTTTGTTAGGGCATAGTATTGTGATGTTTATTCGTCAATGTGTCGCAAAATGGGACTGTCAGTTCTACAGTCCCACTTGGTGGTATATTTGGCGATGTTTTAAATTGTCGCTAAATTGAGGAAAATGTCGCCAAACCTTCCATGGAGATAGAATTATTCAAACGATAAGATTCCCATCAATTCAATTGAAACAAATGATGTCACGTCGTTTAGAAACAGATGTAAATCCAATGTGTTTATGCGGCATACGATTTTTAATAAATCGTTTTCGATTTGAATAACAAAGATATGTATATAAATTAAATTTCATTGACATTGCATTGTTGACTGGATAATATCAATTACGGTCTTCAGGTTTAAGCATTATTATTATTGGTATTCTCATGGACTGTTGATTCAGGAATTATTGATATTTTCATATTAATTATATGCCATTGTTTTATTATGACAAAAATTGTTGAAACTCACATATTGTACGTTGTGCGAGTAATCTTCTATAAAAGCACGGGTTATCTTCTAATCTACGAGAATATAAGTAGTACAGGTATATAGGCATATATTTTGATATATATTGGCATATATTGGAATCAATTACGACCTTCTGGTATAAAGATTACGGGGATAATTGGAATTTTCAATTTATTATGTCATCTGTTTTATTTCGGCAAGGATTTTTAGACTCAAATTGTAATAAGGGTAATCTTCTACTAACATACAGGCATATTTTCTAATCTGCGACAATATAAGTAGTATGGGGATATATATATATATATATATATATATATATATATATATATATATATATATATATATATATATTCCTATATAATATTAGTGCTTTCATTCTGGCATATATTGGAATCAATTACGGGTTTATTGATATTTTCAATTTATACATGTAATCTCTACTAATACAGGTTATATCTTCTAATATTCGAGTATATAAATACTACGGGTCCCATATAATTTTAGCACTGTTATTTTGAATATATTGATTCCATTTCATATTTTTTGTATATTTGGTTTCGAAAGGGGCCAGGATGTTTTATTCTTCAGATCTGCCCGTGAAGATAATTTTGCATGATGAGAGCAGATATTCATAAACTTCTCTTTAGGAGCAATACATTTAATATTTTAATATAATTTGCATATGATACTGAATTATAAGTTTCTTTATATTATATACTCCTTACGAAGAACAGGTATGCTGCTAGTTAGTATATATGACCCTAGTTTATGAAAAACATCGTTTCTTTAAAATTAGAATCAAATAAGTTATATAGATTCAATAAATGGCCATAATGCAAATTTAAACGCATTTTTCGTTCAGACAACACTATTAGGCAAATCTGCACTCCAAGTCCTTCCGTTTAAACGCAGTGTTCCCAAGAAAGCCTGTAAGCACCAGAAACGTTTTGTAAGGAAATGCTCACGAGCAATGGCGGTGCGTGCATAGGCACTGCGGCACTGTGGGAGCGACAGTGCTCTCCGCAAGTAGGAAGCTGCCTGGCGTGCAGCTTCTTACTTGCGCATGCTCACAACAGTCAAACACCACGCCGCTGGAACTGTGAAGCGTGGTGTTTGGCTGTAGTGCACATGCGCACAGAGGAAGCTGCACGCGATGCTGAGAGGGAGAGAGAGCTCTGTCGCTCCCGCAGTGCCGCAGTTTCTATGCACGCACCTCCACTGCTCACGAGTGTACATTAGGCATATCTTCAATAAAATGGCCATAGTCGATTCGAATAAAGTAATTGAAAACACCTTCATGGATAATTTAAAAAAGGTGGGATTTCCAACTCCGCAGGAAAGCGAGGTAGAGAAAAAAAGTCAATTACAATCTCATATAGCATTGTATATAATTTTGCAATCCAACATGAAGGCACAATTCAATATGAAGACTCTTTTGAAAGAATTTTCAGTGAAGGTTTTGAATAACATCAATGCTGACTTGTATATATATGTGTGCTGAAAGTACTATTCAATAAAATTATTTTCCTACAACTGTGGATACAAGGACACCCAAAGAATTTTAAGTATAGTGAAAACATTCAATAGTGTTTTGAATGTCGACATAGACTTCATTCAAAACTCTGTACAAAAATGTGTCTTAAAATTTCTTTTGTGCTGAGTTGTTCTGGAATAATATCTGTGTATAAAAAATTCCGAACTTTTGCTCCACTGGAGATTCATGTCTTTCTCGTCTTAAGAGTGATTTCATAGCCTTTGAAAAATGTACCCCCTTTAGTCTGGCTTTACAAGTGGTTCTGTTCCCTTGAAAACAAACCTCGGTTAATCACTCTCACTGCTAGATTGGCCTAGCAAGACTCTGAGATAAGCTTTTTTAATTTTATAGTATGTTCGTAACTGGTATTCTGTGATCATCTTTTTTCTCCCCAGACTGGCTGGTACTGACTTTTATTACAGAATTGTAATTTCATCGTGATACAAAATATATATTCTTGGGAACGGGGCCATACTGGGCAATTGTCCAGATTCCCTTAAATTATATTATCTGTCACTTTTATGGCACTTTGTATGGCCCTGGCTGCTTTTACATATGTAGCTATTTCATACGATGTTCAAAAATGTGTCAGAATACTACAATTATTGATTATTTTAAAATATTTCCTCGTTCTTTTAACATTTGTGTTGTGTGCCAGTTTGTGCCATTACATCAACAATATAACTTACAGTCAGGATCTGCAAAAACTGTTAATTTCGTGTTATTGCATATGCTTTGTTTGGACAAGAAAGATATAACTGTGCCAACAATGTTTTAATTCTAGATTTATTTATATTTAATATTTTATTAATGCTCAAATTTAAATTTATTCCATATATTGCCCTATTTTGTTCCTACGGTGTCAAAGAAAAATACAATTTTGACATTTCAAAAGCTTCTGTATCGAATGCCAACATCCGGAACTTCGCCATCTGTTGCAATTTATATCACTCAAATGCTCACGGTCGATATTCCGGACATTCCGTCGACTTGGGAAAGTTAATAATGTGTCTCTTGGAAGATACTAACATTTTCTGTGTCATCAGCACATTTTGCACGTCAGTGGATACGACAGTAAGCCCAAATATCATATCTTCCAGTTATGAATCATAGACATTTGTCGCTCTTCGTGGAAATTCAATAGATAGACAGATCCAACAGAATAAGTATTAGATATCGCTGTAAAAAAAGTGACTGCTTTGTTTACAAAAGCAAAAGTTACTATTTCAATTTTCATTCCAAAAAATAATGTTGAAAATCAAGTAAAAATATCAAAATGTAATCATGTAAATGTATGTGCATGTATTTGATTTTGTTCAAAGATATATAAAAACAAATCTGATGTGCACAGCACAAGATTTTTCCCTACATAATTTCAAGTACTTTACTTATTTTGGTGCGAAAACGTAATGGAAACGTTCTGTGGGACGAGATGTATAATTTAATAAGGATATTAAAATGACAGTGGTGGATCGAACTAAATAATAGACCAGGCGGAACGGTGTTAAAATGTACAGTCAATTTGATATTGGTTTATGACAAATAAATGTACAAATTAAGATTTAAATACATTCACGAAAAATATATGTAATCTCGAAAACTTACTATGGATCTAATGTTGGAGAACAAGCACCCATCAAGGAATCCTTGAATCTGTATCACTAATGAGAGCAAGGCTACACCCAATGAAATAAACGCAAAATTCAGAAGGTGATTTTCCTCCAAGCACCCTAGTAGTAATCCAATATTAAAGCACTATGAAAAGTGGACATTTTAACAGAATTGTCACAATATTGACTTAAAATATGGGAACAATATTAGGACAATATTTCCAATGTAACACCAATATTAGCGTAATAAAATAGTAAGAATCTATCTATATATACTAATTGCCAAGTGCCAGTCTATCTGTCTCTCTGTCCGTCTGTCTGTCCGTCTGTCACGCTTTTTGTAGACACTTCCCGAATAGATAGAGTCTTGCAATTTCGTACACGGCTTGGTCGTTCGAAAAAAAACCCAGAAAAAATCGAATTTTTCGAAAACGTTCGGATGCTCCACATCAGAATGTTCGAAAAGTGAAATGATAGGAAAGAAAGCTTTGGGATAAGATAGAGACTTCAAATTCGGTGTATGGGTAAATTGTTCAGAAGAAAGAAAGTGGGAAATTTCAGATATATAATTATTATTCAGATTTCAATATTTTCTACTTAAGGGGTGCTACACACCAAAATATTCGATTTGCCAATATTTTCGATTTTTTTTTTTTTTTTTTTTTTTGAAACGGCTCCTTTAAAATTTGATAGAGGCTCGAAATTTGGTATATGGGCTAATCATTTGACGAAAATACCCAAGACGAATATAGTTTAAAAATTATTATTTTTTTAGGGGGGGTGCTCCAGAGAAATTACGTTCGAAAGGTGACTCGATAAAAACACATGCTTCGGGATGGGATAGAGATATCAAATTTGGTGTACGAGTAGATAGTTTGGAAGAAAGGAAGTGCACAATTTTAGTTTACCAATATTTTCTACTTTAGGGGATGCCGCACACCAAAATATTCGATTTTCGAAATACAGGAGAAACGTCCCTTTTAAAACTTGATAGAGGCTTGATATTTGGTTTATGGGCGAATAATTTGATAGAAAACACAAGAAGAATCGAGTTTTTCACAAATGTATATTTAAGGGTGTGGGTACTCCACACAAAAACATTCGAAAGGTGAAATGATAGAAAAAGCATGCTTCGCGATGAGATAGAGATTTCAAATTTGGTGTACGGGTAAAAAGTTAGAAAGGAAGAAAGTGTGCATTTTCAGTTTTCCGACATTTGCAATTGTAGGGAGTGCCGCTCACTAAAATATCCGATTTGCCAAACAAATGATAAACGCCTCCTTACAATGAAATAGAGGCTTGAAATTTAGTATATGGGCCAACCATTTGATAAAAAAAAAACAAATATGAATACTGTTTGACAAAAATTTTCATTAAGGGGTGCTACAAAGAAGAACGTTCGAAAGGTAAAGTGATATAAAGGACATGCTTCACGATAGGATAACGACTTCAAATTTGGTGCATGGTAGATAGTTTAATAGGAAGAAAGTGTGAAATTTCAGATTTCCAATATTTGCTAATTTAAGGGTGTGCCGCACACTAATATGTTTGATTTTTCGTATAAATGAGGCACGCTTCCTTTTAAATGTGATAGGGGCTTGATACTTAGTATATGGGCCAATCATCTGATAAAAACCCAAGACGAAAAATTTTCTTTAAAGTTCATTTATGGGTGTGCTCCAGAGAAAAACGTTCGAAAGTGGAAATGATGAAATAGTATGCTTCGGGATGAGATAAAGACTTTTATTTTTTGTACGGGGAAATAGTTCGAATGGAAGAAGTGTGGAATTCAAATTTTCCAATATTTTCTTCATTAAGGTGGTTTCTGGACACCAAAATATTCGATTTGCCGAATAAATGGGAAACGCGAATTATTCTAAAATTTACATTATTCAGGGGTTGCTTATTGCGATACCGTTGATTCTCAACAGGTATTCGGCAAGTATTAGTTAATACTGGAGGCCAATGTAACCCTAATGTTTTCCCAATATCAGGATCATTTGGAAATATTTCCAGTGTAATGGCAAGATGTACAATACTGGTCCAATATTGAACTAATATTAAATGCTACTAGAACATGTTTAAAAATTGTTGCTTTACTAACAAAATCGGAACAATCAAGTGGATCATTACATTGTACAGTGAGGCAGCGTTGAAAGTTTGAAATGGAGAAAAAATACAGAAAACTAGCATCTAGCATTTGAATGACAGAACCAAAGTCATGGTGGTGATGCAATTGTGACATGTTCAAAAAATGAGCCTTGCAGTAGAACGCATGTGCTAGCATCTATATCATAAGTCGAGGTAGAAAAAAATTGATATTTCAAAAAAAAAAAAACAAGACTGTCACAATTCTGGTTTCACATAAGATGCTGGTTTCACAATAAGAATTGCAGCTCCAATTGGTATATGATAATGAAATAATGCTGTAATTGATAACGATAATGTTGAAAAACTAATAACGTAAATTTTAATGTACTTAAATAAAGATTCTAAAAATTACCAATGTACCTTTAATGGAAAGGATAATTGCTTTGTCCCTAAAGATGCCTCGCTGTGTTACTGCAAAGCTAATTGCCTTGCAGTACAAAAATCTGATGTGGGCATCACATGACTTTATATAATGCAAATAATTTGCTTCTTTCGTAGTGGAAACGTTATGTTTAAGATCAATATTTTAAATTTTTATTTTAAGACACAATATTTTAAATGTTAAATTGTACATTTTTAACTTTTCCACATGACAACATGTAAAATTATTTTGAAGTACCCAATTAACTTAAATTTCACACATGTCTAAATTGACAAATATCCATATTGAATGCATTCGCAACAGGCAATATAATTCATTGTATATTTCAATAATACATTCATCAATTTGGGTTTAATTTTGCTAACTTAGCGATTTTTTAGCGATTTAAACGATATTTTTTATCAATCTGAAGCTAGATATAGCCAGCTTGGCGATATGTCATTAAATGGGTCGACAAATTCGTCATAATTATCAGTAAGTCTTACTGATAAGTATGACGAATTTGTCAACGAATGTACAATACTGGTTACAATTACATACATATGGATAAATGGTCATTTCTTATATACATATAAATGACTGTTAACAAATCAAATTGTTAGGCGTAAAAACACAAAACTATTACACATAATATTTTTCTCTTGAATGGAACTAACTGGTTTTACGGGAATGATGTAAACGAATACGTCGTTCTATATTACATATGAAAAGTAAACATATTTCACAATCAATAAAAAAACTATTCTTTACGAAAATAAATAATAAAAATTGAGCAAAGTATATAAGCATAAATTAAACAATAATGCATCATTTCGCCCGATTCGTCCATTTGTTGATTCTCTTACATTGAAAGATATTCAGCATATCTTTGAAACACCTGTATGTTGCATTACTGTTTATATGCTTATATACGTGTGCTCATACACGTTGTGCTTATATACGTGTGCTCATACACGTTGCGCTTATATACTTTGCTCAAATTGTCCTTACATATCATAATAGTTAATATTTATTTTTAATTTTTCTGATAATTTTTGATAAATGTTTTTGGGTAAGTATCAGGGTTACACTCAAAGGACATAACAACTAAACGTTAAGAAATTTCATTAAATACTTTATTAACTACAGTGATAAATATCATCGGCTCCTCAAAATAAAGAAATAAAACTAAATATCGATAATCTTAGAGTAATGCGGTTGGTATTATTATTTTTATCTTAAAAAATTACGTCTAAAACAAGCATATAATTGATACATTTGCAGTATATAATTTTATATCTTGACAAATTTTGCAGGTCATTTCGAAAAATAAAATAATGGTGTATTCTTTTTATTTAATCTTACTAATATCTAACCAGCACTACTCTAACCCACAAGCCACTTACCTACCAAACTTTGCGAATTTTGGTTAATTATTTTCTGAGCTAAAGTGGATATCAACGATATTAGTGGGTCATTTTGCAAAAACAAATCCTGTTCTTTTTCCCGAATCGTACCAAAATTTAATCGGTACCTGGGTAAACTACAAGTGAATCATCTATGAAATTTACAGAAATTTAGTCTAATAGTTTTTTAGCTTGAGTGGAAAAATAAGATTGTTGCAGACCATTTCGCAAAAATGTGCAGGTTTTTTTTATACCGAATCGAACTAATTCAAATCAGCACCAAGGGAACCCACAGCAGTCAATTAGTTTTGAGTGAGAGTGGATGTAGTCATTATTACTTTCCTTATATACATAATGTATAAGGAAAGTATTGTGACGGCGTCGAAAATTCGAATTCGAGTTTTCGACGGGAGAGCACGTTTCAAGCATCTCTGATCACGAATCAAACATTTTTGAAGGGATTTCTGTGTGTGTGTGTGTCAGTGAGTCTGTGGAGACGATAACTGACGAACAAATGGACCGATTCGAACGAAATTTAGTACAAAAATCATAATCGGTAAACACTGGAAGCCTATTGTTTTTATACGCAATCGAATGTTCAGAACCGCCCTAAATTTTCGAGTGAAATTTTGAAAAAATCGTCAAAAATCAAAAACGTTAATAAAGTTACGCAAATAGACATTTATTATGTCATTTTTCATTAGAAAACGATTGACATAAATTTTAGAACGCTAACATGAACCGTTCTCGAGATATTGCGGATTTTTAAAAAAAATTATCAATAAGTTATATAAAATAAAAAAAAAATATTTCCTATTGAGAAACATGTTCACTTTTCATATGTAATACTATGCGATAAATTGGGTGACATCATTATCGTGGATCCAGCTCATTCCATTCATGAAAAAAGATACTTTGAGTAATACTTTTGTATTTGAACGCCAATAGTCATTTATCTGTTGCAAGAATAGCTTATCTCCCCGTCTATAGCGCTTGGCGAGATTTTGGCGACGAATTTGGCGGAATGTCGCCAGCTTGGCGACATTTTTAATTGTTGCCAAATTAACAAAAATTTTGCCAAATTGATAAAAATGACGTTAAATCAATGAATATGACGACTAATTGAAGAAAATTTATTATCTTGGAAAGAATTTAAGTATCTACTATAAGAATAATCTATATTTTTACTGTAAAAGTAGTAAATTCATTGCATTATATAAGGAAAGTCATGTGTTGCCCACATCAGATTTTTTTAGCTGTAAAACTAGTAAATTCATTGCATTATATAAGGAAAGTCATGTGTTGCCCACATCAGATTTTTTTATTTATTATTTATCTTGTATCTTCCTATTTCATTAGCAAAATAAATAAATATCAGTTTTCCTAAAAATTATACTTCTAGTTCTTTCCTCTGAAAACGTTTATTTTATCTCTATATATCTGACAAGAAAAACAAATTCTTTTTGATATGGTATGAATTCCCGGTATCTAAATATCCAGTGTCTGCCTTATCGCAGACAAAAGGAAGAATCAATATTCTCGAAGTGCTTCATCGATTGTATTAGTTTCTATGGTCCTGTTCGGATGATGATAGTATTTTCATTGTCAAGAACATGCTTCACACATTGACAAACGTCACACCAGGTCCTAATGTCAAGCACATTGGGCTTTGGAGTATATGCAGGTGCCATTCTGGGGATCAATATTTCGACATATAGGCAACAAAAAATATGCTTATAGAATTTTATAAAGGAAGACTGTAATTTTATATGTCTAGTGTAGAATAAATCGCTCATACTTGATAAATACTACAGGACAACACATGCAATATTTTAATAATATTTAGGTTGTTAGACAAACCAGTCTCTAATTTGGAAATATATACATATATGTTTATGTATATATCTATATATATATATATATATATATATATATATATATACAGAGAGAAAGCGAGACAAAAATGGAAGAGGAAGAACTGAGCCAAACGATGGAAACATCCACTGTCACTAAAAACTAATTTACTATTGTGGGTTCCCTAGGTGCTGATTACAATTAGTTCGATTCGAGATAAAGAGCCTGCACATTTTTGCGAAATGGTTTGCAAAATTTGTATTTATCCACTCAAGCTAAAAAACAATTTGATCAATTTTCTGAAAATAATTCACTTGTAGTTTACCCAGCTACCGATTAGATTTTGGTACGATTCGGGAAGAAGAACCAGCTTTTTGGATGAGTACCGGGAGTGTCGTCGCGACATAAATCTTGCTTAACTGGGGAGCTGGGGTCACACACCCCGCCCCTCTTTTGGTACTTAGTTCTTCCTGTTCCATTTTGGTTTCTATATCTTAATCTACTCTAGCTGGCAGCGTAGTGCTATTCGAGTGAGTGTTCTGTTTTGTATATATCTTAAGACCATTATATATTTATACTGCACACATACACACACGCACACACACACACACACACACACATATATATATATATATATATATAAAATATTCAAATACCAACATAGAAAATAACTCAAGAAAATGTCAGAAATCACCTATTACATTTAAAACACAAATATAAAAGAAAAATGGAATGCCAAATAATAGAATGAAGGTGATGTAATAGTAAAATATTCAGTTTACTATTTGGACTACTAGACATCAGCTTATATTAGCACACTTCATTTACTGACCTGGTAGTGTGAATCTGGTACTGTAAGGTCATTAGTAGCTCTTAAGTGTTAAAAATGCAAAATGATTGAGAAATTTCAAAAACTAAAAGGAATTGAATAACTATTGAAAAAATATAATTGGCCAATACGTGTAATATATATATATATATATATATATATCTGTGTGTGTATATGTATATATATATGTGTGTGTGTGTTTATGTATGTATATATATATATATATATATATATATATATATATATATATATATATATATATATACATATATATGTATATATATACATATATATGTAAAAGTTTCAGAAAGTACAATACGTGGAAAGAAGCCAACAGGGATATAAGAGTCACTCTTGTCATCGTGGTTACTGCCTTTTGGCTTATATATATATATATATATATATATATATATATATATATATATATATATATATATATATATATATACATATATATATGAAATGTAATAATAAGAATTATGTAAAAATAAAAAAATAAAAATACAATTCAAGTAATATTAACATCACCATAGAAGCAAATTCACGGCCATAATGCTGATAAGAGAAAAGAACAGAACCTTCCCAAATTCGATGATTAATCAGAATTAAATTCATCTTCAGGTCTGAGTATATAATTCTAATTAACCCAAACAAATGCCTGTTTCAGATTAAGCAATTGTACATTACTATAAATGCTTAAACTCAGACTACATGCATCAAAAAATGAAAAAAGGATACATTAAGAAAATTGTATTACCATGCGGCATGAACCCTTCCTCTTCTACCACGTGTATACACGATCAACCTCAACAGCTTAATCTAGAAGCACCGGAATGAACAAGTCGAAATTCTACCAGGGAGGCAGTAGGAACGTTCACGGAAATACTCCCAAACCCGTCTAGTGAGTCTAAGCTGGAGACTGGACAAGCAATTCAGAATACAACTTCCCAAACATGCAGAACTGAATATGAATATGAATCATAGATGAAAATTCCTACTAAACAAGTAATTCATAGGAAAACTGGATAATCGAGAATGCCACTATACACCATTATAAGGGCGCTCAAAACGTAGTTTCAATACTGACAAAAGTTACATTTTTTTGCGAAAATAAAATTCAAAACATTAATGTTAATGCATCTTATTTTCCGATTTTTTGATTTTTCTAATGTTTTTGACTTAGTTTATTATTTTTCATTTTTATTTATTTATATAATTAATAAATAATTATATATAACATACACACATATATATATATATATATATATATATATATATATATATATATATGTATATGCATATATATATATTTTTTTTTTCCCTCTCTCTCTCTCTCTCTCTCTCTCTCTCCTGTATGTTAGTCACTATAATTGGGAATGTTTTCTAGGATGTTATCGAGTGAAATTTGATACACTGAGTTGATAATTTTAATAACAAAATTGGGGGGATATGCATTATTAGTCGCTGTACTCAATAATTCCATAAAGTGCGCTAATTCATAATATTCATCACAAATTTTATTGATTCTAAGAGCCTGGTTTATTATAATATTTCTAAATACAGATATATGCAAACAAGAGTCAAAATGTTGAATTTTTGATGTATTAAATTTAAAATCCTGTCTTTTATCATACAAGTTTATAACCATATTACAATTTTGTAAATTTAAATTTAAATCTAAAAAGTTTGCAACATTTGTGTCAAACATATATATATATATATATATATATGTCCAAAGGTTAATCACAATCCATAATCACTAGATCAATTTAATCAATTATTTGATATGAAAATTGCCATGAGAATATCGTTTGCAATTACCGCAGGAGTATCGTCAAAAATGATGCAAAATATGGAATTTGGAAGAATAACTTTATTTGGATTTCTAAATACAGTTTTACTAGTTTTATCCGGGATAAAACTATTTATTCTTTATTAATTATATTATTTCACTGTGGATCACTGTGAACCGCGTGCGAAATATGATCCTGTAAGAATGTCATTGCTGTATATATTCTACGTAACATATAAATATGCACAAAATATACTTTGTCCAAATGAGCAGTGAACAGAAATAACACATACATTTTAATAAAATCCACAAGAACAAAGTGGCAGAATACTGTTAAGACATAAACTAAACAAGCCCACAAAAAATCCACTGACAAAATAACGTATTAGCTTCTATTACTTTCCGTTTCGTACTACATAAAGATATTACCATCATTCGGAGGGTCATATCTCTTCTTGTGTGCTATTAAGATAAATTTGTGCTGGCGACAAAATGATAGATACCAACTCCAAATTATGGGATTTATTTTTATGACAATCTATACGATAGTTTATTATACCCTACTATATTTAACATTTTAACATCATAATGTAATACAAAGGAAATTGTTTGATATCGACAGTATACGACGTTATTGCCATAGTGTGATGAATAATTTAAATATATTTGGAATATTTTTAGAATATATTATTATACCCTACTATATTTAACATTTTAACATCATAATGTAATAAAAAGGAAATAGTTTGATATCGACAGTATACGACGTTATTGCCATAGTGTGATGAATAATTTAAATATATTTGGAATATTTTTAGAATATATTATTTCTCCTATATACATATTATAGTATATAGGGAAAGTATTGTGTCGAGGTCAAAAAATCTGATGTGGGCAACACATGACTTTCCTTATATAATGCAATGAATTTGCTACTTTTACAGTTAAAAAAAAATTTATTCTTATAGTAGATATTCATATTATTTCCAAGATATTGAATTTTCTTCAATTAGTCGTCATTTTCATTGATTTAGCGTCATTTTTATCCATTTGGCGAGATTTTTGTTAATTTGCCAACAATTAAAAATGCCGCCAAGTGGGCGACATTCCGCCAAATTCGTCGCCAAAATCTCGCCAAGATTTATGGACGGAGAAATAAGTTATTCTTACAGCAGGTAAGTGACTATTGCCGTTCAAATACAAAAGTATTACTCAAAGTATATTTTTTCATGAATGAAACGAGCGAGAATGATCCAAGAGAATGATGTCACCCAATTTATCGCATGGTATTACATATGAAAAGTGAACATGTTTCATAATAGGAAATATTTTTTTTTCATTTTATATGACTGTTTAATAATTTTTTTGAAAAATGTGCAATGTCTCAAGAGCGGTTCGTGTTAGCGTTCTAAAATTTGTCAATCGTTTTCTAATGAAAAATTATATAAGAAATGTCTATTTGCGTAACTTTATTAGCGGTTTTGATTTTTTGACGATTTTTTCAAAATTTTACTCGAAAATTTTGGGAGGTTCTGAGCATTCGATTGCGTATAAAAACAATAGGCTTCCAGTGTTTACAGATTGTGATTTTTGTACCAAATTTCGTTTGAATCGGTCCATTCGTTCGTTAGTTACCGTGTCTACAAACTCACTGACACGCACGCACGCACACACACACACACACACACACACACACACACACACACACACACACACACACACACACAGCCATCACTTCAAAAATGTTTGATTCGTGATCAGATATGCTTGAAACGTGCTCTCCCGTCGAAAACTCGAATTCCAAATTTGCACCCCGTCACAATACTTTCCTTATACGTTATATAAGGAAAGTAAAAATGAAAGTCATGTTTTCGAAGACAAAGTACGTTTCTAGCATCTCTGAACTCGATTCGAATGTTGTCGAGGGGATGTCTGTGTGTGTATGTGTGTGTGTGTGTGTGTGTGTGTGTGTGTGTGTGTGTGTGTGTGTGTGTGTGTGTGTGTGTGTGTGTGTGTGTGTGTGTGTGTGCGCGCGAGCGTACTGTGATGATATCTAACGAGTGGAGGGATCGTTTTGAACTAAATGTGACACAAAAATTGCAATCAGTCAATAATGAAAGCTTAATGAATTATTAACGTGGGATGTCAGGAAGACCATACATTTTCGAATGAAATATTGAGTTAGATAATCGAAAATCATATCCTTCAATAATGTGATGTAAATAATCATCTCTCATGCGCATTTTCATTAGAAAACTGATGATGAAACTTCAGAACACTAGCATGAACCGTTCTTGAGATATTGTTAAATTTATGTTCTCTTCTCAAATAGATTTATGAAACACACACATAAAATTAAAAATCTAGTGTGAGTTGTACATGACTTTCCCTTCAGACTTAAATTAATTTTTTCTTTATTTATTTAATAATTCATTCAATTCATTTAATTGCACAAATTAACTCTGAATTCATTTAATTTAATGTTTGCTTTTATTTGGTAACTGGAAATGTTTTCAATGGCTATGTAAAAAAATGCAAAAAATTTTCAAATTTCTCGAGAACGGTTAGTCCCAGAGTAATAGGTTTGTATTATTATTATGCTGGCCACAGATTACATATATAGCACGCGTTTCATTGATACATTTGAGAACACGTAGTCTTTTGTTTTAGATTTTAGAGATTTTTGCTGGTCATTTCGTTAAAAAAAGGCAGCTTATACTTTTCCGAAACGTACCAAAATCTAATCAGAACTAGGGTATCTCACAAGTGACTTATCTATCAACTTTTATAAAATTTGGCCAATTATTTTTATAGCTAGACTGGATGAAATATTTTATGCGGGCCATTTCGCAGAAAAAAAAAGGCAGGTTCTTTCATGCGGAACCGTATCACAATCTAATCAGCACCAGTATCACCCACATATGACTTATCTACCAGATTTTATGAAATTCGGTCCATTAGTTTTTAAGTTAAGAGTCGATAAATACATTTCACAGACAGACAAACACACAGAAGCCACTCTAAAAATGGCCTTTTCGTAATCTAGAGGTGTCAAAACGTATAGATTCGTCGAGTTTCGACATGATTTCAATACTTTTCTTATACATTACCATGCATTGCAGGGGAAGTAAAATTCCATTCGAATTGGTCCATTCACGAGAGAAGATCCATGTTTATTCCATTCACGAGAGAAGATCCAAGTTTGTTCCATTCACGAGAGAAGATCCAAGTTTATTCCATTCACGAGAGAAGATCCAAGTTTGTTCCATTCACGAGAGAATATTCAAGTTTGTTCCATTCACGAGAGAAGATTCAAGTTTGTTCCATTCACGAGAGAAGATTCAAGTTTGTTCCATTCACGAGAGAAGATTCAACTTTATTCCATTCACGAGGGAAGATTCAAGGTTGTTCCATTCACGAGCGAAGATACTTTGTGTAATAATTTTACAATTTCCCGCTTAACAACTCAGCAGCAGTTGTGTATATAAGAAAAGCTATTCTCTCTGGTTGGCGATAAATTTGGCGAAAAATTGCTAATTTGGCGATATTTCGCCCTAGATTGTCGAAGACATCGTTAGAATTGCAAAAATGACGTTAAGTTAACAGAAATAACACTAAATTGGTAAATGAATTAAAATACTTTAATATGTGGTCTATTTTACTTATTACGTATGCTCTCAATATTGTTAATTAAAAATTTGAACTTGCACGAAATATAAGTTAATTGGGTACTTTGAAATAAGTTTACATGTCATCCGGGAGAAGGCCAAGTGTACAGTTCAACGTCAAAAACATTTTTTCCTTGGATCTTATACATCATTTTTGTGAAGTAAATTAATTGAAATATATAAGGAATGTTGTGTGCTGCTGAGACAATTTTTATCTATATTCATATTTGCTAACATCCTTGTTTCAGAACCTGTTTTATAAAATAAAAATTTAAAGTTTTAAGCGGCATTGTCGCCCGAATGAAACAGTTCATTACTTTCTCTGTATGTATAGTAAAATGTATAAGGCTAGTATAATGACGGGATTGAAAATTTAAATTCGAGTTTTCTACCGAAGAGCACATTTCAAGCATCCCTGAACGTTTTGGACCTATAGAATACGAAAAAAATATTTTTAGCGTGACGTCAGTGTGTGTGTGTATGTGTGTCTGCCTGCTTGTGTAATGTATGTACTCAATATAACTCAAAAGCGAATGGACCAAATTTCATAAAATTTCGTAGGTAAGTTACTTGTGTGCGATCCTGGTGCTGATTAGTTTTTGGTATGGTGCGGGATGAAAAACCCGTCTTTTTTTGCGAAATAACTCACAAAAATTGCATATATGCCCTCTAGCTACAACACTAATTCACCAAATTTCATAAAATTTTTGTTAGATATGTCATTTGCGGGATGCCTTTGTGCTGATTAGATTTTGATACTATTCGTAGAAAAAACCTGCTTTACGGAATAACCCTAAAAATCGACAAAGTCTAAAATAAAAGACAACGTATGTTTAAATGTATCATTAAAAAGCATGTTTTACACATAATTTTTAACGAATAAAATGATAATACCAACTCCATTACTCTAGAACTAACCGTTTGCGAGATATTTGAAATGTTTCGAACTTTTGTTACACCGCCTTTGAAAAAATGTACAATTAGCAAGTAAAAACAAATATTAACTTAAAAGTGCAAATTAATGTTGCAATAATTTTATTTAATACAGTTGCTATATAAAACTCGACCAAATGCCTTAGTTTGAGCAAAAAAGAACCCATGTATTACATTTTACAACTTAGTGCATAAAAATTTTACCATCCTCTGAGGGCAATTTTTCTCCTTGCGCTGCATGAAGATAAATATGTGAAGGGACAAAATAATAGGCCGTAGACGAGACAAATGAGTTTTTCTTTTGTTATGAACATCCATAAAGACAGTAGAATGCGCAAGTAAAGTTATTTTTTTTGTTACAGTACACAGTGAATTTTCATTTAACAAATATGCACATTTGATATGGATTCCAAATAAATTTCATACATCCCCCAGAAAACTGTGTAAGGAAAGGTAACTATAGCAAAGTGTATAATAAGTTGTTCTATAGCAGTGCAATCTCCGGCCCACACCCCAGAACCTGGCCCTGGCATCAATTATACCGGGCTGTGGTATCAATTATACCGAGCCGCGAGAGATTCTCCCGGAATTTGTTATTTTAATTTTCTAGGCATTTTTTATGAATACATATTTTATAATGGAAATATTCCTAGGAGAATAACAATCGTGAATGTGTCAAAATGCGCAGAATCAGAACGCTTATACAACGGATGTGTAGAAAAAAGCAGTGACCAAGCTGCATTTAAATTTTAATATGAATAAAATTGCTCAACTGACTTCTATGGTAAATAAAAATCTATATATATAAGGAAGAAAAGTATGTATGTATGTATGTATCTATGTGTGATCCAACATCACGGGAGAACCGAATTTGTTGAAATTGGGTGGGTAGTCTTGAAATAGCCTCACTTAAAATTTAGTCTATGAGTGGAGTTTCTAAAACCAGGCGTTCTTGAGATATTAGTGAAATATGAAACTTTGATTTGTCTCATCATCACGGGAGAACAGCTACACCAAATATAACGAAATTTTGTGGTTAGCTATGAAATATCCCTCCATAAATTTAGTCCAAGGTTCGAGTTTCTAAGATTTGTGGCTGCCGATATGTTAATGGAAATTGAAACTTTTTCCTAGGAGTTCTACTCTAACCCCATGAGTGCCAACGAAAAAGGTAGGACATCGTTGGTTTAAAACGTGAAAGTCAATTAAATTAATGAGTTTTGTGGGAGTTTATTGAACGTATTAGTCACTTTTGAAAATCGCAGATTTGAAATATGAATTTAAATGGAAACTCTATCACCATGGTTTATGCTTCACAGGTTTACTCAACAACAAAAAGTATTAAGAAATCAAAATAGTTATTTAATTATCAGCATTTTGTGAGGATTAATGGTTATTTAATTATCGGCATCTTTATCATGACAAGTCATTTGACTCTGCATTGGACAACGATGATGCCGTTAATTACCCGCTGGAATTTCTGAACTACCTTGAGCTACCTGGAATGCCTTCTCATATCTTGAAGTTAAAGAAAGGATCACCAATAATGCTTCTGCGGAATCTGGACCCGCCAAAACCATGCAATGGAACACGGCTCTGTGTCAAAAATATTTTACCAAATGTCATACAAGCCACTGTATTAACGGGAAAGGCAAAAGGAGAGGCCGTATTCATACTTCGCATATCGTTGATACCAACCGACCTACCATTTAGCTTCAAACGAGTCCCGTTCCCAGTTAGACTGGCATTTACCATGACCATCAACAAAGCTCAAGGACAAACCCTTAAGTTGTAGGCGTGAAATTAGAAAGTTCTTGCTTCTCTGATGGCCAATTGCATGTGGCATGCTCAAGTGTAGGAACTTCACAAAATTTGTATGTTTTTGTTCCGGGAGGAAAATAAAAACATGTGGTTTGCAAGCAAGCATTGCGGTAAAACCTAACAAATTAGGACAATATCATTTAAGTTGTTAACATTTGTATTGTTGCCTAGCGTTTAAGAGTCATTTTAGTTTTCCTTTCAAACTGTACATATATCAAACTGTACATATTGACTGTACATCAATTGTGGACACCTAATAATTACATTCCGAGACGCTGCCCTGAGGGCCTAGTTGCGAAATGAGTGACGGAAGCAGCTATGACTTATATAATGCAATGATTTTTTTCTTACATAATGAAATGGAATTACTTCTTTCACAGTGAAAAAACAAAGTGTAAGATTCACGGCCCTATATGTCCTGGTGTAATTTTTATCAGAGTTTTGCGTCGTAAATCCCGAGCAACGCCAGGTAATCGCTGCTAGTTGATAAATATTTTTGCAAATACCGTATTTTTTTCAAATCAAAATGAATTTAATAATACAAATCAATTTTGCACTGAATAAAATTATAAATTTTAGGTGATTAGAAGGGCATATATCAATGAAAATCAGCAGAAATGGATTCAATGATGCTGGCCAAAGGAAATTACAATATGCTACAAGATTTTATAACTTCAGTGATTAGTAACTTATTTAAATGTAATATTATATTTGCCAACACGCCACACGGTACACATAAATATACTAATACTCTTTATGAATATGTCATGATTAATTATTTTTACTGAAGTCAGTTTATGAATGAAGTTAAAAAAAAGTGAAGAGGTATTTACAAATAAATTTGTTGGGATACGGATCTCGTATTATATACACTCTAAGATAAAAGAATCGACGCACTGAGCAAAATAATCCGATAGTAATGAAATTTTACATGCAAACACCCTTCGACCGAATATGCAAATAATCAAAAATTCGTAGCCAAAGAATGAATAGTTGGAACAATAGCGCATTGAAACTGAGCAACATGGTGGTGTATATAAGAAGCAAACCTCGTTTTCAGGAACACAACGTGCAGTGGATTTCGATTGCGTTTACATACCTTGATTATAACAATGCCTCGCCGGTGAACTCACGGTCACTACGAAGAGGCCGTGCGGTCGGACTGCATGAGGCTGGATGAGCATACTGACGAATCACTCGGCATTTGGGTAAGAGCGATACAACAATTAGGCGATGTTGGCAGGAAAGGGGCCGAATGGCAGATTTCAGCGGCAAGCCGGCAGCGGACGGCCTAGAGCGACGACAGATAGGGAAGATAGAGCAGCTGTGACAGCACGAGATTCATCGTTATCAACCATTGAACGTGTGACAAACACGGAAGTGACGACACGGACCATTAATAAAAGCCGACGGGAGCGGAATCTATACTCGCGGCGCCCATTACGCCGCCTACCACTGACCAGTATGCACCATCAACAGCGATTGCAATCGTGCCGGAACCGATCAAAATGGAATTGTTTGCATTGGGAACGAATTGTCTTCAGTGATGAGTCCGGTTTGAAACTGAGTCCCGACGACCAGCGCAGACGTGTCTGGAGACAGCCCGGACATCGCCAGGATCCTGCTCTTACTATAGCACGCCACACGGCTCGACAACAGGGAGTTATGTTCTATGGTGCCATTTCGTTTGATAGCCGAACCCCTTAGATAGTCCTCCGTGACACCATCACAGCACAGCGGTACGTTCCCGACATTCTACGACACGTTATATTGCCTTTCCTTTCGCAACACAACGGAATAACTTTTCAGCAAGATAATGCCTGGCCACACACGGCACGCATCTCTATTGACACTGTCTGCGTGTTTATGACATACTTCTTTGGCCAGCCAGACCCACAGATCTCTCGCTTATTGAGCACATTTGGACTGAGATGGGGTGTCTCCTGCTACCATCCCAGAATGTAGACGAATTTCTCGTCACTTGAAGGTCATTTGGAACGACATCCCTCAAAACACCATACGGCAACTTTATGCATCAATGCTACGTCGAGTAACAGCGTGTATCAAGGCCAGAGGTGGACCAATGCCATATTGACGTGCTCAATTTGTGTAGATATTTCAGTGCAATAAATCATCCAATTGTTCTGAAATGCTAATCATTTATTTTACTGTACATCCCCATAATACCAAATTTTGTCTCATTTTTATAAATATTTCTGGATGCGTCGAATTTTTGTCTTAAAATTTATAAAGCCGCGATCACACAAAGGTTGAGAACCACTCCTCTATTATAAAGTGACCGTGCCCAATTCAGAAAAAGCAATTGCAACGTCTCTGGCGGAGAATTTTAAAAGTTAAGATAACAAACTCGACCACAAAACGAGATCGAATTTACAAAGGTGGTGGTGCTTTAAGAAAACTCACTCTACAAAGTTTCTTTATTGCAACTCGCGTTTAATATCGTTGAATTCAATTTATTTTTAACCCAGTTCCAAAACATTATTCTTGGTCATTGCTCACCGCTATTTTAATAATTCAGAACTTTTGCCACTTAAGGTTCTCCTGTTCATCTAAAAGTGATCTCAAGAGAGCTATCAGAGAAAATAATGTTTATTCTCAAGTCTTACCAGAACAATGGAATCAGATATTACAAAGTAATTTTTATTCTCAAGGGGGCTATCTTAGTGAATTTAAAGTATTTTATTTGAAGGCTGCACAAAATATGCAGTTAACAGCGAATTATAAATATATTATGGTTTATATTTCCCTTGAAGTAAAAATCTTGTTGCTATAATTGCACATGTATAATGTACTATAATATCTATATTTTTTCTTTCTCATTCTATAGAATATAGTATTAAGAAATTATTGTTTTCACGACAATTTTCGATTTCGAGAATTTGGCGCCAATATATGATTTAGGACCTTCTGAATATCTTTTAAATATTTTTTTAGAGTGATGTTCGTTTGTCTGTCTTTCTGGCTGTCGTCTGTCTTCAGTCGTCTGTCTGCGGTCGATTTGTTGTATATACGATAGCTGTCACAAATATTAACGGATTTGAACGAAACATTTTATCTGGCTTTATTAAAGTAGACTTTTGAATTAAATGCATTTTTTTTTAATTCGAGCGGAAACTTCGTAATGAATCTAAAATTTTAGATTTTCTGAACATGGCAGCATAAGACAAAATTTGTCATAATTATGCATAAAATGGGTTATTTATAGCTCAATGATCACGAAGCTTAACAGCATCACTCATTGCAGTGAAAAATAGCCTTGATACAATTATTGTGTGCCTCATATGATTAGACCCCCTTGTAAGGGGAAAACTTTCCCTCCCCCCTAGGTGGTACATTGTCATACTTTATATCAATCAATCAATTCTTTAAAGCTCTTTAAAATGAAGGGTAACATGCTATAATTGTGATCATTTGGATCAACAATACAGATTTCTTAAAAATTATTTTGTCGAAACATTTCCACATGAACGAATGTTCAAGATAAATCTATTGTCGTGAGATGATTTTGGACATGTTTATCCTAAATATACAGGCTGACGCAACAGCCATTTCCACTCCAATCTGTTAGTTATCGTCTGTCTGTGCTATTGAAAATTGTTCGTTAATTTGGAAGTGGCAATATACAACTTACGCAGATATTTTGAATTATGCTGTGCAAAACCTTCTGCGACCCAGACCGTGGCCCTTGCCAACAAGGGCTTAAAGGGTTTTGCTGCAAGGTCGGGCTGTGTATACCTTATCCTAGAGCTCATAACTTACCCAATGACTTTCAAGAAGCTTTAGTGACATCATGAGGCTTCTAAATATACAGGCTGATGCAACTGTCAATTTGATTCCTATTGGTACAGTCCGTTAACTTCTGCCAGTTTTAATTCAATAGTGCGTGCATGTTACATGGCTTCTACTTAATAAAAAATTAGCAATAAATAGATTCTTCTGCTTTTAAAAATACCAATAATAATGAAATACCCCAAAATACCATTTGTACTAATCATCCAAGAAACTAGTTTATAATATTTTGAATTTATTGAGATCCTGAGAAAAGGAAGATAATGTAACTCTACTTTCGCCATGTATAACCATCATCGCTTCAACTAGGGTGTCAAGATGACTGTTGAGTTAACCTTTATATTTAGGAGTCTTACCTAAGATATTCATAAAGAAGAGTGAGTACAAAAATTCCTCACAATGAACATCGAATGAGAAAAAAAATAGTTATAGAGACAAATGGCAAATTCTCGCCCCAAGCAATAGGGACATACTTTCGAAGCCCACCAAAAATGTCAGTAATATGCTCCAAATAATATGGATGTGTTGGCAGTGTTAAATGGAAAATTATTAATTATCCGTAAATCATTTTTGATACCTCTTGATTTAGGCTTTAAACTTGTAGTTGGATTATTCTCATCTTGTTTTTATATTATGTTGCATTTGCACTTGCAGGTGGATATTTCGGTTATGATTTAAACACCACAACTGTGATTGCAAAATAAATTCATAATAAAAAAATAAATATTATTTTAAATTTAAATAATTATTAAACAGAACTAAAAAGTATTCAGATTGTATAATATATATAAAACATTGTCATAATAAAGACAAATATGTCGCTCATACAAATTATTATATTTCAATGAAGATTTAAAAAATGAAACAAGAAATGTTTGGAATTAGGATATTTGTCGTATATTTTGTTCAATATAGAGCTTTTAAATTTGTACTATGAACAATATCAGGTAGGAAACTATAGTCGCACTTCACATAAGTTCGTCTACAGTGGTTTTTAAACTGTTATATGTATCTACAGATTAACAAGGGCAAAATTGAATGATTTTGGCACATATTTGAAATAATAATTTTCTATTACAGATTTTTATAATTCAAATAGCATTCAAACTAAAAATTTAAAAAAATGTTTTAAATCTGTCACCATAAGAAGCTTTCAAAAGAAATAAAAAATTATCTACATTGCTACGAGTGCACATAAAATGTGATAACGACAGGTGTATTTCTTGTTGAGTTATCTTCTTTATAGCCAAAGATGGGCAGCTACACTCCAAAACATTGAACATCTTCCCAAAGTGTTCAAAATGCATTTATCAGAAAACCTTAAAACGGGCTTATTAGTCAAAACCTCGATTTTGCAAATTTTTGAAAAAAATAATATATTCTCTATTTGTAATAACATAAAAAAAATTTATTTTCGTAACAAATGTAAAAGTTTCAAAAAACCATTTCTTTAAATTATCTTTGAAATCAAAACTCACATTTTTAATATTTATCAAATTTCATTTATTCTTACCGTAGTTTCGTAACATTATCCTTTATCATCTCTCACTGTAACTCTAACCTTGCAGGACTTTTGCCATTTTCGGTTTCCTGATTCATCTGAAAGTGGTCCCAAGAGGATTCAAAGAGAAAAGAATGTTTATTCTAAAGTCTTATCTGAGCAATGGAACAGGGCATTGCAAAGTCAATTCTATTCTCTTAAGAGCTATTCTGTGGTTTGCAAAATGTACTATTTCCATGGTTGAGTAAAGTCGCTTTGAAATTGTAACTAGTAAGTTACCATCAGCCTTTCAGTAAATAACTAATAAAGAACAGTTAATTCAGAAAGAAAAGTAATCGAATAAGAAGAAAAGAAATGTTGGAAAAATTGACGGTGCTACCCTTGTTTGTGATCCTGGATAATTAATGAGCTACGTTCATTAATTTGAAAAATGATACCAAACTTTATGTGATTTGCTCAATTTTTTTGAAAGATTTAGCTCTTGTGGAAAGAAACAAAATGCCTAATATAGAACGGCTGGCGGTATGTAAAAAATTTTGAAGTGGGATGTCCACTAATTTCACTATACAATGCAATAACTTTACTTCTTATATGGTGAAATAATGCAGAAGATCCAATTCACAATGTTTTTGGCATTGGATTGCAAATTAAAATTTAACGACGTTAAAATTTAGCGATAAAAATATACAAAACTATATCAAAGTAACAAATTAACTCATATTTCACTGAACTTAACTTGACAACTACTCATAAGTCTATCGTCCTCTAAGCAATAATTATTCAGAAATTAATAACTTCCTATGTTAATAACTATATAAATCCGATGATTTGATTAGATACTTAGATCAATGGATTTCTAATTATTAAATTCAAGATACTGTTTTTGTTTTCATGTATCTATAATGTATTTAACATTTTGTTATCTAATTGATCTATCTATCGGTTGAATCTCTTCACTGCAAACAACCATCAAAATATCAGGCTAAAAGTAACCATATGGTTGTATAAGTAAATAATTTTCTTTGCCTATCTCATTTTGTTGTTGAGTTCATCATACGAACTTTTAAATTATCCTCTAGGGGCGCTGCAATCGCTTTCATTCAATCGGGCATAGCCACTTTATTGTACATAGAATTAACATTTACATTCAAATTCACTTTTTCTTATACAAATGTTAGGATGTTTACAAACTTTAACATGAACCTGTATTTTGAAAACTGTGTTATTTTGTCCCCATCAAAATTTCAACATACATAATTTACATTGAAACACGAACGATAACTTTTGAAGTACCAATTATTTATCAAAAACAGCTTATTAATTTCTATATTACCTTAAATCCAGGATTTACCAATCCCCCTTCTGTCATGTCCCCTTCCAACTATATCATGATCTAAATCCAAACAAATCTATCTTATTCTAAAATATACTCTTTGAAATAGTTTAACTAATAGGGAATCATGTCACGTTTCACCATTATCACAATTCATCGTTATGAATGATGGTGCCTTTCACCTCTGCGTCATCATTGTTACTGCAGGGACTGTGCGAGTTTAATGGTAACACATGTAATGGTGATGCTGGGTTAAGCTCACCTGATCCTCTTTCATTTATCAGATTTTACTTCTGAAGTCTAGATATGAGATATATTTGCAATTCTATAATATTGTATTGTGTGTTGTATCGGATTTTTCACGAATAGTGACAGAAAGGAATGTGAAACTAACGTTGGTTGCAGAAGTAATGTTGAAAATGGAAAATAATCAGCTAACAGAGGATAATTGTGGAGTGATATTTACATCCACCGGGTTTTTTGACGAGTCGGATAGTCTGGGCTATCGACCCACCGGGTTTTGGAGTGATAGTTACACCCGCCGAAAATTTCTCAGAGTTTAATTAAGGCGAAAGCTATCTATGCGATACCTATTTGTGTAAAAGTCGCAGACCTATCGATATTTAAAGTTCTTGACTTATTCTTTTGTACCTGAATTGCGAGTTGTCACGTCCGTGGGCAATAATTAGTTGGCGAATCAGAAGTAACTTTTACATAGTTTTATTGAATTATACACAGGATATTCGATAATTAAATAAAAAGGTACACGCATACACACACACACATTATATATATAAATATATATATATATATATATATATATATATATATATATGTAATATATGTATATATATATATGTGTGTGTATATATATATATATGTATATATATATATATATATATGTATATATATATATATATATATGTATATATATATGTATATATATATGTATATATGTATATATATATATATATATATGTATATATATATATATATGTATATATATGTATATATGTATATATGTATATATATATATATATGTATATATATATGTATATATGTATATATGTATATATGTATATATATATATATATATATGTATATATATATGTATATATGTATATATGTATATATGTATATATATATATATGTATATATATATATATGTATATATGTATATATATATATATATATATATATATATATATATGTATATATATATATATATATATATATATATATATATATATATATATATATATATATATGTATATATATATATATATATATATATTTATATATATATATGTATATATATATATATATATATATATATATATATATATATATATATATATGTATATATATATATGTATATATATATATATATATATATATATGTATATATATATATGTATATGTATATATATATATATATATATGTATATGTATATATATATATATATATGTATATATATATATATATGTATATATGTATATATATATGTATATGTATATATATATATATATGTATATATATATATATATATATATATATGTATATATATATATATATATATATATATCTATATATATATGTGTATATATATATATATATATATATATATATATATCTATATATATATGTGTATATATATATATGTATGATGAAACATAATGTTTATCAAGTCATTTGTCGCATGAATAAATGTTTTTGTAGAATAAGAAGTATCATGTTTTTATGACACAACAAATATTAGCATTTGATAACAGAAGTTTCTATCCACATAAGTAAATATATATATCAGGAATTTTCAGCTGTATCTCAGTCAGCAGGTTTGCTACTACAATCGGGTTTCCAACAGTGCTGATTCAGGATCCCAAAGACTTCTGCAATGAAACTTTTAATATTTTAATTTGGGAAAAAAGTGAATAAGTGATGCAGTGAAAAATGTACTGCATAATATCTTAATAAATAAAACAAAACTTCATATCCGTATTTTAAAAACCTCATAAATTAAATGTTGAATTTGAATTTGTTGATTTAAAAGTTCTAATGTACGATGTGTGGTGAGGTGAATTTTACACATAAATACAATAACTTAAACACATAAATACAATAAAGATACTCACCAAATAGTTCCACCAGGCTCAACCGCGTAAAAGTATAGTGGGGTCCAATTGGCCCAAGTACATTGCGTTTACTAAAATAAAATAATCACTCCCTTTTTTGTGGCCAACTAACAATTTATTTATAGAACACATGAAATCTCAATTTAAACATTAAATAACAAAGTACACAATTACAATGAGTTCCCAATTTACCTAAGCTTGACCTCGGGTGCACAGTTTATTTAGCATTAATTTGTATATTTTTTTTATTTACCCAAACTTGTAATTAATCACTTTTTTTAAAGAAAACATATTATAATTTCATTTTGAAAAATATCACATTTATCATAAGTTGCCCTTAGCACTGGGGATCAATTAAGTTTAAACATTCATATACACATTTTAAAATCAATATATAATTTTCATACCTTCATACATAGGACTCTCACTGAGTGCTGTAGCTGACCTCTGCACGTAGGAAAGGGTGGCACGATTAATTGAAGTTTGGTTCATTTATTTGAATAGTTCATGGAAAACACTACCAGTCTGAGACACGGTTGCCTATCATCAGGTGACGAAATTTTTTGCCAAGTATTATTTTGGAGATGGGCACACTGTCCACTTTCTTTCTCCTCCTCTTATTTTCGGTTTAGTCCCAGCGGCTCTTGAGTGAGCATGCGTACAGGTTTCACCGAAGTTCACGATCAGATATTTTGTAGAGATTGTCTGCTGCTTAGGAGCCCTGGATTGATGCTCCGCAAACACTCCTTACACGCAGTATTACAGTTACCACGGCTTAAATGCAGCTAAAGGAGCAAAGGTCCTACACCGCGGCGTTTTAGTGGTAGAGCTGTGTTGTATTGCAACCAAACACAAACAAATGACGATGGGCATACTGTTCACTTTCCTTCTCCTCCTCTTAACTTAGGCTTTATCCCAGCGGCTCTTGAGTGAGCATGCGTACAGGTTTTACCTAAAGAGAGGAGATCAGATACTTTATTTGTAGAGACTGGCTGCTGCTTAGGAGCCCTGGATTGATGCTCCGCAAACATTCCGCAAACACAGTATTACAGTTACCACGGCTTAAATGCAGCTAAAGGAGCAAGGTCCTACACCGCGCCGTTTTGGTGGTAGAGCTGTGTGTACTGCAACCAATTAAAAACATGACGACATTCTTCCATTTTCTGGTCGCCACCGCCCGAAGAAAATGCGCCCTCGCGCTGAGTTAGGCTCGGCTCGTCTTGGCTACGAGTCGCCTTCTTTACCGGACTCACTACGTCGGTTCCTCGGCAAAGGCATTTGCCGCCCGAGATAGGGACCGCGGATGCCGGGTCAGAGATGCATCAAAAATGCATGCCGGAGCGGACTTCACAAAACCACAAGTGCCACGCACTTGGAGTGCTCTCTACTCGAGCTCAGAAAAGCAACTCCCTATTTTTTTACATTTCTAAAAACTTCCAGAATTTTAAAACAAGGGGAGCGACAAAAAATACAGGGAGGAAGTCCCCCACTTCCCATTCGCTGTTTCCCAGGCGCAATAAAAAAGGAGGTCCAAAAATGCTTCATACCATTGGTTTTTGAAGCGACGCTCATTTTTTATGCGCTCCACTCAAACACAAGAACCAGAGGGCATTCTACAACCGGGTGGTCCAAGGACCGAAACCCCGACGTGACCCACACCTGACAGGGCTATAAATTTTCAAAGATTTGTAGCTCAAGTTTGACATTTTGCTGCCATTAAATCTCTGAATATTTACAATCCATGTCAGTGCGCACACAACCCTACGGCGCCGAAAAATCCCAATTCCGTCTGTGCAATGGCCTAGCTATTACATAAATCACAAACATTGTATACATTTTAAATTACCATACACATTCCCGTTTTTCCCAGGGTTATGTATAAAATATGTGATTATCATATCACACGATGTTTAAAATATTTAAAAGTTTATCTATAAGAAATAAATTTTTCAATTGCGCTTGGCGTAATACCTGAAACAAAATTATAAAGACTTCGCGATCTTGCAAACAGCATCAGGAGGAATTTTCCACTCCAGATATCATGTATATTGTAATACAGATACATTGGCATAGAATTACACGACAAATATCCTTAAAATTCATCCAATATATGATACCCACATATGCATTATGTTGTTGTTGTTGAGATCCAGACCGTCCGACATACCAGAAAGGTGTAAGATAAAAGTTTGGACGGCCGGGAGTGCCACCCAATTTAGACCGGAACCGAGTGGGGGAGGCATCCACAGGGACCGTACCCTCCTCCCCCTACCACCAACCTCTCGGAAGGACTTACGGATCCACATGTTTAACGTGATCGTACTCCGCATGAACACGGCGGCAGTTGAGGCAGCATGCAAATTCAGCGCGCAAACCACCGGGCTACCACGCACGAAAAGTGCCAACAGCACGCGGTGTTCCCAGGTGGTCACCCACCCAAGTACTAACCGCGCCCGATGCTACTTGGCTTCGGTGATCTAACGAGAACCGGTGTTTTCAGCACGGTAGATCCGTTGGCCTACATATGCATTATGTTGAAGACCCAGACCGTCCGACTCATCCGAAGGACATGAGTAACTATTTGGACGGCCGGACATATGCATTATGTTGTTGTTGTTGATGAAACCCAGACCGTCCGACCTACCAGAAAGGTGTAAGGTAACTGTATGGACGGTCGGGAAGAGACATATGCATTATGTTGTTGTTGAGACCCAGACCGTCCGACCTACCAGAAAGGTGTAAGGTAACTGTATGGACGGCCGGGAAGTGCCACCCAATTTAGACCGGAACCCAGTGGGGGAGGCATCCACAGGGACCGTACCCTCCTTCCCCTACCACCAACCTCTCGGAAGGACTTACGGACCCACATGTTTAACGTGATCGTACTCCGCATGAACACGGCGGCATTTGTGGTAGCGTGCAAATCTAGCGCGCAAACCACGGGGATACCGCACCCGAGATGGCCAACAGCACGCGGTGTTCCGAGGTGGTCCATATGCATTATGTGTCAAAGATGAACATATAACTTTTCCTACAAGTCACAAATTTCAATATTGTGAGATATGTCCCAGACATGACGCAATCGGCATGTTCTCTTAAAATTAAAATGATTCCCATTAAAATGTATAAAAGCAAACATGTCGTGCAATTCAGTTGATGGTTTTAAAGATCTGACAGGTAAAGGCAGTTTCCAGCATCTCCATAACAACTCTTGGTAATTCCTAAGCCATACTATTCATTCACTCTTAATTATAAGTATTAACAAAACCATTTATTATTTTGAAAGTAAGAATACTTTTCTAAGAGCTTCAACAATTTCTTAAATGCATAAATATGTTTTAAAGCGACAAAATATGTATTTCTTAGCCGGAATAAACCATGGTTGTCAGGAATTTCTTTTCGTTTACTGTAGGCTATTTTGTCTAATATAACCCGGGATGTTAAAACGTTATATTTGTCATGTCGCAATTCTGCGCGCCATGAGTCTTTCGTGTTTTTCTGTGAGAAAAACTCTTTTCTTTCCTTCCGTGCCTGTGCTGTTTTTTGGTAGGCCTTGTTTGAATTGGTTTTGCGTTAAAAGCTGTGTTTCGTCGAGAACCGTTGGCTCGGAACAGGATTTCTGTCTCGCCTGGATGTGTGACGTGTGGTCTTGAGGAGAAGCCTGTTGCTGGGGCTCGCTTGCCTGCCAATCAGGAAGCAGCGTTGAGGAGAAGTTTTCTGTGGACTCTTGAGGCTCTAGAGATTCGGCTTGGAAGTACCGTTTGGAGTGGTCGCATCGAATTTTGTCTTAAAAACTTTAAGACAAAGGCTTTGGCCAAAATGGCTAATTTCCTTTGAAGGAGATAATTTGTTTCTGATGAAACCACGATCCATTCCTGGAGCCTGGATGAAGAAGTTCCTGGAGAAGATTCGACGTTCTATATCAAATTTAATTTCTAAATTTACTTTTTTTTATTCCAGGATGATTTTTTTTCCCGTGGGTGGATCGAGATTGTTGCTTTTGGTTTGAACCTGGATGGACGATCTACTTGGAATTTGTCTGGCTTAAAGCCCTGTTGAAATATGGGATGTCCTGGATCCTCATTTTGGAAATTAATTCGGTTCTCTTCAAGTAGTGCTTATTTCGAACTTGGAACTTTTCGGTACATTTTTGGTTTAGTCCCTCGGTACAGGTAAACTCTTAATGTTATGGAACAAGGGTTCCGACTGAAAGAACCTGATTAATCTAAATACAAACAGGCACACTAAATATGTTTAAATTAGAATAATTCTAGCATTGTTGAATTCAAGGTAATTGAATTTTGTTGAGATTCATGATATAAGTAATAGCATTTTATTTGAATTCATAATAAATAGTGATTGAAATATTATTGAGCAGAGAACAATTTGAAATGATAATTGTTTAATGATAACGGAAGCTCTGAATTATTTTTGAATGTTAATTTTAAAGTAAATGAATGATGATATAAAAAGTGATAATGATTTAATAAATAGATTTGTTTGAATTGATAAATGTGCTTTTTTTCTTGTATGCCTTCATGTTGTTTGCTCACTGATTACCATCTAGAATATAATTCTTCTAGACTGGGAAGACTTCACTTAAATAATAATGCCTGGGTTAATCAGTATGACTCCAACCACTATAATTTTCTATATTGTTTTATGCTGTGATATGTATGATCACATGGCTTTTTGTGTGTGGCGGAATCTGTTCCTAAAAGTTGGTTCTGAGACCGCTACCACATATTGTACAACAATTATGTTAGTCATATTATTGTAAATATAGGTATACTAAAAAAGTTAAACGGTATTCTGCCACTGAAATACTAACAAACAGCAAAACGTATGGTTATGTAATTTTGCCATCTGTTCGTTATACATTAGGCAATTGTTCATAATAACAGTCAACACGAAAGAGTTCACAAGGCGCGAGTAATTAGGTGACGAAGCTTGCCGTCTCACGAAGCGAGATACGAGCATAGTGTGCAGGGAGTCTGGGAGACAAGCTGGGTGAAGGAGCTCACTAAGCGATTTACGGAAGTTGCTGAGCTTCAGGTACTAAAGAGCCAAAGATCAAACATGTACAGACGCAGAAAAAAAAACGCCCCACCCTCCGTTAATCGAGCATCGTTCATCGTAGAGAAAGTTGAATGATATCATTTGATTAGGATTAACATCCTCTACAAATTAATGTGCGTAAAATTTGCATAACGGGCCGTCTTCATATCTAAACGCGCACAAACTTTGAAATTTTCAATCGCAACACCCAATTTTGACGCCACCCACAAGTTCTAGACCCCCAAATTAGTCCAAATTCAAATTTTCACGACGTTCCTATCTTTATATCCGAAGATATTAAATATTCCGAAATGTGCATATTTCGGACATCAGTTAGCTCCATATTGAAAACCGCAATTTGAAGGGCGATGTTTCCTTGATTGACCACAGCACTATTGTAAATTATTGAACTATCTTGGCATTCAGCATTATGACTTACCTCACAGATTTGATTCCTGCATGAGAGGGTGAGCATTTTCATGGCTGTGTGTGGTGTTGTCTTGTGTGTGTGTGTGTGTGTGTGTGTGTGTTACTAAGGCAGCGGGCCTGTAATGGGTAGAATTATGTGAGCCTCAAATAGGGAACGATTATTAGGGGTAAAAAGTTGTACTGGATATGTTGCTGAAAATTAATGGGGCATTCGTGCCAGGGTCAATGAAAGAAGAAGAAATAAAGAAGAATGAAATGTTTATTTTCAAATGTCATTTTATAATGCTGTTTCAAAATCAATTTATGAGACTAACAAATATCTGCAGATGACGCGACAAAACAACTGGGTTGGAACTTGGTGACAAATTTAAAAGTATCAATCCGTCATTATCAATCACCGTTTGAAGTCTTGCTGATGTTTAGTATCACATAATTTTATAATTTATTATAGTTTTATATAAATAATTTTTATTATAAATTATTACATTTTCTGAGCGATTTCAACTCCCAGTAGCTCCGGAACTAGTAATCGGCAGTGACATAAGTAGATCCCATTTATAACAATACAAGTTTGCACCCTTCAATACAGTAGCAGAATTACGTTGATTAGATTGCATCTATACAACACTGTTTATACAAAGTTTTTATTAAAATTGGGTAAAAATAAATGCCCGTTTTCTTAAATAAAGATTAACTTACAATTAATATAATTTTTTCAAATTAGTCATTTTTAACACTTTACAACAAAGTTGAAAAGTGTTTATGACTTTGTTCATTCTGTCTGTCTGTCTGTCTGTCCGTTAGCACGATAACTGCCGTAAAAATGACTTAATCAAAATGAAATTTTAGTATGTTGTTCAGGCGGTCTATAGGACCTATGGGAATATAAATGAATAATATCACCCAATTAGATTTGGATTGAACCCGGGTCGAAAAAATGGAATACATTGAGCCCTATGGGACCTAATTTTTCAAGCATTTTTTAAGCGGATTTAAAATTCACAAATTTCTTCGAAAATTTTAGGCAATATTCAAATTGTTCCATAAAATATATAAAAAAAAATTCAGCGAAATATATTCAGTTGTTTTTTAAATAAAAATTAAAATAATAATAACACCTCTTATATTAAGCGATCACGTGTCCATGATATGAAACGATCACATGACCCACTTCAAAATGATATATGGCATCCATCTTGTGTCAAAATCGTGATTTTTAAAGTTCTTTTTCATTCATATTGAGTGTTGTATCCGTCCTAAAATTACTTTATTTTTGCCTAAATTCTGTGCATCTACATACTGAAACAACGCAATGACAATATATTTCAGTTTAAATGCTCTTCCAAATTTGATTATTTCTACTATTAAGCCTATTTTTCACCTATGTAAAATGTAAACAGCAAAATATGTAGAATGAGTTGTATTAGAATCGCTGTAATTCTTTAACACAAAATCATTTAGTCCATGGAGTCTGCTTAGCTGATATGAATTCATTGATTTTAGAAAGAGAAGGACGATATTTTTCGATGAAGTTTTACGCATAGAGTTTACTTACTTGCAACTCAATGGTCTTAATTTTTAAATAAAATAAATTATTATAGTATTGTGATGAATGACATGAATGGGGGAATTATTTATGAATGAAATGTTGCTTTTATAGAGAGAGCCAGGCGTGTTATTTTTTTATGACGTCATTTGAATGGATTTCAGTTGTTTTCGATGATGTTTTCAAATATAATAAATTATCGTAGTATTATAATAATTCTAAAATTATTACCGAGGAATGTATAACATTTTAGAGATGTTTAAACCAGGCAATTTATACTTTAATGCCGTCATTTGAATGAAGTTAATTTTTTTCGATGAAGGTTTAAGGTTTCAAATATAATAAATTAATGTAGTATTGTGATAAGTTTTAAAATATTACCGAGGAATGTATTGCATTTTAGACATGTTTAAATAAAATTGCATTGAAGTTGGAAAGTGTTTCATAATCAATGCTTTAAGCATGATTGATCTTTCTTGTTTTTAACTAATATACGACCCCTAAAGTCATCGTGATGCTGAATATTTAAACATTTCGAAAGAACTAGTGGGAGGAAACACCTGGAATTTTATATAAACATATAAAAACTCTTTGTGAATCGATTTTTATCAAAACGGGTGAAGGTTTGTATTCATATTTTTTCGATTATTGATTTCATAATATTTCATACAAACAATTTATTCTACAAAAATAAAAATCACGTAAATGTGTTTGGGTTGTTTAGTAGTAACGCCATACAAATAATCAGCGTGAGCAGATAATATTTACAGAAGATATGAATGGAAGTCTTGGAAATTAATTTAACATTAGGAGCTCAAAACTTTACATACTCACAACTTAGAAGCACTTCACCCAAATGACTTGAAATTTGGTATCACAGGTTGAATTTTGTTCTAGTTTCGAACTATGTTGTCAAACTTGGGTGTTGCTATTTAAAATTTCAAAGTTTGTGCGCGTTTAGATATGAAGACGGCCCCTTATGAAAATTAACGCACATTAATTTGAAGAGGATGTTATTCCTAATCGAATGGTATCATTCAATTTTCTCTACGATGAACGATGCTCGATTAATAGAGGGTGGGGCTTTTTTCCTCCGCGGCTGTACATTACGATTATCGCGAACTTCGTCGATTAATAAGAGGATCCTAGCACCCCGTGCTTTGGCGAGCATAAGACACGAAGACGGCCATGTGCATCGGTCGGGTTAAAAAAGCTCGCAAGCGAACTCCAGCGGTTGGGAAACATCAATTAACAAGGATCTGTCCCTAATGGGCGTATTACGACTGCGTATCAGGCACACGAAAGTGGTCGTCAAGTAACCTCATCGAACGTCAGCTGGTGAGCCTCCAGACTCGCAGAGCGAGTTACGGGGATTTGTGAGCAGGAGGAGGAACACACTAGCTACTTTAAAGTAACAACTTCTTACTGGTTCGATTATATAGGCCATAGGTTATTCCTGAGAGAACCAGCTAACAATTTCAATGATCATGTAATAGAACATGATAAAGTTTCGGTTCCAAAAGGAGGAAAAGGCTTAGCTTTTGCTTGAAAAAGTGCATGTGCTTATACGTAGTAGTTTTGAGTTCTCACGTTCACGAGCTTTATGAGGAGCGTGCTGTGTAAACACGTCGGTAAGGTGACCGATAGTCTAGCAAGATGTGCTAGCCAAGATGTGTTTAATCATGATCAATAGAATCTAAAAGAATCTCTGAAGTATTCAGACGTCTGCCGATGATGTGAATAAGCATCTGCTATTCGTATTCTATCATTACGAGTACTCCAATTTTCATCTGATCACCAAACCTCGGGTTTATCTAAGTATACATATTCAGTTACAATTTAATGGAATTTAATATCTTTTCTGTACATATATCTCTTTTTTATTACAGCCCGTTACTGTATCAATTAAGGGTATTGTTAATAATCCATTTAGATGGAAATATTTGTCTGTGGGGTTTTCCTTGTCTGCAAGGAAATTTTCGCTAAAGTTTGTAGATGTCTTATTTTTAGATGACCAGTCTTTACGAATACAGCTACATATTCCGCAATGACACCCAAACAGAGATCTTACTTCAGCATGAATCACGATTAATAAAGTATTATTAGTTTCAGGTGATTTTTTAGACAGGAGTTTAAGCGAATATTTTTATTCAGTTTTTTGTCAATAGTCAACACATTTATTATTTTATTATTTATATTCAGTTTAGATTAGAAAATAACTATATATAATGAATTGTGCGTGTTTGGTTACATTTCGCTAGTTAGTTATTTTAATAATGTTTTTACGATTTCCAAAATACGCTCGAAAAATTAAGCACTTCATGACTTACCTGTATGAAAATATGTGGTTTCTGTTTAAAGATTCAAATACATTTCCTCAATATTGTATATATATATATATATATATATATATATATATATATATATATATATATATATATATATATATATATATATTTTATATATATATATATATATATATATATATATATATATATATATATATATATATATATATATATATATATATATATATATATATATATATATATATATATATATATATATATATATATTTTATATATATTTTATATATATATATATATATATATATATATATATATATATATATATATATATATATATTATATATATATATATATATATATATATTATATATATATATACATTATATATATATATATATATATTATATATATATATATATAAATAAAAATTGAAGGATTTTAATCGAAAATTATGCATAAACTACTGTATGTACAAAAAAACCCATCTCTAGCATATCTGTTACAAATGAGTAACTATAAGCCAAGACTAAGGATAAAGATAGAAGGTAACATATCACTACAATGGAAAGGGGGATGAGAAGAATATTAGGATTCAAAAATCACAATTAAAAGTACATAAAAGTAAATAAAAATAAAATAAAACTCGGCAAAAATGAGAATAGGCAATAATAATCAGCTCAAGATAAGAGATTAAGAATAGAGAACAACCAATCGAAACCACACAAAAAATGGCGGTCAGTTCGAAATTGCATTCTCATCAGGACAGCCATACAATTCGAATTAAAACCGGTAGAATAGCCAGTTTCTGACAATGGCGATAGTATTTAACTATAGACACCATTGGAACTGTCTACTGGCTAGTGGAAGGAGAAAATTAATCAATTGAATTATACAAAGCTGAAAAAACAATACCTCCTCGAACTGCAACATGAAATCCACAAGAACAGCACCACGTGCAAGACAAACCAGTGACTGTGCATTTCACCTCACCTAGTCAAAGCGAGTGGGCGAGCATTTCACCTCACTTCGTCAATGCGAGTGGGAATGAATACAATTGAACGATACATAATATGTATGGAGACTTTCGAAAATAGTAAACAGTATAGGACTCAGGACAAGCGGAAAATAGTCATTCGAAAATAGTAAACAGTATTAGACTTAGGCCAAGTGGTAAGTGAGGTGATAAGAATGGGTGAATTTTTAAAAATGAGTTAACCAATCAAAGATAAATAATGCATGTGTTAAATTATTACGTGGTATATTTGAAATTATTAATAATATTATTTACAAATACTTCCGGATATAGGTAGTTGTGACAAATGCGTTTAAGATTATTGATGTGGAGAAAGTGAAACTGAGGATCAGAAAGTCGATGTATTCGAAATAGCTGGTTTAAAATGATGTTTCTAAACAATTGAATAGAATTACAAGAATGATAGGATAGCAGCTTTATGATAGTGAAGTTGTAAGAATCTTTTTTATCATATAGATTGGTGATTACATGATTATTGAGGGTATTTAAATTTAGGTCTAAAAAATTAACAGTTTGACTAACGCAAGGCTCATTAGGAATTAATTCTAGGTTAGACGGGTAAAAATCAATATTAATGGGATAGGAATCATCAATGATAATACAAATTAAGTCGTCAACATATCTATATATAATATATGAATTAGAGTTAAAATGACATTCATAATAATAAAGATATAAGTTAGCGAGTATACTACTACTACAGCCACCTTGTGGTACACCAGATGTTTGTAAATAAATGTTATCACCTTGGATAATATAATTGTTGTATAACACAAAGTGCAAGAGCATAGGAAAATTTTTGACATTAAAAGCATCATGATTGGAAGATATATAGTCATGATAAAGAGAGATAATAACTTTATGTAGATCTTTAATGACAATATTATTAAAAAGGTCTTTAAAATCAAAGGTTTGGAAACCAAGAATTTGTGGTAACTTGCTAAGGTGATTAACTAAATCAAAACTATTGTTCAAAATGAAATATCCTGAATTTAAGAGATTCATTAATTCGATTTAAACAGTTAAGCAAGTACTTACTAGCTGTAGTGGTAAAGGTATTATGTCCACAAGTGACTGTTCGAAAACTGAGAGGTGATTTGTGGAATTTAGGAACCAAAGTAACATAAGGAAATTTAAAAAACTTACAATTAATAATTAATTGTGTATATAATTTTAGCATTTTAGTTTTGATTTGGATAGACTGATTATGAATGGGTTTAAAAATTTTATTATCTTTTAAGTAATTCTGTAACAAAGAAACATAATATTTTTTACAAATGATGGCATAATTATTAGAAGCTTTATCTACATAAATTATTACAAAATGTTGTTGTAGTTCTTTGATAGCAGATAGGAGTTGTTTATAAGGATACCTAGGCTTCGTTATTTTAGTGTTTATAATAACATTTTTAAGTAGATGTAAGGTCGTATACTTCCATAGATTGAATGCTTCAATAGGAATAGAATGTGAACAAGCAAGTTGATATATGAATTTATCAAAATCAAATGATTGAGACTGAAGAAGTTGTTTAGGGTGATGGCAGAATGGAATGCGAAATTTAGACCCTTTATTCATAATATCCCTAAGTATATCATCCTGAACTATACTGAGATCCCCAGTAATAATGTGACCATGAGTGGAGTTGACAAAAGGGGCAAGATTTTGATTGCTGCATACACATGATGTAAGATCATCGGAGTTTAATGTCCTAGAAACTTCATTGTAATTGTAAATAGTTCTACCAATTGGTAAATTATATTTGAATGATTTTTGTATTTTGATATCATTTACTGGTAACAAGTGCTGATGTTTTGCAAATAAATTATTGAAGTTAAGAGAATTAAGAATTGGGTGTTTAAAAGAAATTACACAGTAAGCTATTTTAGTATGTGGATTTGGTGAATGGAGTAGGTGGTAATTTAAGAAATTTGTACGTGAAAGAAGCAAATCAAAAAATAAATGTTTAAAATGCTCATGAGTTAATTTTAATTTTAAAAAATTAGTATAAACAATACTTAATTTGCTTTTTCTGACTTTATATAACCATGTTCTAACAGGTAGAAAATTGAAAGTTTGAGAATAATTATATTGTAATTTTAAAATGTCTGCTTTGTAATCAATAGTTTTACTTAAGTTACCTTTTCCTTTGCCACGCTTATATCGCTTTTTACTAGGAGGTGATGACTTTGAATAATGAAAAAGATGTTTATATACTGAAGATTTATGAGAATTGTATTCAAAACTATTGTTAACAACATTATTATTATTATAAATTTGATTTAAGCCATAGGGGAAGAGAGTTTTATATTTTTTAATGTAATAATTTTCAAATACTAATCTATCCGTGAGTGAAATTTTAATATCTAAAATATGAAGGGATACATTTTTAAATCCGTGTTTAGCAAAGTGCTGATATTCAAATTGATTTTTGGTAGGGAGGTCATTAAAGACTTTATGGTCAAATTTTTTAATATGATCCCTGTGGACATTCATTCTCAGATGTAAAGGGTTGCTGGTTTGGCCAATATAGGATATGTTACAAATAGTACAATTAATTTTGTATATGCAATTAAAAACTTTGCAGAATTTCTGTGAAGTGGAATTATTATTAATTTGTAATGGGTCAGCATACGGACAAGTTTTGCACCTAAGATTGTTGCATCTATTGAAGGAATATGATTTAGATTGAGAGAAGGTATGGTATTCTTCCAAATCGTCTATAACGCTTAATTGGTCAATGTTTGTCGATCTATAATTATCCCAATTCATAATATATTATATATATATATATATATATATTATATATATATATATATATATATATATATATATTATATATATATATATATTTATATATATATATATATATATATATATATTATATATATATATATATATATATATATATTATATATATATATATATATATATATATATATATATATATATATATATATATATATATTATATATATATATATATATATTATATATATATATATATATATATTATATATATATATATTATATATATATATATATATATATTATATATATATATATATATATATTATATATATATATATTATATATATATATATATATTATATATATATATATATATATATATATTATATATATTATATATATATATATATTATATATATATATATATATATATATATATATATTATATATATATATATATATATATATACATATAAATATTACATCAATCACATCTAAAAACTGACAATTGATACATTTATATATATGATATATATTTATATGATATATATTTGTATATATATATATATATTTATTACATATATATATATATATATATATATATATATATGTATATATATATATATATATATATATATATATATATATATATATATATATATATGATCAAAAGTATCCGGACAAATTGGATATTAAAATGTTTTTCGAATTTCTAAACAATTACTTGGTGAAGAGTTCTGTAACTTTGGCGATCTGAAAAACATGCTTGAACGCTCACTTTCCAGTAAAATTTTGGTGACTTGTGCATTTAGGGGACAACCAAGATCTTGAAAAGGAGAAAATATATTTGATCCCACTGTATCATAAAAAGCTGGAAATGATTTGTAACTTTCACAAAATAGGCAACTAGCTTTGCTCAATGTGTATAAGCATTTTCGTAAAACAAAAACGTACATTCATGAAGATATAAATGTTTCTTTAAAAAAAAAATTTTGTTACATGTTTTTAGCTTACAATATCCATAGGTTTCAATCAAACTTCAAGAACATTACAGAACATTTCTCAATGTCCAAGAAAAACATTATACTTCATTTGGAAATTAAAACATTGATCAATTGAAAATTAAACATTTCAAGTTTTTTCTGATACAGGGAAATCATATATATATTTTCCCCTTTTTCAATATTTTGTTGGTCCTCTGAATGCACAAGTCACAGAAACTTTACTGGAAAGAATGCGCCCAAGCATGTCCTTCACATCGCCAAAGTTACAGAACACTTCGACAAGTATTTGTTTAGAAATTCGAAAAACCTCCTAACATCCAAAGTGTCCGGATACTTTTGATCATATATATATATATATATATATATATATATATATATATATATATATATATATGTGTGTGTGTGTGTGCGTATGTATTGAGATCTGAAACAATCTGAAACTGATTTCAAAATTGAGATCTTAAACATACAACTTTATTCATTCCATTTTGGCCATTCATATTTGTTGCTTTCGTAGATTTTTCGTGGAATTGATTACCCAATAGATACCCAATTTCCTATAGAAAAAATCTCAATAATTTGTGCTTTACATTACGCAACAATGGCTGACAGACCAAAGGTAATTAACAAAACTGTCTTGAACGAAGATGTGTCTGACGAACGACTTTTCCGACTCATGTTTTGTACAATGATATCTAAATTTTGCAAAGAATGCTACGATTGATGCAGACTAAGATACGTACTGGGAAAAAAGGAAAACTGGCAGGAACTTGGACGTAACTTTTAACCCTGGCAATTCCAGCCATATAGTGCGTATGGTAACCCTAATAACGATCAATGTTGAAAATATGCAAAGTTTATGAAAACCCAAGAATTATATTTTTGACCGCATGAAAATACATCTTTTTCTTGCATGTCATATCTGTAATTTTAAAAGGAGCATCGCTGAAAAGAAATTCAAAATTTTGACGAAACAATACAGAATCGTAATCCCAAACTTTATGAAAGTCAGATAATTAATTATGATATAAATTTAAGACATTTCCCCGACAAATAACCGGCTCATCTTAGAACCATACTCCATTGCATGGTTCGATAATTAATATATAGTATTAAACCCAGTTGTTAAAATCAAGTTATTCAAAGTGTAATTCGATATCCAATACTGATATTCGTATTAATTCATTCTATCACGAAATTGGACGCACGCAATTTTAGTTCACCTAATTACCTAGTCGTATCACATCCAACAGCTATCATCATTCGTTAAGAAGAAGGACGACGTGTCACCTGCTTCTATCGACATTCGCTAGATGTCCCACGCTAAGTCGTTTGCAACAAGTGCGATGATGTAGTGAAAAAACTGAAGTGTGCAACACATGCCTTTGTCTACAGACTATTAAATTTCAATATTGTGGGAAAACAATAAAACAGAATTATTTCTTGATCTTGCAAAACATCAATAGGTTTATTGTTGTTATGTAACTTATTAAAATAAGCACACTGAACTTCAGGTAATTCACTTGATTATTTAAAAAGATTCGTTCTCTGAAAAATACAACAATGCTTTTTAAAATCCATCTCCTATGAATATAAAATATCGAGATAATTAGTGAAACTGTTGTATAATTTACAAAAACTAGTAATTGCACAAATACGCCCAATGTTCGAGTTAAAATCATTTACTGCAAATAAATTAAAATATAGTATCCCAATACATTACTATAAATGTTATTGAAATAAAATGCAGAAGTTTTGAACTTTATCACAATGGCCTTATTACATACTCCCTACAATGCAAGATAATGTATAAGGAAAGTATTGGAATCGTGTCGAAAATTGCAACTCGAGTTTTCAACGGACCTACGCGTTTGGAACACGAAAATATATTTTTCACGTAAGATCTCTGTGTGTACCTGTTATCCTACCCAGTATGTGTGTATCTGTTTATCTGTCCGTGCAATGTATGTATCCACTCTAGCTTTAAAACTGTTATGAAATGCATACCCCTTGTTAATTAATTATTTCTAAATTTCATTTTTCGGAAAGGCTTTTTCAAAAATCCATTTTATTCTTTTATATTCGGCAAATTCTAATTTCGTTTCGATTCTAAAATCTGTTCTTAAATATTGTTCCAAATTGATGAAGCGCCAATTGTGTAAATTTCGACTTCTTGGTGTCTCCCCGTCTGTATCGATAACCCTTGGCGTTATGATGCAGTTCCCGCGCTTTCTACGTTTACCCGGATCCACATTTCATATAGAAATGTATTGAAACTCTTTTCTGTGTCGTCACGAGAGCGCAATAGCACTAAGACGCTTAAGAAAGAATAAGGTAATTTGTTTTCAGTTGGCGATGAGCAATAGGTCGCGTTTTGCCCACGGGGCATAAAATGGAATGTTTGTCCTTAAATAGATATTAAACAAATTGATGCTATGAAGGAGTAAAGTATTTAGATCGCGTTGGTGAGATGAAAGTAATTTGCGAAATTTCAAATTCATTAAATATCAAATATCCTGTTTCTGAATTGTTCATGGAACACTTTCGTTTTATGAAGAAAATGATGTAAGAAATTCTGATATGCCTTTGAGATGAAGTATACGATGTTTTTGTAATATCTAAAATAATAATCTAGTGCAAATTAAAGAAAGTTAATTTTTCCTGATGACTTCTTTATTCACCGAAGTGTTCTGATCTCATACATCATTCATCGATCTCTACACGCTGATGACCCACCTTCGCCTACCAACTGGAATAATGTACATGATATTCATCTCCAGCCACCTCGACGCGGATCTCCCATCATCTACGATCCCTGTGAAGAACCGCCCGCATCGACTGCGCTCCTTTTTCGGCCCCACTAACCACTATGCCTTCACTGCCTTATATCATTCTTAAATATTATTCCAAATTGATGCCATTCCAGACGTGATATAGTTGTGCTGTCTTACCCGAGGCATTACAACAAAACTAAGTGGCCAAAATTTACAAAATCTGGTAGATAAGTCACTTGCAGATTACCCTGTTGTTGATTAGATTTTGGTACGATTCGGATTAAAAGAATATGCTTTTTTCTTGCGACATGGCCCATAAAAATTGTATGTTTCAATTCTATTTAAAAAACTAATTCACCAAATTTCACAAAATTTAGTCACTTGTGGGTTAGACTAGTGCTGTTTGAATTTGTACGTTTTGAAAAAAGAAACCTGCGTTATATTTTGCGAAATGTTTAGCAAAAATCATTAAAATTTAAATTAAAAGCCTGCATATGTTCAAATGCATCAATTAAATGCTTGTTTTGTAATACATGTTATAATAACGAACATGATAAGATGAAATTAATAACTGTGGGTGTAACCGTTCACGAGGTGTTAATTTATTTAGCAGATTTGCCACGTTGCTTTTGAATATAAATCCAATCCCCAAATAAAAAAATATGATGTGGACAGCACATGACTTTCCTTATATAATGCAATGAATTTACTACTTTTACAGCAAAAAAATAGCTTATTCTTATAGTAGATATATTCTTTTCAAGATATTGAATTTTCGTCAATTAGTCGTCATTTTTATTGATTTAGCGTCATTTTCATTGATTTAGCGTCATTTTTAACCATTTGGCGAGATTTTCGTTAATTTGGCAACATTTAAAAAGTCGCCAAGTTGGCGACATTCCACCAAATTCGTCGCCAAAATCTCACCAAGCATTATGGAAGGAGAAATAAGTTATTCGTATAGCAGATAAATGACTATTGGCGTTCAAATACAAAATTATTACTCAAAGTATCTTTTCTCATGAATGGAACGAGCTAGATCCACGAAAATGATGTCACCAAATTTATCGCATGATAGTATATATGAAAAGTGAACGTGTTTCTCAACAGTTAATATATTTTAATTTATGGGATTTTTTGATAAATTTATTTGAAAAATGTGAAATATCTCGAGAACGGTTCGTGCTAGCGTCCTAAAGTTTATGTCAATCGTTTTCTAAGGAAACATTACATAAGAGATGTCTATTTGCGTAATTATATTAAAGGTTTTGATTTTTTGATGATTTTTTCAAAATTTTACTCGAAAATTTAGTGGGGGGGGGGGGTTCTGAACATTCGATTGCGTTTAAAAGCAACAGTATTTTAGTATTCACGGATTGTGATTTGTGTACCAAATTTCATTCGAATCGCTCCATTCGTTCGTGAGATATCGTCTGCACAGACTCACTCACACACACACACACACATACACACACACACGTACTTTCACACACACACACACACACATACACACACACACGTACTTTCACACACACACAGAGACATCCCCTCAAAAATGTTTGATTCGTGATCAGGGATGCTTGAAACGTGCTCTCCCGTCGAAAACTCGAATTCGAATTTTCGACCCCGTCACAATAGCTTCCTTATACATTATAAGGAAAGTAATATATCAATTTTGTTTGAAAACATAGTTCAAGTAGCCACGCTAACAATTCCCGATAATGAAAGATGTTTACACTTCCAGTAATCATTAAACTATATAATTTTAAATCGTTTTACTAAGGTAAATAATACTATAAATAATATATCACTTTTGTTGGAAAACATAGTTCAAGTAGTCACGCTAACGATTCGCAATTTTGAAAGCTATTTATACTTTCAATAATCATTGAACTATATAATTTTGAGTCATTTTACTGCGGTAAATAATACTATATAAAATATAACACTTCTGTTTAAAATCATCAAGTAGCCACGCTAACAATTCATGATTTTAAAAGCTGTTTATACTTTCAGAAATCATTGAAGTATATAATTTTTAGTCGTTTTACTAAGGTAAATAATATGAAATTTATACTAACAATATTTTTTTTGAAGATACCTTTTACATAAGCAATCAAACTTAAAGACCTTTTATATTCGTTAACTTTCAGTGAATTCAAATTTTCCAGTGATTTTTAACTGGTAATCACTAAAATAAATAACACTTTCATACATAGGAATCTAATACACAAATTGTTCAATATGTCATCCGTCAGAAACAGTGCACATTTGAATTCGATCAAGAATATTAACCACGTATTTTGACAAGCTTGCAGGTGTCAATGTGTTACAGCATTTAGCAGCCAAATTAAGTATGACTGGTATTTATTGCTTTCCATATACGCGTTCTGTGTGCACTTGATACTGATTTCTACTCATTAGATATTTGTTTAAAACTTTGTAATTGGAATTTTTCTTTTATCTCGCTTTGTTGCCGAGTTCATCCTCTAACTTCTTCAGTTCTCGAACTTTTATAACGGTACAAGAATCCCTTTGCATCGTCATAATTTGAATTTTCGATTCTTTAGTTGACCTGGAAGCTGAGAAGAGATTGAATGAGACCAAAATTAAAATTCTGGCTCAAGTGGAAGTATTCGATCATTTTGAAAAATAGTTTTGAGTTTTTTTTTATCATTCCTTTGCACCGTCACACCTCATCCGAATTTTTCAAATTTTATATTTTTCCCTTTGTCTCGAAGCTGAGACGGATCGAATGACACTAAAATCAAGATTCTAGCTAGAGTGAACGTGCTCTATAATGTTTATATATCACCCTCTGACTCATTCACTCACTCAGTACAAATTTTATATAGATAGTTTTAAAATTTTTAGTTTTAAATTATTACTAGCGTTTAATAGATGAACTTTAAAACTTAGCCTTCTCCGCCATTTAGATTTACTGAAGGTATGATATATCTACAATTAACTTTATAATGCTTAACGAATATTTTGTAAGCTTCGGCAGTTCGTTTTACTCTGTTTCACACTTTTTTTTTTCTTTTTTACTTTCTTCGGGTTGTCAAAGCCTATCTGTCTGAGTTACATGAGCATTCTTTTTATTGACACAAATTCTCATGTCTATGTTGTAACTACTGTCTCTCAATAGTTCTGAAGAATAATTATGACCGAATCAATTAATCTGATTGAAGTAATTTTGTACTGAAAAATCTTTTCTAAGCCTAAAATTTCGAGTCAAAGTGACACTGTTAGCAATCCCAGTGGTTAAAAGCTGGCTTATTTTTTCTTACAAGTGCTTGATATCGCTTGATATGGAACGTGTCACCGAACCAAAGACCAAACCAAAGACCGAACCAAAGTCGCCTGCTGTGTGTGAATACGCAAGTACACGGTGACAGGTACTCTTGAAGATAAGAAATGTCGCCAAGTATACCCATGGGGTGATGACTCTAATGGAATCGGAGAGAGCTTTTCCGACACACTTTTTTCGGGATCCCTCGGGTAAAAAATTTGTGTGGGCAATAGACGACTGTCCCTACAGTTCTAAATTTGTTTGTGGTTGTTTTGTTCTATATGTTCATCAAGATCATTTATATTTATTATTTTATTTAAAGTTACACCCATTTTTTCTTTCATTTTTTACTTGGGAATTGACGATTTTTGAATGGCGTTAATTTGTAAAATAATAATTATAGGTATAATAATAAAAATAATAATTACAAGTGTTGACTTATTCAGTGTGAATTCTACATCCGGGACACGACTAAAAGTCGCAGGACCTCGTGTAAAGTCTGAAGGTGGGATCTTTCATGTAGTAAATTAGATCAGGTAGCACGTTATAGATTTTCTTGTAAGATGGAGATCATGGGCTTTCCTTATTATTTGACCTAGTGTAGTTGCGCTTGACCGTTCGAATTTCCCTCGGGTAGAACCAGGCAACACCCTGTTAGACGTGTCCGTCAATTGTGAAACAATTCTTTCAATGGCAAACACATTTGTTTACATCTTTAATCCAAACAGTTGTTAGCGAGGTCTTGTAAACAGAGAGCCAACCATCTCATCTTTATGCAGCAACTGGGCATGTGGCTGCCATTAGATCCACCCGAGACCATTTGTCAGGTAGCCTCATAGCTGACAGCCTCTGAGACTCGAGCCACGTGCTACTGGGTGAGTCCCGTCATTTTTATAGCCATCGATCACAAGAAATGTTATAATAAAGGAAGAGGAATCTGGCATCAAGCGGAGAAGTCTCAATCTGAACACATGGTTCCGAGATTTCAAGAAAAACAATGGAAGGACCTTCTGGTTGTAATGGATGTGAATGGGAGAGTTTTCTTTGCTATTTCTTTTTTCTTCCTCTGTTGGGATTTTTTATTCTTTTTGACTCATGAAAAAATTCATTTGAGTATTCTTGTTGTTGACAAGTTGAATGGATTTTAGGAGTATGTTTTTCTCTTCCAGCTGTTCTACAAGGATAAACGTTCTAATGTTATTGTATTGCTTACCTCTTAGAGCTTACTCCGTTTAGTCTCGAAAAAGAATCATTGCATGTTAAGGTGTAAAAAGTATTTTTTGAAACTTTCACCCGGAACTTTTTTATATATTTATTTGTCAAATAGGCTTAAGCACTTTTTAGATCGACAGATTTTTATGTTGTTCAAACGAGTATTTTGGGTTTACTATGCAACGTTTAAGCTTGCATAAACCTTGGAAGGACACAAATATCAGAATAATGTCGACTTGTCTCCCACCCGGGGTAACATCGAAATAGGAGCAACATAGATTTCATTCTATTTTTGATAAAATTATTCTTTGTGAGTCGCTGCTAAGCAAAATAGTACGTATGAAAGCGCTGTTAATAATTAAAAACTAAAATTTTAATATATAAACCAACGACTTAAGTTCTAATTAATCGATTTTTAAAGTTAAAATTTAGAATTCTGATTTATTTCCATATAAGTAGAATTCTGAATACAAAACATAATAAAAAAAATCTGATGTGGGCAACACATGACTTTTCTTATATAATGTAATGAATTTACTACTTTTACAGTAAAAAAATAGGTTTTTTTTATAGTAGATACTAATATTCTTTCCAAGATATTGAATTTTCGACAATTAGTCGTCATTTTCATTGATTTAGCATCATTTTTATCCATTTGGCGAGATTTTCATTAATTTGGCAACATTTCAAAAAAGTCGCCAAGTTGGCGACATTCCGCCAAATTCGGCGCCAAAATCTCGCCAAGCGTTATGCACTAAGAAAAAAGTTATTCTTACAGCAGATAAATGACTATTGGCGTTCAAATACAAAAGTATTATTCAAAGTATATTTTTTCATGAATGGAACGAGCTAGATCCACGAGAATGATGTCACTCAATTTATCGCATGGTATTACATATGAAAAGTGATAATTAGCGGTTTTAATTTTTTGACGATTTTTTCAAAATTTCATTTGAAAATTTAGGGGGGTTCTGAACATTCGATTACGTATAAAAACAATAGGCTTCCAGTGTTTACGGATTGTGATTTTTGTACCAAATTTGGTTCGAATCGGTCCATTTGTTCGTCAGTTATCGTCTCCACAGACCCACAGACTCACTGACACACACACACACACACACACACACATACTTTCACACACACACACACACACACACACACACACACACACACACACACAGACACACACACAGACATCACTTCAAAAATGTTTGATTCGTGATCAGGGATGCTTAAAACGTGCTCTCCCGTCGAAAACTCGAATTCGAATTTTCGACCCAGTCACAATACTTTCCTTATACATTATGTATATAAGGAAAGTAACAAACATTGAATTAAAACTGCAAATTGAATATAATTTCAAATAATTATTCGTGATTTTGCGCAATTAAACTCAATGATTTATGAAAGAAAGAAATTGAAAATTAATTAGAGTCTGAAAATCGTCCACATTGATAGTCATTTGCTGTCTACATCACATTTCTTTTTACTTTCCTTATATACATAATGTATAAGGAAAGTATTGTGACGGGGTCGAAAATTCGAATTCGAGTTTTCGACGGGAGAGCACGTTTCAAGCATCCCTGATCACGAATCAAACATTTTTGAAGTGATGTCTGTGTGTGTGTATGTGTGTGTATGTGTGTGTGTGTGTGTGTGTGTGTGTGTGTGTGTGTGTGTGTGTGTGTGTGAAAGTATGTGTGTGTGTGTGTCAGTGAGACTGTGGAGACGATAACTGACGAACGAATGAACCGATTCGAACCAAATTTGGTACAAAAATCACAATCCGTAAACACTGGAAGCCTATTGTTTTTATACGCAATCGAATGATCAGAACCCCCATAAATTTTCGAATGAAATTTTGAAAAAATAGTCAAAAAATCAAAACCGCTAATAAAGTTACGCAAGTAGACAGTTCTTATGTAATTTTTCATTAGAAAACGATTGGCATAAATTTTAGAACGCTAATATGAACCGTTCACGAGATATTGTGCATTTTTCAAAAAAATTATGAAAAAGTCACATAAAAAAAAATTCCTATTGAGAAACATCTTCACTTTTCATATGTAATACCATGCGATAAATTGAGTGATATCATTCTCGTGGATCTAGCTCGTTCCATTCATGAAAAAATATACTTTGAATAATACTTTTGTATTTGAACGCCAATAGTCATTTATCTGCTGTAAGAATATCTTTTTTCTTATTGCATAACGCTTGGCGAGATTCTGGCGACAAATTTGGCGGAATGTCGCCTACTTGGCGACTTTTTTGAAATGTTGCCAAATTAATGAAAATCTCGCCAAATGGATAAAAATGATGCTAAATCAATGAAAATGACGACTAATAGTCGAAAATTCAATATCTTGGAAAGAATATTAGTATCTACTATAAGAAAAACCTATTTTTTACTGTAAAAATAGTAAATTCATTACATTATATAAGGAAAGTCATGTGTTGCCCACATCAGATTTTTTGTATACGCAATCGAATGTTCAGAACCCCCCTAAATTTTCGAGTGAAATTTTGAAAAAATCGTCAAGAAATCAAAACCGCTAATAAAGTTACGCAAATAGGAGTTTCTTATGTAATTTTTCATTAGAAAACGATTGACATAAATTTTAGACCGCTAACATGAACCGTTCTCGAGGTATTGCACATTTTAGAAAAAAAAATATCAAAAAGTCATATAAAATACAAAAAATATTTCCTATTGAGAAACATGTTCACTTTTCATATGTAATACCATGCGATAAATTTGGTGACATCATTCTCGTGGATCTAGCTCGTTCCATTCATGAATAAAGATACTTTGAGTAATACTTTTGTATTTGAACGCCAATAGTCATTTATCTGCCGTAAGAATAACTTATTTCGTCGTCCATAACCCTTGGCGACGAATTTGGCGGAATTTTGCCAACTTGTCGACTTTTTGAAATGTTGCCAAATTAAAGAAAATCTCGCCAAATGAATAAAAATGACGTTAAATCAATGAAAATGACGACTAATTGTCAAAAATTCAATATCGTGGAAAGAATATAAGATTTTACTATAAGAAAAACCTATTTTTTTTACTGTAAAAGAAGTAAATTCATTACATTATATAAGGAAAGTCATGTGTTGCCCGCATCAGATTTTTTTAATTTATGGTAGCGCTTAACTACTGCAGCCATTTCAGCTTTATAAATCTCAATATCCGAAATATAGAAAAATCGAAGTACTTTTAAATTGCACTTTTTGCATTATATATTATTATATTTTAATTTAATGGCCATCTCGCGTGCACTCTCCATCATACAGAGCAGCGTAAAGGAAAATCACTCAGCAAATGGACGGGACGAGCTGCTGATTTAACACGCAGTCATATCACGTTTCAGAACATTCATTATCGTCGATTACCGATAACAGCCCCCTCTCATCTTTACTTCGTCAACATTATACTACAAATTGCGCACAGTTTGTAGAACATGCGTGTTCCAGGATGAGTTATTGGACACATCACTTTACGTGTATTCGAATAAATTTGATATTTTGCAATTGGAACTAATTTGTAGACGATTGGAGTGGGAAGACAATCTTGTGCTCATACATCGTAATTTAAATTTCGTCATGTCAATTTATATGATACGTGTTGGAATGTAAAACATTCGAAAATACATGACTTTCCTTAGGGTCAAATTTATTTTAGCTTTTTCACTTTCCGTACAATGCATGGTATTGTAAAGGGAAAATATAGGAATCGTGTTGAAAATCGAGTTTTCGACATATCTACACGTTTGGAGCATTTTGAATCTTAAAAATAAATTTTTAGCGTGATGTCTGTGTGTGTGTCTGCGTGTTTGTCTGTGCAGTGTATGTGTCCACTTTAACATGAAAGCTAACCTACCAAATTAAGAAAATACTTGTAGATAAGCCAATTATGATTACTTTTGTGCTGATTCGATTTTGATATGATTCGAAAAAAATAGTCAGCCTCTTTCACGAAATTATCAAAATTGTCAAATTTCAAAATAAAAGACTACACATTTTCAAATATATCATTTAAATGCGTGTATTATACTCAATGTTTTAGAACGAAACAAATAATACCAATAGTAACACTTAATAACTCTAGGGCAAAACTTTCTCGAGATATATTAGTTTTTACACATTTTCGCAACGAATTAGAGCATCGATGATTAAAACTTTCGATTCACCAAGTTTCAATATTAGATCATAACTTTAACTGTAACCTTTTTTTTGAGTTGGCTCATAGAAACATACATATTTTTCTTTATCATCGAATGTTTCAAGAGACAATGAGTCTCTTGACAAGAGTCTCTTGATAATGAGTCTCTTGACAAAAGTCTCTTGACAATGACTCTCTTGGCAAGAGTCTCTTGACAATGAGTTTCTTGACAAGAGTTTCTTGACAATGAGTCTCTTGACAATTTCAAGAGACCCCTTTTAAGTTATTTTACTCTTTTTAAAATTGAAAATCCTTAGATGTTATTCTATACTATACGATTGCATATAGCTGGCTTATTTATTTTGATGTTTTATATTCATTGATTACTGTTAATTCTGATCCAATTTCTATATTCTTCTATGTCGGGCCTTGTGCATAATTTATGTAATAAAGTTTACAGTAATGCATACAGAAACGTAGAATTTCAGTATTACCGAACCAGGCCATTGAGAACGTGCATGGTTTCGGAAATACTTTTCACTTTTACAATATTATATATCTTTATCATGTGTGATATTCTCACAAAAATTTTTTGAAAGCCAGGACAGACCTAGCTCTATTTGTTGTTTTATCAGTTTGAATCTTTTCATCTATTACACAATTCCTGCACTTTCTCCATGTATGTTAATGCAGGATACAAGGGGTTTAGTACTTATATTACATGATTTAATAAAAAAATTATATATAAATCTTATCATTGGGTGTAGTTACAGGCTTATGTTAGGCCTTCTCAACATAAGATTTCGATTTCAAATGCTTACCTTATATATGGAACAGGCAACGAGAGGTAGTTAGTACCTATTTAGTACTAGTTTTATTTAAGGAATTATTCTTAAGCTTAAAGTTGAATCTATTACTTTCCTTATATACATAGTATAATTATATGGGAAGTATTGTGACGAAGTCAAAAATTCAAATTCGAGTTTGCGACGAGAGGGCACATTTCAATCATCCTGATCACGAATCTATCATTTTTTATAAGATGTCTATGTGTGTGTGTCGTGAGCCTTTGGAGATGATAACTCGCGAACGAATGGAGCGATTCGAATGAAATTTGGTACACAAATTACAATCCGTGAATATTGGAAGCCTATTGTTTTTAAACACAATCGAATGTTCAGAACCACCCAAAATTTTCAAGTGAACTTTTGAAAAAAGTATCAAAAAATCAAAACCTTCAACAAAGTTATTCAAATAAACATTTATTACGTAATGTTCCCTTAGAAAACGATTGACATAAACTTTTGAACGCTAGCAGGAACCGTTTTCGAGACATTGCACATTTTTCAAATAAATTTATCAAAAATAAATTATAAAAAAATATATTAACTGTTGAAAAACATGTTTACTTTTCATATGTAATATCATTCGATAAATTTGGTGACATCATTCTCGTGGATCTAGCTCGTTCGATTCATGAGAAAATATATTTAAGTAATACTTTTGTATTTGAACTCCAATAGTCATTTATCTGTTATAAGAGTAACTTATTTATTTTATAACAGATCCGCCCATAACGCTTGGCGAGATTTTGACCACGGATTTGGCAGAATATCCCCAACTTGACGACTTTTTAAATGTTGCCAAATTAATGAAAATCTCGCCAACTGGATAAAATTGATACTAAATCAATGAAAATGACGGCCATTTGACGAATATTCAATATCTTGGAAAGAATATAAGTACCTACTATAAGAATAACTTAGTTTTTACTGAAAAGTAGTAAATTTATTGCATTATATAAGGAAAGTCTTGTGCTGCCCACATCAGATATTTTAAATTTATTTTTATTTTTACGTGTATTCATCATATCACTTTCAATACATAATAAGTCGCAGTTAATTAAAAATCTTTACATTTAATGCAATTTATTTTTACATTTAATACAATATGACTTTTCATTATATTTTAAGGTATATTGTGAGGCATAGTTTTAAATAATAAATATTTAGTTGTTTTAAATTTTATTATTACAACTTAGATCTCAAGATCACATATTTACATTCTACTATCAGGACTTGCATACAAAAGCAATGGATTGACACACATCCAAACATAGTCAGAATCCTATATATTACTTTGATCTTTGCATTTAATACAATAGCACTTTTCATTATATTTTAAGATATATTGTGCGGCAACATTTTAAATAATATTTACGTAGTACAAAGGAGCTTTCATATCCTCCGAGTTCAACTTTCTCTTATTTGTTTTTCTCAAAGAATGAATAAATGCATAAATAACATACAGCACACATTTCAAAAGTCAAAGGGTTTTTTTGTCGACTTTCTGTGGCAGCATGAAAGTAATAATGGTTTTTTGAATGTTTTATTCATGATGATGTGTACAAAAACCTGCATAGTCAGTGAGTATATATTTTTTGTTCACATTTTTATGTACTTAAATTTTATCTTTTCTAGGGGCAAACTAAAACAAAATTATTTCAAGAGAATGGAAGAAAAATATATTGGTTAAATTCGTAAATTAAATCATAAGATTTTTTTATGTAGTGGAAGAGAAAGTCAAACATGCTATTTATTTTGAACTAATCTATTTATTCTGTACTAAGATTATATATTTTTTCCGCACCGGCTATATAATGTAATAAAATTTATTCCTCAATTTGTAGTTAGTACTTTTGAAATATATGAATCTAAGCTTATTAATAACTTTATATATATATATATATTAAACGATACTTCTGATAAAATTAAACGACTTTATATTAAACGACTACTTATGATAAAACATGTAAACGACTGCTTCTTAAGTTTTGTTATAGATAGAGAATAGATAATTACTGATATCAATTCAGCATTACATGCTTCCAGCCATCGATTTCTTGGAATCGGTGAACATATGCTTTTATAGGCTCGTCAATCTTATCTTCGGAATGAAACCGACGCCCACGTAAAATTTTGTTTAGATTAAAATATAGCCCAAAGTCATACATTGCAAGATAACGAGAATAGGGTGGATGATCTATTACTTTTTTTTTTGTTCAAGAAATCCGACTGTCATTCTTGCTGAATGAGAAGATGCATTATCATGGTGAAGCATGTGTCCCCTAACATTCACTACCAGAAGAATTTCTGGAATACACTTAGTGGTGTACCAGTTATCTGTAACTGTCTTCTGTCCCTCTACCTTTATGGCTTTGACCAGACCTGTACTTCTGAAGAAACTGATATACATTACTTTTTTCATTGGTCGTTGTTTTTTCACAATTCTTAGTTTGGGGTCATCTTCAAAGACCCATGCTTTATTTTCTTGACATGTTGCAACGTCAAAAAACGGTTTGTGTGTTTCATCACCAGTTATGATTTTAGAAACAATGCGCTGTCCACCATCATTAAGTAATTTTAGGGTTTCTTTACTGATTATGATACGCTCCACTTTTTGGTGTTCTGTTAAATTATGAGGGACCCAATGAAAAACTATTTTTTTCATATGCAGTTTTTCATGAATAATTTTATGTATAGCTGCGGCTCCAATGTTAAGTTTCTTCTGTATCATTTGGTAGGTACAACGATTATCATGGATTAACATTTTTTGAAAGCTCGACACATTTTCTGGGCGTCAATCGGAGTACGATCACGTTAAACATGTGGGTTCGTAAGTGCTCCCGAGAGGTTGGTGGTAGAGGAAGGAGGGTAAGGTCCCTGAGGATGCCTTCCCCACTGGTTTCCTGTCTAAATTGGGTGGCACTTCCCGGCCGTCCACACAGTCACCTTATACCTTTCTGACAGGTCGGACGGTCTGGGTCTCAACAACAACATTTTCTTGGCCTACAGTTGACAAAGTTCTTCCTGGTTTTTTTTTTCGTCCAAGAGAATTTCGATCTCTTCTAAACTCTGAAAACCATCTGAATATATTGGCATTTGGCATGGAGCATCATTTACATATGCTAATTGTAGACGTTGAAGATTTTCTTCTTGATTTAGCCCCACATTAAAATTCTTGGAAAACTATAGCGCGATAATGCTCTCACGTCAACTCCATTTTCTTTTCTTTCAAAATTTACTCTACGATAGCTAAATTATAAATGTTGCCACAAATTATAGTCTGCAGACATAAAATATTTCAAATTTAAATATCCGAACAATAATTTTTTTCTAGCTCATATCGTCTTCCCCTATCTCAAAAATTTCACTTAACCTTCGTAAATACAAATATATATATATATATATATATATATATATATATATACAAGATGTCCCCAAAACATTGACATCCGCTTTTATTCCTTAAATATTGATCTTAGATATATATAATAAATTACAAAATTGCGTATAAAAAGGTACAGAATTTTATGAATTCGATTGAAATTTTCAAGGGAACTAAAATTTAAGAAATACAAAATGTAAATTTTTATACGGCCTCCGTACAAAAACATTTCCAATGAGGGAAATGAGCCCGATAGACCAGAGATATGAAAATAATTAATTGATGACTTATATACACAAATTACGAAAGAAAACAATGATTACATACATAAAAAATCTGATGTGGGCAACACATGACTTTCCTTATATAATGTAATGAATTTACTACTTTTACAGTAAAAAAAATAGATTTTTCTTATAGTAGATACTAATATTCTTTCCAAGATATTGAATTTTCGACAATTAGTCGTCATTTTCATTGATTTGGCATCATTTTTATCCATTTGGCGAGATTTTCATTAATTTGGCAACATTTCCAAAAAGTCGCCAAGTTGGCGACATTCCGCCAAATTCGTCGCCAGAATCTCGCCAAGCGTTATGCACTAAGAAAAAAGTTATTCTTACAGCAGATAAATGACTATTGGCGTTCAAATACAAAAGTATTATTCAAAGTATATTTTTTCATGAATGGAACGAGCTAGATCCACGAGAATGATGTCACTCAATTTATCGCATGGTATTACATATGAAAAGTGAACATGTTTCTCAATAGGATTTTTTTTTTTTATGTGACTTTTTCATAATTTTTTTGAAAAATGTACAATATCTCGAGAACGGTTCATGTTAGCGTTTTAAAAATTATGCCAATTGCTTTCTAATGAGAAATTACATAAGAAATGTCTATTTGCGTAACTTTATTAGCGGTTTTGATTTTTTGACGATTTTTTCAAAATTTCATTCGAAAATTTAGGGGGGTTCTGAACATTCGATTACGTATAAAAACAATAGGCTTCCAGTGTTTACGGATTGTGATTTTTGTACCAAATTTGGTTTGAATCGGTCCATTCGTTCGTCAGTTATCGTCTCCAAAGGCTCACTGACACACACACACACACACATACTTTCACACACACACACACACACACACATACTTTCACACACACACACACACACACACACTCAGACACACATACACACACACACATACACACACACAGACATCACTTCAAAAATGTTTGATTCGTGATCAGGGATGCTTGAAACGTGCTCTCCCGTCGAAAACTCGAATTCGAATTTTCGAATTCGAGTCCACCATCATTAAGTAATTTTAGGGTTTATTTACTGATTATGATACGCTCCACTTTTTGGTGTTCTGTTAAATTATGAGGGACCCAATGAAAAACTATTTTTTTCATATGCAGTTTTTCATGAATAATTTTATGTATAGCTGCGGCTCCAATGTTAAGTTTCTTCTGTATCATTTGGTAGGTACAACGATTATTATGGATTAACATTTTTTGAAAGCTCGACACATTTTCTGGGCGTCAATCGGAGTACGATCACGTTAAACATGTGGGTTCAAAAGTGCTCCCGAGAGGTTGGTGGTAGGGGAAGGAGGGTATGGTCCCTGAGGATGCCTTCCCCACTGGTGTCCTGTCTAAATTGGGTGGCACTTCCCGGCCGTCCACACAGTCACCTTATACCTTTCTGACAGGTCGGACGGTCTGGGTCTCAACAACAACATTTTCTTGGCCTACAGTTGACAAAGTTCTTCCTGGGTTTTTTTTTTCGTCCAAGAGAATTTCGATCTCTTCTAAACTCTGAAAACCATCTGAATATATTGGCATTTGGCATGGAGCATCATTTACATATGCTAATTGTAGACGTTGAAGATTTTCTTCTTGATTTAGCCCCACTTTAAAATTCTTGGAAAACTATAGCGCGATAATGCTCTCACGTCAACTCCATTTTCTTTTCTTTCAAAATTTACTCTACGATAGCTAAATTATAACTGTTGCCACAAATTATAGTCTGCAGACATAAAAGATTTCAAATTTAAATATCCGAACAATAATTTTTTTCTAGCTCATATCGTCTTCCCCTATCTCAAAAATTTCACTTAACCTTCGTAAATACAAATATATATATATATATATATATATATATATATACATATATATATATATATATTTATATATATATATATATACATATATATATATATATATATATATATATATATATATGCAAGATGTCCCAAAAACATTGACATCCGCTTTTATTCCTTAAATATTGATCTTAGATATATATAATAAATTACAAAATTGCGTATAAAAAGGTACAGAATTTTATGAATTCGATTGAAATTTTTAAGGGAACTAAAATTTAAGAAATACAAAATGTAAATTTTTATACTGCCTCCGTACAAAAACATTTCCAATGAGGGAAATGAGCCCGATAGACCAGAGATATGAAAATAATTAATTGATGACTTATATACACAAATTACGAAAGAAAACAATGATTACATACATAAAAAATCTGATGTGGGCAACACATGACTTTCCTTATATAATGTAATGAATTTACTACTTTTACAGTAAAAAAAATAGGTTTTTCTTATAGTAGATACTAATATTCTTTCCAAGATATTGAATTTTCGACAATTAGTCGTCATTTTCATTGATTTGGCATCATTTTTATCCATTTGGCGAGATTTTCATTAATTTGGCAACATTTCAAAAAAGTCGCCAAGTTGGCAACATTCCGCCAAATTCGTCGCCAGAATCTCGCCAAGCGTTATGCATTAAGAAAAAAGTTATTCTTACAGCAGATAAATGACTATTGGCGTTCAAATACAAAAGTATTATTCAAAGTATATTTTTTCATGAATGGAATGAGCTAGATCCACGAGAATGATGTCACTCAATTTATCGCATGGTATTACATATGAAAAGTGAACATGTTTCTCAATAGGATTTTTTTTTTATGTGACTTTTTCATAATTTTTTTGAAAAATGTACAATATCTCGAGAACGGTTCATGTTAGCATTCTAAAAATTATGCCAATCGCTTTCTAATGAAAAATTACATAAGAAATGTCTATTTGCGTAACTTTATTATCGCTTTTGATTTTTTGACGATTTTTTCAAAATTTCATTCGAAAATTTAGGGGTTTTTGAACATTCGATTACGTATAAAAACAATAGGCTTCCAGTGTTTACGGATTGTGATTTTTGTACCAAATTTGTTTCGAATCGGTCCATTCGTTCGTCAGTTATCGTCTCCAAAGGCTCACTGACACACACACACACACATACTTTCACACACACATACTTTCACACACACACACACACACACACACACACACACTCACACACACACACACACACACACATACACACACACAGACATCATTTCAAAAATGTTTGATTCGTGATCAGGGATGCTTGAAACGTGCTCTCCCGTCGAAAACTCGAATTCGAATTTTCGACCCCGTCACAATACTTTCCTTATACATTATGTATATAAGGAAAGTAAAAATCTGATGTGGGCAACACATGATTTTCCTTATATAATGAAATGAATTTACTACTTGTATAGTAAAATAAATAGGTTTTTCTTCTAGTAGATACTAATAACCTTTCCAAGATATTGAATTTTCGACAATTAGTCGTCATTTTCATCCATTTAGCGAGATTTTCGTTAATTTGGCAACATTTCAAAAAGTCGCCAAGTTGGCGACATTCCGCCAATTTCGTCGCCAAAATCTACCCAAGCGTTATGGACGAAGAAATAAGTTATATATATATATATATATATATATATATATATATATTTATATATATATATATATATATATATATATATATATTTATATATATATATATATATATATATATATATAACTTATTAGATATTGAATTTTCGATATATATTATATAACTATTTTTATATATTTATATATTATATAGCTTATTAGATATTGAATTTTCCACAATTAGTCGTCATTTTCATTGATTTAGCGTCATTTTTATCCATTTGGCGAGATTTTCCTTAATTTGGCAACATTTCAAAAAATCGCCAAGTTGGCAACATTCCGCCAATTTCGTCGCCAAAATCTCGCCAAGCGTTATAGACAAAGAAATAAGTTATTCTTACAGCAGATAAATTGGCGTTCAAATGCAAAAGTATTTCTCAAACAATCTTTTTTCATGAATGGAACGAGCTAGATCCACGAGAATGATGTCACCCAATTTATCGCATGATATTATATATGAAAAGTGAACATGTTTCTCAATAGGAAATATTTTTTTTCTATTTTATATGACTTTTTGATAATTTTTTTGAAAAATGTGCAATATCTTGAGAACGGTTGATGTTTGCGTTCTAAAATTTATGTCAATCGTTTTCTAATAAAAAATTACATAAGAAATGTCTATTTACGTAACTTTATTATTGGTTTTGATTTTTAGACGATTTTTTCAAAATTTCACTCGAAAATTTAGGGGGTTCTGAACATTCGATTACGTACAAAAACAATAGGCTTCCAGTGTTTACAGATTGTGATTTTTGTACCAAATTTGGTTCGAATCGGTCCATTCATTCGTCAGTTATCGTCTCCAAAGGCCCACTGACACACACACACACACACACACACACACACACACGCACACACACACAAACATTACTTCAAAAATGTTTGATTCGTGATCAGGGATGCTTGAAACGTGCTCTCCCGTCGAAAACTCGAATTCGAGTTTTTGACCCCGTCACAATGCTTTCCTTATACATTATGTATATAAGGAAAATAATAATAATTTTGCTTTTTTTGTGCTAAAATATCCGCACTATTTAGAAATAATAATTTTACACAAAGATTACAAAGCCTGTTCAAAATGTTTTCCATCCATGCCAAAGATCCCTTAAAGATAAGAGGCAGATATTATTTACCTATGATGCGTTTCTGCGTTGCGTCATTTGCACACATGCTGTAAATATTTACATTTTTACTTTCCTTATATACAAAATCTGATATGGGCAACACATGACTTTCCTTATATAATGTACTGAATTTACTACTTTTACAGTAAAAAAATAGGTTTTCTTAAAGTAGATTTTTATATTCTTTCCAAGATATTGAATTTTCGGGTATTAGTCATCATTTTCATTGATTTAGCGTCCTTCTTATCCATTTGGAGAGATTTTCGTTAATTTGGCAACATTTCAAAAAGTCGCCAAGTTGGCGACATTCCGCCAAATTCGTCGCCAAATTCTCGCCAAGAATTTTAGACGAAGAATTAATTTATTCTTACAACAGACAAATGACTATTGGCGTTCAAATACAAACGTATTACTCAAAGTATCTTTTTTCATGAATGGAGCGAACTAGATCCATGAAAATGATGTCACCCAATTTATCGTATGGTAGTACATATGAAAAGTGAACATGTTTCTCAATAGGAAATATTTTTTTTTTATTTTATGACTTTTTGATATTTTTTTTAAAAAAATGTGCAATATCTCGAGAACGGTTCATGTTAGCGTTCTAAAATTTATGCCAATCGTTTTCTAGTGAAAAATTACATAAAAAATGTCTATTTGCGAAACTTTATTAGTGGTTTTGATTTTTTGACGATTTTTTCAATATTTCATTCGAAAATTTAGGGTGGTTCTGAACATTCGATTGCGTATAAAAACAATAGGCTTCCAGTGTTTATGGATTGTGATTTTTGTACCCAATTTGGTTTGAATCGGTCCATTCGTTCGTCAGTTATCGTCTCCACAGGCTCACTGACACACACATACACACACACACAGCTCGTTCCATTCATGAAAAAATATACTCTGAGTAACACTTTTGTATTTGGACGCCAATAGTCATTTATCTGCTGTAAGAATAACTTATTTCTTAGTGCATAACCCTGGGAGAGATTTTGGCGACGAATTTGGCGGAATGTCGCCAACTTGGCGACTTTTTGAAATGTTGGCAAATTAACGAAAATCTCGCCAAATGGATAAAAATGACGCTAAATCAATGAAAAGGACGACTAATTGTCGGAAATTCACTGTCTTGGAAAGAATATTAGTATCTACTATAAGAAAAACCTATTTTTTTTACTGTAAAAGTTGTAAATTCATTACATTATATAAGGAAAGTCATGTGTTGCCCACATCAGATTTTTTTAATTTGTGATTAATCCCTCACTAGATTTGTTTAAACATATCTCAGAAACTTTTATGATAAAATGCTGAAATGTACATCAACTTATTAATGTATGGGGCATACTTTACTCATTGGAAATGTTTTTGTAAGAGAGCCGTATAAACATTTAAATTTTGTATCCCTTCAAATTTAATCCCCTGAAAATTTTTATCGAATTCATAAAGTTCCGTAACCTTTTACGAAACTTTGTAATTTATTATATGTCTAAGATCAATATTTAAAGAACAAAAGCTGAAGTCAATGTTTTTGAGATACTCTGTATATTATATATATATATATATATAATTATCCCATGTGTGTAATCACTGAGTTAATTTACGATAATTATATTCAAAATTTATGTATCTGCTCTGTATGCTATGTTTTGACATGTGGCATGTTCAATTATTTTTTAAATCAAATATTGTGTATCTCGTTAATCATGAACAGAAAAATATATTTCTCCTCAAGAAAAATGTTATCAATAAACTGGTTTTTCGATTAATTAAATTAAGATATTATTTCTAGACAGTGCAGAAATTTTTTTCATAATATTTACAAGCAGAATTTGAAGCGTACCTGAATATGCGAAACATTTCTTAAACACTAAGTTTAGAAGCTAAAAATAAAATTTTAGTAATTCTTTTCAGAAATAAAACACGCTTTTTTATATTTCTTGCCCTCATTTCTCTACATTATTTTAAAACTCGTTTTAATTATTCAAAACGTTGTACCAGTTAACGTTCGCGTTACAGAAAACAAATAATTATTTGTTTATTTTAAAATGTGGATTATTTAAAAGGTAAATACAGACGTCCAAACGTCTAAATGATTTGATTTTTGAACACTGAAGTCAAAAATTAAAGTCCGATGAAAGTTTGCAAAATTGATTAAAGCAGGCAATGTGATGGTACATGAGCAGCAAGATGGACATGAGCAGCAAGATGGACGTCCGGAACATCATAAGTGTTGTTGTTGTTGAAACCCAAACCCAGACCGTCCGACCTACCAGAAAGGTGTAAGGTAACTGTTTGGACGGTCGGGAAGTGCCACCCAATTTAGACCGGAACCCAGTGGGGGAGGCATCCACAGGGACCGTACCCTCCTTCCCCTACCACCAACCTCTCGGAAGGACTTTCGGACCCACATGTTTAACGTGATCGTACTCCGCATGAACACGGAGGCAGTTTTGGCAGTGGCTGGAATCGAACCCGGGCCTACCGAGTGCAACTCCAGCGCGCTAACCAATGGGCTACCGCGTCCAACATCATAAGTGTGTAATAATGCAACATAATAAGTGTTTAAACAATGCAACATCATAAGTGTATAAAATATGTAATGAAAAAAGATCTCATGATGGAATAGGCTGTGCAGTTATAACACATTTCAGCATTTTCAAGTAAATGTATTGGATGCTTACATTAAAATAAAGCAACCTTGTTGATTTTCACCAACCTATAAAAATCAGGTAACAGGAATTATTCCATTTTGTTTCATATTAACAATGACGTAGTAGTCATCGAATATATATTGTGGTAAAAGAAACACTCTTAAACTATCACCAATTTATTAACAGAATACCCCATCTAACTCTACGTCAACTGATGAACGCTGACTTCGAGATATGGAGAATCTGAAAAAGTGTAATTCTGCGGAAAACGTGAGTTTGAAATTCAGATCCAATGATAGTAAACACCGTGAAGAAAAATAAAATCAACGCACCTTCAAAATAATTGTTCAGTAACTGTAAAATTTAACATGCAGTCACTTCCTCGTCTGGTGTATACATGAATAATAATTCGTTGCCAAAAAGCAAGCCGGGTGATTCTAGAGAGCGTGATAGTCGTTCATTCTAGACCACAATTAAGGGTCGTTCGTCACAATCTGGAACAAATATTAAATATGTTGCCTTTAGCTGCCCCTGTAAATAGTCTGACGATGAACAAAGCAGCAGAATGAGCAACGATACAGAGATCATAAGATACAAAGAAAACGTATCATATGCATTAGGAAATGTGTGTGGTCGAGCGTTACCGGGATCATAGTGATGTGATAGATAATAAGACAAAATTTACAGAACAAGGTCTAAGAGGACAGTCATGTTCACCAAAAAGGATGTTGTCGACCAAGAGAAAGAAATTGGCGTGATAATCATGCGATACCTATATAAACCAGAAAAGAAGTGACAGCTAACCTGTTGGCGATCCAAACAAATCAAAATTCCTTTAGTTATCCTACAGTATCATAAGATGCGACGAAACCGATGTGAAGCGAAGAAGAAGTTTTACTGCATTCTCAGCTTTTCTAAAGATAATTATCACTTTCAACCCAACGTAGACAGCACTGTATGAAGTGGTGTCAAGAACATAAACCTTTCAATGCATCTACATAATAATTTATGACAAATACCACTTCTTTCTGTGAATTACTATTATATCTGTGAATGGAGGAAGTCTGGCCAGAGCAGCAATTTGGCTTCAGTTGTCTTACAGAACACATCCGTAACGACTAGTGTGGCAGTCTGACAAAGTCTCATGCATAAAAAGGGCCTTCCTCAGATAGTTTGAAGGGTTTTCTCTAGTATAGCTACGTGGTACCTTAATAATTTCTTGTATTTTCGAGATATCACGTGGTTATATTTTTACCTGTATTGTGATGTCTTCTGGGAACTTTATTTCAACACGATAAATTCCGGACAGGCATGATATGCATTTCTCAAGTGTGCCTCAAAAGTGTTGATGCCCTACCATGGTCAATATGGTTTTCAAACCTGTACATAATCATGAACAGGTATTGGATATTCAGCCATCTTGGATATCTAGCCATCTCAGAATTAGTGTAATTTTGATCAGCAGGTACGAAACTTCTAATGGAATCTATCTCAGAACACCTTTGGACTATTTTTTCCACATACTGTACTGTCTATTGGAACATATTGCTTCAAGAACTGTTCTACAGTGTGACCTTTAATTTACAGCAACTCTGAAATAAAATGCCTTTGTTTTCTGGTACATATTAATTTTAGCTGTGTTTATATAGCATTGTAGCTGAGCAATTTTATAGCGATATACCACTTCTGGATGCGTTTAATTTTAGCATTCAGAGTGTATATTTCCCTATACATTATACTTTGTACAGAAAGAAGTAAAGTTAAAAAACACGCTTAACTGCAGCGATTCGAATTTCTTCATCTTTTTACTATCCACGTTAAAGTTTATTTTAAAAGAAATGTTAAGAATCACGAGCAGAAATGAACGAAATCAACTCCAACCCTAAATTAGAAAACTTGGGGCAAGCTTTATTGATTTTGTTAAAATAAACTTTATAAACGTGACTAGTGTTTAAGTAATCTCCGTTTTCGTATGTTAGTTGAATTTAATCTTTGACTATTTCCATTAGAACTCCACAAAGTATGTTCTCGAATAAGTAAATAAAACTGAGTATATTTTACATTTTGGAGTTATTAAATAGCGTCGAGTGGAGCACGTTAATGGGATCAAAAATAAGCTCCTTTAAATTCATTCGTTGAAAATATTAATATAATATCAATTTAACTGAATGCTATTTGAATTTAGTGAATGAATTTCACTCACACAGCTTACAAAACTAGCATGTCCTTCATATTTTGTATCATATTTCTAATTCTAAAGTATTTCATTGGTTAACAATTTTAATTGTTTCATCGAAAGTTATTTGAATTTATTTGAAGTAACTCACCTAGTTTCAGAAATGGGTTACTTCTCATGGGGACGATGTTAGAATGAGGGCTGGTCTGGTCCCCCTTGAAATGGTGTTATGGGCTCGTATAGAACGGTTAGTTAAGGATCCTATAGACGAACTATAGACGAACTCTAACTATAGACGAACTATAGACGAACTTCAACTATAGACGAACAGACTAACTCTAACTATAGACGAACTCTAACTATAGACGAACTTCAATTATAGACGAACTTTAACTATAGACGAACTATAGACTAACTTTAACAAATCATTCTATAGTCGAACGAATAACTATAGACGAACTTCAACAGTTCATGCATTAGTACAACTTCAGGCAATCACGTCGCTACGAAATCTATATAAAGTAAAGGAAGAAACTTATTAGAGCCATAAACAACAAATATTACATATTTTATTATCAGACATTTACAACTATTGTGTATGGAACCATTTTTGCACGTATTTATACCTTTACAAATGATAACACAAGCTTACATACCAAAGCAATATTTCTTTCAGGAATTTTTGCCCAGACCAGCGAATTAAATTTTAGGGGGCAAGTTATCCTATATAAATATATCTGTAGGGCAAGAACAGCCTATAGGGTAGTACATCCTATATAAATATATCTGTGGTGCACAAAATAGGAATCATTATGTGGCGTTTAGGATAATTAAATTATTCATAATTACCGTAGTCGTTGATCGTAATTCGTAAAACATGGCTGTACTATCATATAGTCGTGAAACAGTAAAACACATTGCATTGTGCCACTTTTAACCCCCCATATTATCTTTAGTGCGAGTTGGAATAAAATATTTATTAACATATGACCACAATTAAATACATCATTTGAACTTTAAAATATCATTATTTATTCCGAACATTCTCTTAATTATTAAATTAATTACAACAATCATCATATTATTTGCGGAGGAGATTGTACATGTGAGACCAGGAAAATTATATTTATCAAAATGGCCTATGACCTGCTACAATAATTGATACGCACATACTTCCAATTTCGTCTTTGGCCATTGACACACAGCTCGTGCGTTGGATCCGTTTCATATCTCTCTGAATCTCTGTCGTTGAAATTATTACTCAAAAACCTTGCGCTGAAGATGCTAGTACTCTGTCTGGTACTCTTACATCAGTGTATATCGTACTGGTACTAACTCGAAGTGTTGTACTCCTCCTACTCATGCTGAAGTCGATCTCTGAACTCAACAGAATCTGATCTCATCATAACTGCATCGCTAGTTGGAACTCTAGTTGGTTTCTCCCTGAAATTAATCTCGGACTTTCTAGATGTTGCCACCTCTTTTTGCCTGAGGTCTGATACGCCTCTTCGGTTACCATTGGTCGATCTCAGGGTAATGCGACCAGACCGCTTTCATACTGATTAACATGTTTAACCAATCTCGTGGCTTCACTTTAGCCTCCTTTATTAATGGCCCATTTCACCTCTCGGGATAGGGCTGCCGTAAAACTGGCGAGCTTATGTATGATGCCACTGTCTACCATTACAGACCTTATAAATACTGAAGATAAAAGTGTCTCACATAATCCTGGTCTCACATATTTCTATGTCTCACATATCTCTATGTCTAATACTAAGATAATGTTGTCGTGAGACCACAGTCTAAAATTATTTGAAAAGGTTCACTTCATAAAGCATAAATCGCTTTCGTTCTTCGACACTGGTATTAGAAATTAATGTATAATTGGAAAAATGGGCCAAATAAAAAAATAAGACTGTTGATTGTGGTAAGGTGAAATTTACATAAATACAGCACTACTACTTACCCATAGTGTCCCCCCAGTTGACCCTGAAAATAGTATAGTTGGATCTAAAAAGAACAAAGTACATTGCGCATACACTAAAGTAACCAGTCAAATTTTGGCCACTAACACATTTATTTAACTACATAAATTACTAAAACATTGACAATAATAATAATACAAATGCCACACTATAATTTACCAAGCTTAACCGCGGAAGAGTACGGGATAATTACGAAAATTGCTAGTTCAATTCATTAATTAAAATTCAATATGATGCAGTAAGGGAAATTTACACTTAAATTCAGATTAACATATAAATGCACACTAACTCACATCTGAAACTTAAAGTTATAATACCTCCTTTACAGTTGAAGTGTCTGTAATCCTAGGGACAGGTCCTTCACTGTTCATTGTGAAAGGGGTTTGGGTAGAAATACGCAGTTTATTATATACACAATTTCTTAAATAGGTGATTGAGTACGGTATGAACTAAAAATCCATCATTAAAAAAACTATCATTCATTTAAATATTAAGTAAATAAACAACTTACCATAATACTTATTCTACAACATAAATACATTGTCACGACATATTGTCTGGAATCTCGGCTGTACGCTCGGATACAAGAAGCAGTTCTAATTTCAGGATAATCAACCCGTTTATCCACAAGCAGAACGTAAACAGGAACAACATACAGCAAAACAGCACTTCAAGTCTTCACTAATTTCACAAAATACCCGATACTATTCTCAAAACATTGACGAATATCATTTCACAAAGCAGCCTCTAATATTCTCAAAACATTGACAAATATAATTTCACGAAGCAGCCGATAATATTCTCAAAACATTGACGAATATCATTTCACAAAGCAGCCTCTAATATTCTCAAAACATTGACGAATATCATTTCACAAAGCAGCCTCTAATATTCTCAAAATATTAACGACTATCATTTCACAAAGCAGCCTCTAATATTCTCAAAACATTGACGAATATTATTTCACAAAGCAGCCTCTAATATTCTCAAAACATTGACGAATATCATTTCACAAAGCAGTCTCTAATATTCTCCAAACATTGACGAATATCATTTCACAGCCTCTAATATTCTAAAATCATTGACGAATATCATTTCACAAAGCAGCCTCTAATATTCTTAAAACATTGACGAATATCATTTCACAAAGCAGCCTCTATTATTCTCAAAACATTGACAAAAATCGCAATTCAATATAGCTCGCATCATGTCAATTGCTCTCCGACTGAGTATGATTCTTTATAACAGACTCTTTATAGAAACTTCTGAAAATCTCTGATAACTCATAGAATATTGATTATTTCGGGGTGCTTCTCGAATCTTCGGGAAGTTATCAAATGTCACCAAATTAACGATAAAGTAGCAAGAAATAGCCAAATATGGCAAACCTTCTTCTACTTTCAGGCATTCTGGCAAGTCTAGTCTCCCATCATGGGAAAAGCTGATTGTACGGGTGTTTCCTCCGTCTAATAGTTGAAAGAAACGAAAATAAGGAGAGGAATAAGACTCCGAAACAAATTGCAAGTTCGCAACAATATTATAAGGAGTATGATTACCAGTTATAGCTATGCAAGAGACGTTCGATGATCTTTATAAAAATGCTAATCAAATTTTGACGGAAATTAACACATTCTTGTTGGAGGCCAGATCAGAGCTCTAGGAGGGTTCTGGGAGGTACTGCAGACTTCTAATACGTTTTCCCAATGCATCCCAAACATATTCAATAGGAATTAAATCCAGAGCATTTTCTGGACATGGCATGTTCTGAATATTGTTACGATGTATCCACTGAGATCGTGGGTGCACTCTCGGGATACAAGTACCAGTCCAAATTTCTGGATAACTATGTTTATTAAAAAATCATTAATAACTATAAACAGGAACAATATACAGCGAATATATCGATAACTGTCTTAAACGTATACAAATAATTGTCGGATACAATAAAACGGTCATTAAACGCCCAGATAATTCACAGAATTAGCCGGAACTGTTCTCAAAACACTGACATATCTCATAATTCACTATAGTTCGTCTCACACTTACGACTCTCCAATTGAGTGATGCTTTTATATATTATCCGTAGAAACTTCCAGAAGAGGCTCGTATGTCCCAGAATGTTCGTTATTTGGAGAAAGGTCTAGGGCTTTCGAAAAGTCGCCATGTTGATCGTCAAATCTGGTAACCCTACATGTCTTAATAAAACTGAATATAGTTAAACTGAATTTTGTTCAGTAATGGGGCATTTTAGCAGTTGGAAAAATCGAGAAGAGGATGTGTGAAGACCTAGGAAATGCAACCACTACGGTCACAGGAGCACTGTCCTAGATTGCACATTGACATGATATTAACTACGATTATAATTTTGAACTGACTTGTTCCATGAAGAAAACTGATGCCAAAATTGTAAATAATTTACAGTTAAGTTTTAGCTGCAAAATTTACAATCAAGGATAGGTTTGACACTTAGCCACACACCCCGGCCACACATATAGCTGCAATAAGCCTTCGGGTCTGCCGTGTGGTCTGGGTTTTCCACTTAGTCACACCCCCATGGAACTCGCCCCATATCCTCTTGAGTTCACCGACCTTTTTTCTTAGAATAAAAGTACTGTTTATATGTATTACTTGTATATTTTATTACATAAATATACAAAAACGCACTTAAAGTATAGAAAAAGATCATTACACATGACATCAAAAGTAGCTTACAGTAAAAAATGTATAAAAATAATTTCAAATAGGAATAATACTATAAATGCGGAATTATTATTTGAAGTACATTTAAAACTGTAACTTTAAATTGGATTGTACATTTAAAATTTTAAAATATATTTTATGAAATAAGATAAAATATGCTGATTGTTCAAATTACAAGGAAATTTCATTGCGCAAAAATATTTATAAAATCTACCATAAAATTCAATCATGTTTATAAAATCTGCCATAAAATTCAATCATGTTTATAAAATCCACTATAAAATTCAATCATGTTTTATAAAATATGGTTATATGTTATATCTGATTATAAATCATAGCTATAAATTTTATGAAAAATGCTACTAAAAGAGCCAAATTTAGCCGAAAATCTTCAGGAAAAGTAGATATCTACTAAACGCTGATAACACTGTGTTCTATCTGTTATCACTTCGCTGCACGTCATTTTCGGCTCAGGTTTCTGGATCACTGTAACTCCGGTAATCCGACTTCTGATTAAACGAAATAATTTTTAATATAAGATATGTTTCTAAAATATTTCCGATACATATGTATGTGCTAAAATATATCATATTTTGTCTTTCGCAGATATGATCCAGATTTTCAAAGTAGCTGACGTCGAAAGAATGCATTATGACCAATCGGATCATAAATAAAATAACATAAAATTTATATATGACATGTCATATTTAGAGTCATTATAAAATCGATATTAAAATTATTTCAATTTCCTTGTATATCCTTGGTTACTTTACAACCAGCGGAAATAGATAATTATAATTAAACCATCTCATTAAACATTTACCTCGACCGCCTCAGTTTCATTTACACTGGCGGAAAATACAATCCTAGCACCAAGGAGGAGTTGTGTCAGATAAACGAAATTTGAGGCGCGTTTTTGCAAATATGAAAGATGACGCGAATTCAAATTTCGTGCTAAACGAATAAGAGTGGCTCTAGTAGCGCCACTATGATCATGCAAATCCCGTTTACTTTAAATACGCGATGTAAACTTCGTGAGCGTTATTTTTCGTCCGGATTGGACGTTGTGAGCTAGGTTTGAGTCAAGAATGCCTTTAAGCAGACGAAGAAGGCAGTATCAGCAGCTTAGTGAGTTCGAACGAGGCCGTATAATAGGTATACGAGAAGGAGGATTTTTTTCCGCGATATTGCAGAAAGACTTGGCAGGGATGTATCCACTGTGCGTGATTGTTGGCAACACTGGTCACGGGGAAGCCACTGTCTCAAGAAGGCAGGGGACCGGCCGCAAAAGTGGCCACTACTGAGAGGGAAGACCGCAGTATTCGCCGCATGGATCGTACTGCATCTGCAGCAGCAATTAGAGCTTCTGCTGACCCCAGAGTGACACAGCGAACTGTGAGAAATCGATTATTTAGGGGACAGCTCAGAGCCAGACTGCCTGTAGCGTTCGTACCAATAACTCCGAACCACCGCTATCTGCGACGTCAGTGGTGTCAAGCTAGGAGGGAGGAGTTGAGATCTGTTGTATTTTCAAATTAGAGCTTTTTCTGTCTTGCTGCCAGTCATGGTCGTATATTGGTAAGAAGGAGACCAGGTGAGAGCTTGGAACCAAGCTGTCTGCGGCGTAGACACACTGGACCTACACTTGGAGATATGGTCTGGGAGTCACTCCCCATGGCAGCAGGAGCACTCTCGTCGTTATCCCAAGCACCTTGACAGCAAATCTGTACATCAGACGGGTGATTGAACCGGTTGTGCTGCCATTCATGAGCAGTATTCAAGAGGGTGTTTTCCAACAGGATAACTCTCGTTCTCTTACCGCTGCAGTCACCCAACGTGCTCTACAGAGTGTCGACATGTTGTCTTGGCCTATGAGATCCACTTGAACTTTCTCCCATCGAGCACGTATGGGACATTATTGGAAGACAAATCCAGCATCATCCACAACCACCTTTAACCGTTACCGATTTGACTGACCAACTGCAACAGGCACGGAACTCCATCCCACAAAATGACATACGGCACCTATACGACACAATGCATGCACATTTGCATGCTTGCATTCAAAATCGTGACGACTACAGCGGTTACTAATGTACCACCATTCCATATTTGAAGTGGCTCTTCTTGCGCATACTTTAACCTGTGACCTTGAAACCTTAATCAAATAAATATGTTAGCTGCACAATCGCTTTGATTAAATTTCATTCCTCTAAACTAATTTCTTCTTGGTGTTGGGACTTTATTTTCCACCAATGTATGTATATTCACTGGTAAAGTCAGAATCTGGGTTTTCCTGGGAAATACCCGCATTATCCAAAACAGCTGGGCGAACCTAAATTTATCCAAAACTGTTTGGGTAAACCTAATTTTAGCCAGACCTGCTTTTATGAAAAGGAATTTTGCAGCTAGTAGAAACATTTACATTATTAAAATGTGCGTGACTTTGTATGTAACAATGTATTTCCTTTGCCTCAGCTGATTCCATCTCATAAAAGTCGACGGTATATTATGAAATCGTTTTTTTATGTGTAAAACTGACAGATATTAATACCATGATGAGACAGCTCTATCTGGCTATATATCTATAATAACTTTTACATAAATCAACAGTGGTCATCAACGGTATTTTCCTACAGTATTTAAAAAATGGAATAATGGACCATTTCTGAATTGTATAACAGAGTTTACGAATTAAACTAGTTGATGGCTGCCAAATTTCGACTACAATTAAAATTTTTAGGAAACAGTAGTTCAGGATCCAACGAATGGAATGTATAGCAATTGTACCGAGTAGCACATCCAATATATACCATCAATTGTTCCCAACACTGTAAAAAATTTGATCTGGGCAGCACATGGCTTTTCTTATATAATGCAATGAATTTACTACTGCTACAGTAAAAGAAATGTTATTCCTATAGTAGATACTCATATTCTTTCCAAGGTACTGAATCTTCGTCAATGAGTCGTCATTTTCATTGATTTAGCGTCATTTTTATGCATTTGGCGAGATTTTCGTTAACTTGGCGCATTAAAAAAATTCGCCAAGTTGGCGGCATTCCGCCAAATTTGTCGCCAAAATCACGCCAAACGTTAGAGACGGAGAAATAATATATTTAGCAGAAAAATGACTATTGGCGTTCAAATACAAAAGTATTACTCAAAATATTTTATTCATGAATGGAACGAGCTAGATTCACGAAAGTGGTGTCACCAAATTTATCGCATGATATTACATATGAAAAGTGAACAAGTTTTAATATTTTTTTAATTTAAGGGATTTTTGATAAATTAATTTGAAAAATGTGTAATATCTCGAGAAGGGTTCATGCTATCGTTCTAAAATTTATGTCAATCGTTTTCTAATGAAAAATTACGCAAGAAATGACTATTTACTTAACTTTAGTAAATGTTTAAATTTTTTTATGATTTTTTTAAAATTTCACTCGGAATTTAGGGAGGTTCTGAACTTTCGATTGTCTATAAAAACAATAGGCTTCCAGTATTCATGGATTGAAATTTGTGTACCAAATTTTGTTCGAATCGCTCCATTCGTTCGTCAGTTATCGTTTCCACAGGCTCATTGACACACACTCACTCACATACACATACTTTCACACAAACACTGACATACTTTCACACACACACACACACACACACACACACACACGCACGCACACTTTCACACACAGACATCATCTCAAAAATGCCTGTTTCGTGTCCAGGGATGCTTGAAACGTGCTTTCCCGTCGAAAACTCGAATTCGAAGTTTCGACCCCGTCACAATACTTTCCTTATACATTATATGTATATAAGGAAAGTAAAAATATGATATTGAACAGTTTGTGCAGTGTATAAGAGTGTCCCAAGCGTTTTAAATAGTGACCATTATCCGACTTCCCTTATTTTTCAATAAAAAATGACATACTAGACTATTTGAAGAGTGTATATTTTTGCCTCATATTTTTGCCTCGGTTGGTATAACTCAATAGTGGCTATGAACGAACTATTGAAAAATGTAAAACACTTTTAAATATCATCAACTATACTTAGGTCGTAAATAGCAAAGTTATTCAAATTCCTAAAAACAATTTGTCAGTTTCTTTATCAAATGTGTTTTGCTGAGAACTTTTAAAATATCGATTTCATATTGAATATTAAATTGGACAGAACATGAAGAATTTATATATTGTGAATACGTACATATTTAGGCCGTCAAAATGCAATAAAGGAAAATATTTGTTTTAAAAAAAATAATTTGTTTTTAAAATAATGGTGTTCTATAAAATGTATTATTAGAAAAAAAGGATATGAAAAGAATAATTTTCTAATTCTACTTTTGCGAATTTCTTACTTTTTGATAATTTTATATCAAGCCTAATCTAATTATAACATGACATTGATGATAACTTCAAGTGATTGTCTCTAAACATATTTTGAATGTATGTTTTTTTTTTCAAATTACTAAACGCCTATTGCAGCTGCGCACGAAAGAGTCCATGGGAGATATTTTTGCACAAGGTCGTAAATCATGGTATCTCGTTACCGGGAAGCTGCCCGTGTAACGGGCGGACAGCTCTAGCTTTAGATGTCTATATGTTATAACAGTCCGATTTATGATGTATATTATAACAATTATTTTATAACAGTAGGTGTATATCATTAACTGTGACCTGATCACCTAACTATTATGAAACTCGAATGTACCCGGCACTTCTAATCAACGTTTTTTGCGTAACTAGTAGTTACCCGCGAACCCCTTAGCTAGTTTTATTTTATGATTTCAACTCCATCTGGATAATTTTACCAAATTTTGTCTGGGTAAAATTAAATTTATAGAAACTAAGAATATTTAATTTTATGCATTAATTATGTGAAACATTAAAAGTAATAAAAATGCAACAGAACATTAATAAAATACTAAAATTGAAGAGGTTACCGGGACCAAACAACTCACAGTACATTTCTCATCACTTATATGCTACGTAAGTCCCACTCAAAAGCTATGTAAGTCCATTGAAACAATTAATTTGTTAAAACTTTTAAGAAAAAGCTGTTTACACGACACAAGTGATTCGTTTACTAATCCATTGTTAACAATTAACCAGGATCGAGTAGAACGACAAGGTTTCCGTATGTTCCTTATATGCTCAAAACCATAAAAATTTACAGCTCATACTCAGAACCCATTGAGTGAACCAATATACATAGAAAATTGTTACGGTTACCGGGACTGAAAAGCTAACGGCATATTTCTCATGACTTATAGAAAAAGCTATTTGAATCCATTGAAACAATTACTATATTAAAACATTTATAAAAACGCTGTTTAAACGAAACAAGTGATTCTTTTACTCATCCATTGCTAACAATTAACCAGGGGCGAGTAGAACAACCAGGTTTCCGTATATTCCGTATATGCTCAGAACCATAAAAAGTCACAGCTCATACTCAGAACCCATTGAGTAAATTAATATAAATACAAAATCGTTACGATTACCAGGACTAAAAAGTTCACGGTGTATTTCTCATCACTTACAAAAAAGCTATTTGAGCCCATTGAAACAATTACTGTATTAAAACATTTATGAAAACGATGTTTAAACGAAACGCCTGATTCTTTTACTCACCCATTGTTAACAATTAACCAGAGGCGAGTAGAACAACCAAGTTTCGTATATTCCGTATATGCTCAGAACCATAAAAATTCACAGCTCATCCTCAGCACTTATTGAGTGAACCAATACACATCTTTACCCAGAATTGTGTGAGTAATTCGCGCATTACTCAGATAAAACCAAAAAATGATGCAATTTCAATTTCTTTTTGGGCATTACCAAGAGCGACTCTGCTTTACCCGTAAACAAATAAGTAAATTGAAAATTAGGCAAATTTAAAGTTTTTACAGGAGAGGTATGCATTTTTGAGGATTTAAAAGTTAGTTATGGATTATGTGGAAAATTCCAAACAAATAATCTTTAGGCGGTAAATATTTGAACAATCCGTAAACAATGTTTGCAGTAACGTGAAATGCCATATTTCAATTGTACGGCATTATGACTTTGAAAACAATATATTACAAAACAGTAATAATCATTTATGAGAATATAAATATAATTTGGTATATTTATTTAAGAAATCAATTGATATGCATTTAAACCAAAAATTTTATATATCAAAATTGTCATTTAAAATTAGTAATGGTGTTTATTCCATGTATAAAGCTTATCGAATTATTTTTAAATATATTTTATTTCCAATTATTTCCTATTAGCAAGTTATATTTTCCAAGAGTGTAAAAAAAATAGAACAAGAAATTTACGAAATAGCCTTAATGTGGTGACAAATAGTGTGTAAAGTTAATTTTTGACTGAATTTATCAGGATTCATTTATATTTTTGCACACACATTTTGGGCAGTCATGTGAATTTCGGAAATATTTGATGAATCGAAAATAGAAATCCTTAATAAACCTGCCTAAAATATCTGGAATTCAATGCTAGATTCATATCAGTCACCATCTAAGTTCCATTTTTTGCCAATTTTGAGAATGAGGCATTTAAGAAAATTTTCGAACTGGAAGTGGATAAAGAAGCGGAGGTCGAAAACCAGACCGTCCGCCTCATCCTAAGACATAGAGCAACAATTTGTACGGCCGGAAAGAAGCGGATGTGTAAATTCTTAGTAAATCCCCATTTTGCTTTGGAATTTAATGCTAAACCCATGTCAGTCACTGCCTAAGCTATATAGCAGATTCCGAGAAATAGCTGCTGCAAGGAACATGCAAAGTTGTGACTCGAAAATAACATCTCCAGCACCTGTTGTGAAACTCCTTAACTAGTTCATTTACATGCTGAATCCATATCTGTAATTATCTAAGCTGTAACCCTAGTAGCAAACAAATATTGCTCCAATAAGAAAAGATGGACATCTTAACAATATTGGCCCAGACATTTATAGGCAATGTTGGCATGCTAATATACATTCAATATTTATCTAGTATTGATTACAGATATATTCCAAATATTGTAAATATTTCCAATATATGCTAAATATTTTAATGCCAATATTGAGGTCAATATATCCCCAATAGTGGCGTTAAATTATAAATATTTTCACTGAAAGACCAAGATGTACAAAATCGGCACAATATTTGATCAATACTGGCATCCTATTAAGGGCCAGTCTATCTCATAAAATTTTTATGTTAATATCTAGACAATATTGGGGGTCCAACGTATCCCCAATAATGGCGTTAAATTAGAAATATTTCCAAAGAAAGGCCAAGATGTACAATATTGGCTCCATATTAAACCAATATTGGCTCAATATTAGACTAATATTGGCATGCGTTTAGGGATCAGTCACTCTTTCTCAGTCAATCTTAAGAAGTAGAGGTTTCAAGGAAAATTTTTTAACCGGATGTTGAAATATTTTGTGAACTTGTCCTGCTGAATCCAAACCAGTCATTCCAAATGGTTACGTTGAAATCAAATTAGTCATAACCTGAGCACTATAGCAAATACCAAAAAATACATGGTTTAAGGAAATTTGTTTATTAAAATAACAGAATGACGAATTATTTGCTGTCGATTAAAGGAATTTGAAACAAAAAAGCATTAATAATATTTTACATATGAGTCAATTAATTCCCTTATTACTAGCAAGTCAAGTCTACCGATTTCCTCTGTACGAATTTACTGAGCTGAAACTATACATTTTTCCGATCTGAGAGTTGCATACTATATATCTAAAAAACATTTTTGATTTATAGAATGACATTTCTGGCGGAAATCTTTCTTTTTGACATTTTCCGGGGAATCTTATCTCCTCCTTGTTCACTGTTCTGAAATATAAGAAGAGCCTGGGAATCGGTTTTCGAGTTGTAAATGATCTCTTGAATCTTGACAGCCAAAGAATGGAAGTTATGGAGTATTTGATTTTCGCAAAGAAAGATAATAAAAAATATATGACGAGGCCCTGAACTGCTTGTTATTCAGTGCTAAGCTACCAGGTGTCTAACTTCATGTTTTTCTAAATTATCTGCCTTTGGTGACAAGCCTGGTCACTTTTTTAAAATAATTTTAACTTGCATTCATTGTCTTGCAGTAAGAGAAGAGAGAGACTTTGAGTACAGTCAATAATTAACTAGATGACAACGTGAAATGCTGTGCACGTAAGAATAAGTAAGCAGATAAATGTTTCGGAAATATTCAAATATACTTTGTAATGTAAAAATGTCTGATGTAAACACCTCCTTTGAAAACTCACATTTGCAATGTAAACGCCTCCTTTGTAAATAAACATTTTTAATGTAAACGCCTCCTTTGTAAATAAACCTTTTTAATGTAAACGAATTTGGATATGAATATCCAAATGATACTTGAATCAAACTTGTTATACAGAAAATAACTGAAGGACAAGACCCAATATGGTATAACCACCTTATTTGTATGAACATAAGTAAAACGTTAAAAATACCAAATTTTGAAAACATGAAATTGGCAGCAAACTATAGGAAATTATTAGTCATTTTCTGTTTGACCAGCTTAGTCTATCTCTCACGTGCGTGTTCAGATCAAGGCCTCTTTGCACTGAAGAAATGAATTCAAAGATTTTTGAAACGTAAGTCTTCTTTTTTGCCTTTTTGCGCAATATTACTTTCCTTATATACATAATGTGTAAGGAATGTATTATGACGGGGTCGAAAATTATAATTCCGAGTTTTCGACGAGAGAGCATGTTTCAAGCATCCCTGGTCACGAATCCAACATTTTTGAGGTGATGTCTGTGTGTGTGTGTGCGTCAGTGAGACTGTGAAGACGATATCTCACGAATGAATGGAGCGATTCGAATGAAATTTGACACAAAAATCACAATCCGTGAATACTGGACGCTTATTTTTTTAAACGCAATCGAATGTTCATAACCCCCTAAATTTTCGAGTAAAATTTTGAAAATATCATCAAAAAATCAAAACTTTTAATAAAGTTATGCAAATAGACATTTCCTACGTAATGTTTCCTTTGAAAACCATTAACATAAACTTTAGAACGCTAGCATGAACCGTTCTCGAGATATTGCAAATTTACCAAATAAATTTATCAAAAAATCGCATAAATTACAAAAAATATTAATTGTTGAGAAACATGTTTACTTTTCGTATGTAATATCATGCCATAAATTTGTTGACATCATTCTCGTGGATCTAACTCATTCCATTCATGAGAAAAGATACTTTGAGGAATACTTTTACATTTGATCGTCAATAGTCATTTATCTGCTATAAAAATAAGTTATTTCTCCGTCCATAATGCTTGGCGAGATTTTAGCGACAAATTCGGTGGAATGTAGCCAACTTGGCGACATTTTGAAATGTTGCCAAATTAGCGGAAATCTTTCCAAATGGATAAAAATGACGCTAAATCAATGAAATTGACGAAAATTCAATATCTTGGAAATAATATAAGTATCTACTATAAGAATAACATATTTTCTTTACTGTAAAATAGTAAATTCATTGTATTATATAAGGAAACTCATTTGCTGCCCACACCAGATTTTTTTACATTGGGGTGTAGTTCATTATTGACTGTTCGTAAAATCACATACTGATTGAAAGCTATTGCAAGTTAAGATTTTTTTAAAAGTGGCCAAATGAATACCCAGGGTAGTATTTTTAAAAGATGCATGTGCTACTGTAAATAGACATGAAAAAATGCATGGTACTAATTGAAAGAGCTTTTAACCACATGCTCTCTTCTTTATAATTCAATAGATGAAAAAAAAACTTAGTGTATCTGTTAATACCCCCAATAAAAATATAAGCTATTTATTCGAAATACTTCAAATACGGCAAAATATTCAAATTAAAATCCAAATTGCATTAAAATTATATACTGAGTGATTACAAAAAGATGGGTCAAACTTTACGATGTGCTATTAAGTACCAATCCAGGCATTGTCGTCATAGTTTACCGGGTCGGAAATAAAGCGTAAAGGGGGCAGTGACCGCTTAATGGTAAAACCGAGGAGGTGAGGCGAAAACACAAGAATGACTGAGATGTTATAAAATGACATTTAATAAATTATAATTACAGTAATGGCTCAAAAAAACGATCCCAACTTGAATGCACGTCTCACAGCGGCGATGGAGGGATTGGCGAACTCGCTCGAATAGACCAGGTATGTCGCGAACTTCGGCAGCAGCGGCCGAAATTCTGTGGACCAGTTCCTCATCAGATTCAAGGGTAGTGTCATAGAAGAGACTCTTGAGATCTTCCCACAAAAAGAAGTCAAGACACGACAGATTGAGCGATCATGGAGACCAAGCTATGGGAACACACTTCGTTCAATCCATCGGCCCCGAAAAGTGATGTTCTGAGAGTCCATTACCTCTCGTCCAAAAAGTTGCATAAGTGATCTTCTTCTTCACCCGATGAAATTTGCATTCGTAGTTTTCTTCTTCCACCAGAAAATAACAACCAGATAGGCGCTTTTAAATTTTCGGACTGGCCGCTTCCCAACGAATAAACGAACAATGCAACACTTTTACGAACGAACAATGCAACACTTTTCCCAACGAACAATGCAACACTTTTAGGAACGAACAATGCAACACTTTTAAGAACGAACAATTCAACACTTTTCCCAACGAACAATGCAAAACTTTTACGAACGAACAATGCAACACTTTTCCCAACGAACAATGCAACAATTTTATGAACGAACAATGCAACACTTTTACGTTTCATTTCCGACCCAATCCACTATGACGGAAAATGGTTGGTTTGGTGCGTACTACTAACACGTAAAGTTTGGCCCATATTTTAAGAATCACCCAGTATATCGTAAATTACTTCGGTTGTTAATGTCTATCTTGTCTATCTCGATAATTCGTCCCCCTGATAACACTATTATAAAACCGTATTCAGGATACTAAGTATAGAAAGGAAAAGAATAGTTCACCGAATTTAAAAATAGCTGTTAAAATGTTAAATTTTACATTTAGAATTAAAAAGTTGTGTTAAGTTTAACTTATTAGTCAATTTACGGATAGCTAGTCTCAATGTTTGATATGTGATTGAAATTTAATGTTATCCTGAAAAGTGGAAATACGGGAACTTCACACGCATAATTTTATGAACTATTTCAGCGATTCTTATCAATGATAAATGTAAAAATTGGGAGGGGGGGGTGAATTTGCCAGCCATATCTCGCTCGAAAGTGAATAACTGAAACGATATGATGGAGTACATGATTTTCGTGGAAGTTGATAAAAGAAATATTATACGTATATGCTGTTGAAGAGTTTTTGTTACACAAGGAGATGAATAACCTCTATGTAATACATACAAGAAATATATCTTCTTTCAAGATTTGATAACTTTATTTTAAGATTTCTTTAAATGTTGTTAACCCAGTTTATAAATAGATGTATTGGAAACACTGTAGAAATTTTATATTGCCTGAATGGGATATAAAATATGTAAAAGTGTTAATTATATGTATAGTTAAAATTATCATTGACATGGGCACAGCATCAAATTCTGGAAGGGATTGAGATATTCACTAAGGTTTTCCACGTACAGGTCTTTTCCTACCTTCAGTCTGAAAACAAAAATTTAAACGTCTGTTTCTCAAGCTTTGTTATAGACAGAGAATATATAATTACTGATATCAATTCAGCATTAAACATCGTGGGAGATCAGAAGTTCACTATAACGATTTCCACTTACGGATTTTTTTTAATTCCGATGCAGAAAAAATCTGATGTAGACAGTACATGACTATCCTTATATGATGCAATAGATTTACTACTTTTACAGTAAAAACATAATATATAACATCCACGGCGCTGTGTTTTTATCGTTGAATTGTACATCTGACGATTTTCCGAATGACAATATGTAAAACTATTTTAAAATACTCAATTAGCTTATATTTCGCTTATATTAGCTAATAAACAACCATCAATATTGATAGCATCCCCAATAAGCGATATAGTTCATATATTAAAATACTTAAATTACTTCATTAATTAGGCGTGATTTTCATTAATTTAGCGTCATTTTTGCAGTTTTGGCGATATTTTTGTCAATCTAGGACGAAATATCGCTAAGTTGGCCATACTTTGCTAAATTAATCGCTAAGTTTGCTAAATGCATCACCAGCTGTAACAGACAAACGGAGAGAAGAGTATTTCTTATATACTAGAAGGTATGCCCATCATATGACGCAAATCAAAATTTGCGAGATATTACATCTCACTTTGCGTCATTTGTATCAATTTGGCGCCATTTTGTCAATTTAGCAACATTTAAAATAATCGCCAAATTGGCTACGTCCCGCTAAATTTCTCGCCAAGCGTTACGGATAGAAGGACGGAGAAATGTGTTATTCGTATAGTCTACTCTTATGTTCTTTCAAATATATTGAACTTTCATCCTCTAGTCGTCATTTTCATTAATTTAGCGGCATTTTTATCAATTTGGCGGCATTTTTGTTAATTTGGTAACATTTAAAAAAGTCGATAAGTTGGCGACACTGTGTCAAAATCTCGCCAAGCGTTATGGACGGAAAAATGAGTTATTCTTCTAGCAGATAAATGACTATTGGCGTCCAAATACAAAAGTATTACCTGAAGTATCTTTTCTCATGAATGGAATGAGTTAGATCCACGAGAATGATGTCATCAAATTTATGGCATGATATTACATATGAAAAGTGAACATATTTCAGAATAGGTAACATATATTTTTATTTTATATGATTTTTTGAAGAATTTTTTTGCAATATCTCCAGAATGGTTCATGCTAGCGTTCTAAAATTTGTGTTAATCGTTTACTAATGAAAAATTACATAATAAATTACTATTTGCGTAACTTTATTAAAGGTTTAAATTTTTCGATGAATTTTTCAAAATGTCACTCGAAAATTTAGGGGGGGGGGGTTCTGAACATTCAATTTCGTAAAAAAACAATATACTTCCAGAATTCATGGATTGTAATTATTGTACCAAATTTCGTTCGAATCGGTCCATTCGTCTGTCAATTATCCTCTCCACCGTCTCACTGACACACACACACACACACACACACACACACACAGACAGACAGACATCATCTCAAAAACGTCTGATTCGTGTTCAGGGATGCTGGAAACGTGCTCTCACGTCGAAAACTCGAATTTGAATTTTCGACCTGTCACAATATTTTCCTTATAGTACATTATATATATATATGGAAAGTAAAAAAATGCCCTCGAAATATATATTTTTTAGAATATGCTATAGTCAGTTCTATAGCATAGTCGCGTGTTAGTCAATTCAATTTTTTCATTATTTATTTAATTATTTTTAGTTTTTCAAATTTATCAATTATTTTCCATTTTCAGCACGCCACGTTGTGCAGATTCAGGTTCACACAGGTGGAAATAACAAATTTCCTATATTTTTTAATCGGGCTGAAAATATTTTCCGCTTTTGGCAGTATTCCCGTTCCTGCAGGTTTCTTTTCAAACAGCTTTGAATGTATATACATAAAGAGAGATATATAAACATCATTTACATACATGTAAATATACTATCACAAATATACACATTCACACGCAGAAGGGAATAGTTTCGAAAGTGTCTAAACTGGATCTTGAAACGTATATATCCGTCAAAATCTAGATTTTGCAATATTTGGGGAAAATAAAGATTTCTTTATAAAATAATATTAGAAATCATTAATGTTTTCGCTGCATTTTATTATTACATTTCCACTAACAGTTCTTTCTAAATGAAAGAAAAGTACGGAATAGTATTATGTTTTCCAGAAATTCAATATGAAAAGTTCCTGAAAAGGACAGCAGTCCTGAATTACTCCAGGAAACCTTATCACAGGAAACTCACAATTCCGAAATCTATGAAAAGAGAGTCTGCGGAGTGGTGTGGAATTTCTGAACAATATCTCAAAATTGAACAAAGTAAGATAGAAAAGGATGGAATTTGCGAACTGGAAGATGACAAAAAAATAATAAAAAAAAACCCTGATGTGGGCAACACATGACTTTGCTTATATAATGCAATGAATTTGCTACTTTTACAGTTTAAAAATTGTTTTTCTTATAGTAGATACTTATATTTTTTCCAAGATATTGAATTCTCTTCAATTAGTCGTAATTTTCATTGATTTAGCGTCATTTTTATCCATTTGGCGAGATTTTTGCTAATTTGGCAACAATTAAAAATGTCGCCAAGTTGGCGACATTCCTCCAAATTTGTTGCCCAAATATCGCCAAGCGTTATGGACGGAGAAATAAGTTATTCTTATAGCAGATAAATGACTATTGGCGTTCAAATACAAAAGTATTGCTAAAAGTATATTTTTTCATGAATGGAACGAGGTAGTTCCACGAGAATGATGTCACCAAATTTAGCGCATGGTATTACATATGAAAAGTCAACATGTTTCTCAATAGGAAATATATTTTTTTTTATTTTATATGACTTTTTGATATTTTTTTTGAAAAATGTTCAATATCACGAGAACGGTTCATGTTAGCGTTTTAAAATTTATGTCAATCGTTTTCTAATGAAAAATTGCATAAGAAATGTCGATTTGCATAACTTTATTAGTGGTTTTGATTTTTTGACGATTTTTTCAAAATTTCACTCGAAAATTTAGGGGGTTTCTGAACATTCGATTGCGTATAAAAACAATAGGCTTCCAGTGTTTACGGATTGTGATTTTTGTACCGAATTTCGTTCGAATCGGTCCATTCGTTCGTCAGTTATCGTCTCCACACACACACACACACACAAACACACACACAGACTTCACTTCAAAACGTTTGATTCGTGATCAGGGATGCTTGAAACGTGCTCTCCCGTAGAAAACTCGAATTCGAATTTTCGACCCCATCATAATACTTTCCTTATACATTGTGTATATAAGGAAAGTAATAAGAAACATGTGTTTTATTACTACTTTCCCTATATACATACATTGGACTCCTATTATAATACGGGTATTCGGTGGAAACAAACCATCCGCGTTATAATTGTAGCCGCATTATATACGGGGAGTGTTATTTTAATACTCAGTTTTCGAAGTTAAAAGACAGGTGTTTGTTTTCTGTGTTCTAAATGCATGTTATTATCTTACATATTAGATGAATATGTTTCTATGTGTGTATGTGTGGTCAGCAACGATACCGTATGTCCAAGAAATTTGGTATATTGATACATCAGGACCTTGGAATGTTCACTTCGGCGATACTTTTTTGAAATTCGATTGTTTTGATTTTTCAGTATTTTCACACAAATTGGTTCCTTTACGACCGAAAATATTATCACAGATTTTCATCTTGACACCATCGAAAAGAACAAATGAAGATCTTTCCAACGATTTTTCAACCGAATCCGTATAACACTTCCTGTAAATTTATTACGTTTTAGGTCATGCTGTATCTTCAAAAACCGAGATTAACACATTTCTGTGTTTGGGCAAAAATCGCCGTATATATCTTCGGATAGTAATAAAAGTAATTTGATTTTATAAGTAGTTTTAACTTTGGTGATGTGATAAGTTATCATATTTAGTGCTCGCAAAACAAAGATAACATGTTTCGTGGACTTTTCGCGTTATAAGATTTGACTTTTCTACCGATAGATTTACTGCTCATGCTTGCCTAGGAAAGCTTTACCAGCTTTCTCCACAACTTTGCTTTTATTTATTTACTTTGCGCAGAACGGCCTATTTGGAAGTTTAATCAGGATTCCGCTATGCGGAATGTGTGGTTTAGTTCTTGATCAAAAACATTTTAAATTGTGTTCGTTTGGGGGGAATGTATAATTTATTATTTGGGGTGGGTTCGGTTATAAATTCAATTCATCCCTGCTTTAATTCCCTTGAAATGTTCTAGTGTTCTATGTTTAGTTACATGTTAAACAAAGGTGGTTGGTCCTTCCTCTTCGGCCCTTACTTTTTCTGAACATCAATCCACAGTCAACTCTGAAATTTCGAGGGAGTGGAGGGTTCCTCCCAGCCATCACTGGTATGCGGGCAGAGAGCCGGGCTCATCGTTCGTTCTCAATTGTGACAGAGCCTCTCGAACTGCAATATCCAGATTAGCAAGCGGCCACACAAAATGTCTCTCGTTTTTTGAGGGCAGGAGGATTTTTGCAGTCTGCTCTAATTGTCAAGCTCAGCAGCCTTCTCCTGAACACATCCTGGACTGCCTGGGACTTTCCAGAGAGGATATATATTCTTCCCCCCTTCTGGTCCTCGACTTCCTTAGGGTCAACGGTCTAATGGATCTTGTCTGACTTCGTCAGACAACCGGAGGATAAGCCACAACAACACAAAGGTGGTTATGTTAAATATATATCAGTCTTCTACAGATTCTAATTGTTTGTTTCAGTATAAAGAGTGCAATTACATTCATAGCACACGCATTGCAGTTGAGAGCTGCGAGGTGGACTCTCAATGAAAAATGAAGTAAAATACAAATGATACGTATCATAAGGTGTATGGCGGAGAACAAAACATATTCGGTCGATTATCCCAGTGAGATGTGCGTTATCGTAAATACGTTTTATTTAGGAGCTGTGCTCATTCAGACTTGAAAGATTTGATAACAGCTGGGACATTTGATGACCGGAGACTTGAAAGATTTGATGACCCTGCAACATTTGACGAACACAAGATACTGCACTTGAAGAGGAGATGAAACATTCAGCATCAATCAACGTATTTAAATTACTTCCGTTATTTTAATAAGGCAGCAGGAAAAATCTCATTCGGTTGAGATATCTATTTGAATACTGGAAATAGTTGTGACGGTTTCGGTGACACGAGTCACTTCGCTTCGCATCCTAAGAAAATGCCAAAAATACAATAAGGTGCGTACCTGTTTTCGTGAAAAACTTCCGCGAACACGCCCCAAATGCTACATCGAGTAACGATTTCGATCCATTCGATGAACATCGCTTTTCGATTTCATTCGACAAACACACAAATGATGCATAAAGCGGAAATTTACAATTGGCAGATAGGAATGCCAGAAGATCTATCGACACCCCGAGCGGCACCAAGAAGGCACGTCAATCAATAAATAAAAAATTGATCACATTTATTTCGGATCAGAATTAAAAACGCGTTGTAAGGGGAATTGAAACAGATGACATTTTTTGCTAATAATTTAGAGCTTGGAATAAGGATTTAGAATTTAAATTTTGAAACAAAATCGAAATTAATTATTCTACAGAAACAAGACTTCCAAATGGAGATTTTACGTTATGTAATTGATATCAAATTTTGGAATAATAATTATTTTAAGTGGATGAGTGCAGTTGACGACATTACTATACAATCGGTAGTGTACTGACATATGATTAAGCAGACTTTCAGGACTTTTTGGCCGCGGGAGGGGGTAAATGAAAATTAAGGGGAGGGGAAAGATTTCCATTTGTATCATATAAATATATCTAAATGCTGTCACATAAATATTAACTATGTTAATATAAAATGTCTCCAGAGGGCTACAACCACCCGGATATATGCTTGAAAGAAAGAGACATTTCATGTCATAACGGTGCTGCGGAGCTATAAAGTATGTCATTTTACATTGTTCATATGATGTTTAAACAGTTTTTCAAACACGAATATAAGCGTTTCCGTTACGAAAACCATAATGAGAAAAGTAAAACAAGAGACGTATATATATAATTTGTTAGGGTTAATTATAATTAAATACTCAGACCTAAAGATAAATTTAATTCTTTTTAATCTTCGAATTTGGGCCGGTGCTGATCATTTCTATTATCGGCATTATGGACGTGGTTTTGCTTCTATGGAGATGCGATCAGGATTACTTGAATTAATTACTTTTATTATTACTTAGTTCTAATATATATATATCTATATATATATATATATATATATATATATATATATATATATATATATATATATATATATATGTATATATATATATATATATATAAAGATCTCTGATTGTTTATTCATTTATATTAAAAAATTTTATTTATAACGAATTTTAGAAATAGTTTGAAACAAAAAGAACTTTTACATTGGCAAATCTCAAGAAAAATTAATAGGTTTATGGCATTTATTGATTGAAATATTAGTATCAATATCATTTCCTCTGCACAATTTGTTCAAGAAAAATCAAATCCATACTTACAGATTAATAAATAAAACTACAGTTGTTGTCTAAAAATAGTTTTATAGTTGCTTCAATTAAGTAAAACCACTGAAATTAATAAGATGGGACTTTGAAAGTCGGGATTAAGACTACGTATCAGAAGAAAAGTAATAATTATTCTTTATAAAAATTTTCCGTTCAGTTTTATGAGACTCCGTGCTTAAATGTCAAATAATTAGATGAGATTAAAATATTATATATAAAAAATAACTACTTACAGTTTCTGGTAAAGAAAATATGATTGAATTATTCAAAAAAGTGCAGCAAGGGGAACTTCAGTATTCCAGTGTAAGAGGAAAATAGATTGTGAAATGCAGAACGATTTCTGAAAGTTATCGCAAAATTGCACGGGAATGGCGAAAAAAAGGAAGTTTGTGAATTTCTCAGAAATATGATAAAAACATCATGTTTCATTTGTATATTTTTTATTCACATAAAATTCGTCAATTCCCAGTTAATAGTATTTTCTCCATAGAATTAACCATTTGTTATAACAGTGACTCACTATATGAAATCTCTGTCAAACGATATACTTGCTTTAATATATTTCAAGTCAATTGAAATAGAAATACTCCTACCTATGTATTTAATGTTTGTTGTCCACTTTAACATGTCGCTTTTGTGTATACCATTATACTATGTTCTCTCGTACAAGTATAGAGAGCAGCGCAATTTTCTTGATAATCTGCACGGCTATCGCCACTTAAAATATATAATTTCCTTACGCTTTTATTAACATAGCACATATGAATTAAGCTATCTCAGATGTCTGCGCGTAAAGTATACTTTTCAAAAATATTTAGCACTTGTTCAAAATAGAAGGGCGAAAATTAAATTTGATCTTTAAGACGTGATGTAACACTGAATGTCATGTCTACTTTTTATAAAAGTAAATGCTTTGCAAACAAAAACCGAGAAAGAGCAGAATATTTGATGGTTGCTGTTCGGATGTTATAGATATCTGCGTAAAACTTTTAGTATCTTTCGCACTAACGTTACAGATAATAACATTCTTGAAATAAGGGAAGATAGCGACTTTTCCTTCTGACATTGCAGTTTTCGGACATTTCCTGCTGTCAATTTAGTAATTTTATGATATCAACCATAACATGAGCATGTAGCTAACATTAAAACGCGCTTTGTAGACGGAATCTTTATATGCACTTCAAAATTAATTTTCGTTACCAAATATCAAATGTATCTAAAAATATTCGAGTATCTGCAAATAGATCTTCTGAATAATTCATTCCAATAAACGCATGTTCTACAAACTGCTGCGCAATTACTACTGCTACGTTGACGAAATAAAGATGAGAGTACCTGTTATCGATAATCGCGGATAATGGATGTTAAAAAAAGTGATACGACTACAAGTTAAACCAGTTTGTCAAAAGAAATTTCGATTACGGTTCGGTTAACCCCACTCTGTATAGTTAGCAAGTACAAAGGAACAATTTTTGCAATGACCATATAGTCCAAATATAATAAGATGAAAGTACATAGCAGCATTTAAATTTTTTTTTAAATTTAAATGATTCATATATATATATGTATATATATATATATATATATATATATATATATATATATATATATATATATATATATATATATATTAGAAAAATATCTAAAAATAAAATATACAAAAAACACAATCATAACACTTCATAACATTAAGGCGCATTGCCGCTCTTTCATGTTTAGCAGGTATATAAAAGTAAATACATCATCAAATTGAAAAAGGGGGGGAGGTACAAAGGAAAGGGGGAAAAGAAAGGAGAGTGTTTACAGGAACGACAGAAAAAAGGCCGGGGGGGATAGTGACCCCCCGTTCCCGGTTAAAGCACTTTTACTCTAGAAACACTCCCGGTGCCTCTGTCTTCCTGAAGCACTCCTCCTTCCGATGAAATCTATGAAACATCCCGAAGTATATAGACCATGAAGCAAAAAAAGGGGGCTTAAGATTGGAATAAACCTAACCTAATTACTCAACAGAATACTTGAAGTCCACAAGCCATGCCGCACAACCTTATCTCACCGATCTGCTTTCATCAAATGAAATTGTTTGTCTTTCTGTCAAATATCAAGTCTACATAGTGCCTTAGATAACGATGTGGGTAATTGCTTTTTGCTGCTTCCCTGAGTACTTTAACCGGGAACGGGGGGTCACTATCCCCCCCGGCCTTTTTTCTGTCGTTCCTGTAAACACTCTCCTTTCTTTTCCCCCTTTCCTTTGTACCTCCCCCCCTTTTTCAATTTGATGATGTATTTACTTTTATATATATATATATATATATATATATATATATATATATATATATATTTATTTATTTATTTATTTACAAAGACTGCAAGCAACAGGACGTAGTCCCAGTTACAGCATGCAGGAGCAAAACTACATTCAAAATACCATGACATACATTAAAAAAGTTAAAATACATTAAAAATTAAAACATTAAAATTAAAAAACACTTCACAAGAATACATGTAATAAAACACAAGAATTAGTTACAAAGACTGCAAGCAACAGGACGTAGTCCCAGTTACAGCATGCAGGAGCAAAACTACATTCAAAATACCATGACATACATTAAAAAAGTTAAAATACATTAAAAATTAAAACATTAAAATTAAAAAACACTTCACAAAGACTGCAAGCAACAGGACGTAGTTCCAGTTACAGCATGCAGGAGCAAAACTACATTCAAAATACCATGACATACATTAACAAGAAAGATCAATCATGCATAAGCATTGATTATGAAACACTTTCCAACTGAAATGTAATTTCATTTAAAAATTTCTAAAATGTGATTCATTCAGTGGTAATATCTTTTACATTATCACAGTACTACAGTAATTTATTATACTTAAATATTTAAAACTGTATCGAAATATAAATCATCTGATTCTTTATGCAAAATCAATGAATATTTCATTCATATAACTTGTATTCCAGACTCCAGAGCTAAATAATTTTGTGTGAAAAAAATTCAGCAATTCTTATGTAATTCATCTTACAATCGCTTGAGATATTTGCATTCTGCATATGTTAAAATTAGGCTTCCTTGAAGAAATAATAAAAGTTTAGGGATCATTTAAAATCACAACTATTGTAATTGCATAGGCACGGAATTTAGATACACAGATAATACACAGATAATATATATGTGTATGTGTATGTACTCAAAGTATTGGAATCGTGCCGAAGATCGGAACTCGAATTTTCAAAGGATCTACACGTTTTGGGACTTCTAGAACACGAAAAAACTACTTTTAGGAAGACGTCTGTGTGTGTAAGGGTGTATCTGTGTATGTTTCTGTGTGTCTGTGTGGATATTACATCCACTCAAATTGAAAAACTAATGGACCGAATTTCATACAATTTGGTAGATATGTTTTTTGTGGGAAATCCTGATGTTCATTAGATTATAGAACGATTCGTAATAAAAGAATCTGCCTTCTTTGCGAAATGGCCGCAGAAATTGCCTTTATCCACTCTAGCTAAAAACTAATGAGCCAAATTTAACAAAATTTGGAGTATAATATTTCAATAACCTACAAGTGATTTATATACCAAATTTAACAAAATTTTGTATATAAATCATTTGTAGGTTATTCTACTACGATTCGGGAAAAAGGAACGGGCTATTTTTGCGAAATGGCCAGCAAAAATTGTTATATATAAAAATAAAAGACTACGTGTGCTCAATTATATCAATTAAATTCCTATTTTATATGTGATTTTTGACAACAAAAATAATAAGACTAACCCCATTACTTTAGGACTAGCCGTTCTTGAGATATTCTAGTTTTTTCGCGTTTTCGCTACGCCACCTTTGACAATAAGTCCAGCTATCAAATGAGAACCAAATTTAAGTTTAACGTGTAAATTCAATGTCATTTAAAATGCTTATGTTGTGCAGATAAACTCAAATTATCATTGAATAAATAAAGAGAACGAATATGAGTCTGCAGAGAAAGACATGTGCTGTCCACATCAGAATTTTTAACAATATTACACCAATGATTTATAGAAGTGAACGGGGATTATTTTCAGGCCATTTCGAAAAAAATGTATGATCTATATTTAAAGATCCATCAAATTTTTGTCGAATAAAATGTTCAACAAATTTAAGCTGTGTACCAAATTTTAACTCTCTAGGACGTAGGAAAGTGCATTTAAAATGCCATCAATTAAATTTATCATGAAGAGTTATATAAAATTTAAAAAAAATGAAAAATTGTTATCTACCAAATTTATTTTAAATTATGAAGCCACTCCCATATGCAAAACGTTTAAACAAATGGAGAGATATTTATTATATAATATCTCTCTCTTTTCTTTCTGGAAGATATCCCAAAGTCCGAATTTAAATGAATTTGTTTTTTTCCTATATTAAATAATTTTTTTAATTAAAAAACTACTTAACATATTTCACTGAATTTTTTTTTATATATTCTATGGGATAATGTGAATATTTCCTAAAAATTTCGAAGCAATTCGTGAATTTTAAATTTACTTAAAAAATGTTTGAAAAATTAGGTCCCATAGGGTTCAATGTATTTCATTTTTTCAACCCGGGTTCAATAAAAAACTAATTGGGTGATATTATTTATTTATATTCCCATAGGTCCTACAGACCGTCTGAACAACATACTAAAATTTCATTTTGATAAACTCATTTTTACGGCAGTTATCGTGCTAACGGACAGACAGACAGACAGACAGACAGACAGACAGACAGACAGACAGACAGACAGACAGAATGAACAAAGTCATAAACACTTTTCAACTTTGTTGTAAAGTGTTAAAAAAGTTAAAATACATTAAAAATTAAAACATTAAAATTAAAAAACACTTCACAAGAATATATGTAATAAAACACAAGATGTTCACAACAAATGCTCTTTAAAATCCTTCTCAGAAGAATAAAAAATATCAAGATAATCCGGGAAACCATTGTATAATTTAGAAAAGCAATTTATAGCACAATTATTGCCAATACTCGACCCAAACTTCCTAATGGCAAATAAATTCAAGCCTCTAGTTCTATACTGTGGGACATGAAAACCAATCCCACCCAAGACATGGGAACAGTCAACTCGGCCACGAAACAAACCCCTGAAAAAAGAACACAGAATAAAATCCCTTCTTCTCTGCAAGCTTACAACACCAAAAAAACCACGCAAAAAAGCAGAAGACAATGCATAACAACTAATGCCAGTTTTCCCATAATAAAGATATCTCAAGAACCTATTCTGGATGACCTCAATCCTTCTAGAGTGAACGGCCTGAAAAGGCCTCCAAACCACAGACGCATACTCCAGCCCAGACCTGACCAAGGCATTGAAAAGAACTATTCTGGAATCCTCATTTACAAAATCATGCGTAATCCTCCTGATGTAGCCTAGATTTCTGTATGATTTAGCACAAATATTGGAGACATGTGTGGAAAAAGAAAAATCAGATGTATACGTGACCCCAAGATCAGCAATAGAAAACCTTCTAGTCAAAACAGAGTTGCTAATATCATACGAAAATAAAATAGGCACTTTTCTACGAGTAAAAGATACCACACTACATTTACTGATATTGAGATGCAAACGATTTTTGCCACACCAATCAGAAAGACAAGCAGCTCCGACTGAATATTATTACACGAACCAGCATCAAAAATAGGACACAAAATCTTCAGATCGTCCGCATAAAAAAGGCAATTTCCAAAACAATCAGCAAGATCATTAATAAAGATAATAAATAAAAGGGGACCAAGAATAGAGCCCTGGGGCACACCAGATGTAGCCGAAAAGCTCCTACTCGATGACGAACCAAAATTTACACATGAAAACATAGAACCCATCCTTGACCACTGGCCCAATATGTAGTCAATTCACATCATTATCCTCGAGGCCATCCGTCACACCCTCCCGGAAAACTTGTTTATCATTTAATTTGCCAAAAAATTTAGTTATAAAACAATCTTCTGGCCAAATATCACCCTTTAACAACTTCGCCATGTCATGTTCAAGGACCTCAATATGAAAAGAGGAGTATGAGTTAAACCTGGTAACAAGTCTGGTAACATGTAAAACTATCAATAAGGCACCTCTTTAAATGGGATTCGATATCAGACGCCCTCGTATCAGGACTCAACCTTGACAGAAAAACCGCTCCCATTCTGGGGCGTTTCTGAGCCGCCACTAACTTTGAACTTCTACATGATCCATTTACAATAGTCTTTATTTTCGGCTCAGCACTATATCCCTTAGAGTAGTCATTGACTAACCCCACAGAACCAGATCCCACATTATTCAAAATCCTATCACTGTTTGCATGCATATGATCAATACCAGCTCGATTTCGACTTCGACGCAAATAGGTATATATATATATATATATATATACCTATATGAACGAGACGTAAAAAACGAAAAAAAAATGATAACAACATGAAAGGATGTAAAAAAGAGAGAATCACCAATCAAGAGGAGAATAAAATGCATATATCTTGTCATCAAGCTCAATACATTCAAATAATATATCAATGGTGAGAACTCGAAAATTTAAAGACAAAAAATAACCAACCATTAAAATAATACAGGTGGATAAGCACTAGATCTAAAAAGTGTTCATTTTTAAAAACATTGTTTTTAAGTCCAAGTATCTATTCAAAATAAACAACACTACTTGTTTCTGAAGAAAGAGATATATAATACATATAAACTCTTTCTACTTGGAGAAAAAGCTAAAAGATTGAAAAATGAAATAGGAATATAAAAATACCTGAGAATATAAAGCACATGTCCTACCAATACGAGCAACGAGGAATAAATGAGGAAACTTCTATTGCCATTCGCAAGAGGTAATAGTAGAAATCAACTGTTGCCAAATATGAGATATAAATATCAATATGCAAAAAAATCATAAAATATGATAAATTCACCAGTAAAATCTACGTTATAAAGGGGCGTGTAAAATAATAGAAAGCAAGGAGACAAGTGCCTGAGAGGATGTAAATACATTATAATGCTAATTTAAACAAATTAAATATACCATTTACTAAATATACTGGATATTTATATAATAAACTGGTACATTTTTGGTTATCAATGTGCAAAGAATCAAAATTTTGATCTGATAATCTATAAATTCTAAGCAGTTGATTAAGTATAATGTTTAAAAACAATTGAATCGAATTACAGGAATTAAATATTAATATTTTATTAATATTAAAATGAAAATTGTTTTTCTTATCATATAAATTAGTAAATGTCCTATTAATAGGTTCAAAAATTAGATTTAAATCCAAAAAATTAACGCTATTTTTAATAGATGCTTCATTAGGAATTAATTCCAAATTATCCGGATAGAAATCTATATCTATGACATAGTTGTCAGTAAATACTAAACAGATCAGATCATCAGCATATCTGTAAATTATATAATCAGTTGAAATAAAAGAGTTTTCATAATGAAAAAGGTACAAATTAGTTAACATACTGCTATTACAGCCACCTTGTAGAACCCAGAGACTTGTAAATTTAACTTATTACCTTGAAAATTATTGAAAATTAGAAAATTAGAAAGTAGTTATTATTGAAAATTAGAAAGCGCAGAAGTTTAGGAAAATTTTTTAATTAAGAATGAATAGAAT